>VTFQ01000012.1:51569260-52051760 GCA_036281575.1 Ancherythroculter nigrocauda
AATATTTTTATTGTGATTATATCCATGCAATCCAGGCTTTCCTGCACATTGCATCTTAACAATGCCTTTTATCTAATATATTTACAAAATAGCATGTCCTCTCTCACCGAACGCTTGAGTATATGTGTTGAAATACTATCATCCTGTAGGGGAGCTCTATCAATTGTGTTTCTTTAGAAAGTTGAAGCTGCTATAGACCATGAATTTGTTGGATGTGTGCATTTATTCATTAAAGTTATTGGGATGATGACAATGCATGCAAAACCATGCATCCACGTGATGTAAGCGTGATTCATCAGACCAGGCCACCTTCTTCCATTGCACAAACTGTGTATTCTGACACCTTTCTATCAGAACCAGCATTAACTTCTGGAGCAGTTTGAGCTACAGGATCTCGTCTGTTGGATCGGACCACATGGGCCAGCCTTCAATGAGCCTGTCTCCGGTTCACCACTGTTCCTACCTTGGAGCACTTTTGATAGATACTGACCGCTGCAGACCGGGAACACCCCACAAGAGCTGCAGTTTTGGAGATGCTCTGACCCAGTCGTCTAGCCATCACAATTTGGTCCTTGTCAAACTCGCTCAAATCCTTACGCTTGCCCATTTTTCCTGCTTCTAACACATCTATTTTTTAGGTCAAGTTCCTAAAAAAAATAATGTGGGTCCCATGGCCAAACCAGTTGAGAACCACTGCAATAGATAACGATGGCATTCTGAAGAGGTCATAATTCTCACTCAATCATATTCAAAATGTACAGAAATCCCACGTGTTCTGTTCAACATCCATTGGTGGTTTAGGAGATCCATGATGCAGCAAAGGCAAGGCAAGGTCTCTGTGCTTTTTATTTCTTATTCAAGTGCAGTTCTCTTTCAAGCAGCACAGCCCACCCCCAATGTTTAGTTCCCTTTTCTGTTTCCCTCCTCCCTTCTCTGCCAGGCCTCCTCCATCTTGCTGCATGCCTGCTTGATTATGTCTCTGCTAACGTTACTTAAATTTTTCATTGCCCCTCTACTCTCTATCTTTTACTACTCTCTTTCCTTTCCCATGGCTTCCCCTGCGTAGCTTGCATGAATTCCCAGTGCAGCCCATCTGGCAGTTTTAAAGAAGAGCACAGGATTGAAAGCTATTGTCTCTGTCAAAGAGGTTATTATCTGAACAGCCGACTTGTCTGACTGCAAGTTGATGCTCTGTTAACATTCTGTGCAACCAAATGCATATTAGGAATTCTCACTCAGGATAATTTACTACTGTTAAGATGAAGCATTATTATAAGCCCCAGCAAATGCCAGATGCAATTTGTCACTACATAGCAAAAGGGGTAGTGTTGTCTTTCTGGAGATAAAATTTATGGAGTTAAAAGTTTTAAAATCACCAGAACCAATATGCATCCCACCCCACGGGAAAGAAGCTGTGATATGTGGAGAAGCAATGCAACTGACTGAATTTTGGACGCATCTACACTTAAGCATGCTTGATGTTCATGGTGTTTTCAGCATCTGCACTTAATCTCCAGATCTGCTCTGATAGCATTTCACCAAAGTTGTGTTCAAAATCCCCTCCTATACCCTCTTCACTATTCCCTACATTACTCCACTAACAAGGCTCACTTGAGGGAGTGAATGAAAAAACGGGCTGCCGCTTTTGCACGGTTTGTGCTTGCTGTTTAAAAATTATTTGAAACTTCGCAAACTGGCATCTCCAGTAGCAATGAAAATATTTCTCTTGAACTCTGTCATGGAAACTAGCCTGCATGTATAAACCTTAATTAACAATTTAATAATCAATTAAAAAGGAAGTCATACGCTGTAGCCACATTAGACCAGTGGTTTGGAAAATGGATGGATGGTTAATTCAGCTACGGGCGCATTTTCTGCTCAGACACGGTGACTGATTCGGTGCACGACTCTCACAGTGCATTATGGGTATTCTCTAGCGTTGTACACTCGATATTGCAGACTTTTGTTGGAGTTTGATGGTGTGTCACCTGAAACGCTCGCTCTTCTCCGCTTGCTCCGCGCCACTTTTTTGACCTTAAGTGACAGAATACAGTATGTGCAGATGGGTGAGTCCTCATCTAACTGTTGTGCAATTTCTTGTGGTGTTCCTCAGGGGTCGGTATTGGGCCCTAAATTATTCAACTTGTACATCAATGATATATCTAATGTTTCACAATTACTCAAGTGTGTTTTGTTTGCAGATGATACTAACATTTTCTATTGTGATGACAGTTATGATAAGCTTGTTATTGTTGTAAATACTGAACTAAGGAATATTAAAAAATGGATGGATAGCAATAAATTATCTTTAAACTTGAATAAAACTAAAGCCATATTATTTGGTAATTATAAAATTAACTCGAAAAAGCCCATTGAGATAGATGGGATACAAATTGAACATGTCTCTGAAATAAAATGTTTAGGTGTCACAATAGATAATAAATTAACTTGGAAAACTCATAAAAACCAAAGTCTCCAAATGCCTTGCAATAATAAATAAAGCCAAATATGTTCTTGATTATACTGCACTCCATACCCTGTATTGTTCCCTGATCTTACCATACTTAACCTACTGTGTTGAAATATGGGGAAATAATTATAATAATTCAATACAGTCATTCTTTATTTTACAAAAAAGGGCTATACGTACTATACACAAAGTTGAATATCTTTAACACTACAAATCCACTTTTTCTCAAATCAAAGTTATTAAAAATACAGGATCTTGTTAAATTTAACACAGCACAATTTTTATTTAAAGCATTTCATAATCTATTACCTGTTAACATACAAAAGTTATTCACGCATAGAGAGCGGCTGTACGGTACGAGGGGCTATGGGAACTTTTCAATACCGACGGTCAGAACTACCAGGAGGAGTTTTTGTGTGTCTGTATGTGGGGTTAAAATATGGAATGATCTGGGGCTCGAATATAAACAATATCAAAGCATTCGTCAGTTCAAAGCTCTATATAAACAGAAGGTTTTTTCACAGTACAAGGACGGTGGGGCTTAATTGTCTGCTGATGTATTTATTGGCTGCGTGTCTTACCTTGTTGGTATTGTGGTTACCATTGTTGGTATTACTATAATTGTTACCTGTGGTAACATATGAGTGTATTGAGATATGTTTGTTTTGTTTTTGTTTTGTTTTTTTCTTCTCCATATGTGTATAAATACATATGGAATTGAGAGATATGATAACATTAACATTAATAATTAAGGAAGCAGCTACTTTTGTTTTTGTATTTCTGTTCATTTGTAACAGACCGGGGTGGGTTTAAATAATTTTGACTTCTTCCCACTCCGTTTCGAGCAATTGATTAATTATGTTGTTTATGTAAGGTGAACTTACCTTGTATAAACAAATGCTTCTATTGCTTTGCTATGTCACTATTGCTCGAAATAAACAATAAACAACAAGGGAGGGTTTCTAGCAGACCAATCACAGCGCTTGCGGTGAAGAGGTGCATTTTTGAAGAGGTGCACATCAGGCTACTACACACAGCCTATGCCGTAGCTACGGCGTACACTCGACGCAGAAGTATAAATCAGCCTTTAGACTTACGCCAGTATCATGCGCACAGACAGCGTGCCAGTATCGATTAATCTTTTGCGCTTGAACAAACAAGTTTTGTCGAGTATCCTCATAAGAGCAGTCTTAAATGAGTTAAATAATATCTTAAATGAACTTAAAGAGTTGTGATATGCGTGTCATGTTCGGCAGCGGCAGCTCTTAAAGTGACAGCAGCCTAATAAACCAGTTGCTGTGATGTCAAAGAACAAAGAGAACAGAGAAAGTTACTCACTGCTCTTGACTAAGGATCTTTTGTAAGGGTTAATCTATATTTAATTTATAATTTATGCAGTGCAGACTTTTTGAGAACTTTATTCAATTTCTGTATATTTCCTACCTGTTAGACTGAAGGGCATGGGTAAATTTATTGGCCTTATTTAAATGCATTCACAGTCTGCCTGCTTGGCTGTTTTCACTGCACACTGCTTGCAACCCACCTCCTCCCCAGCTCCTCCTTTAAACTTGTGTTTAACTTAATCAGTGTCATTGTGTTGCCATTGATGCATGCTCTGTTCTCAATAGGGGGGATTTTGTGCTGCTTTCCCAGTTAAAGGTGCTAAAGAGGATGTTTTATACATTTTTGCAATATTACTTGAAACTGTCTTTACTAACTGATAAAAGACTATTTATTAGGTGCACTGAAAGGAATATATATATATATATATATATATATATATATATATATATATATATATATATATATATATATATACATCATCTGTGCACGAGGTAGGGCCTTAAAAACATCAGCCAATCGTTTACGCAATCATCGTGTAAACGATTGGCCCTCTGGCTTGTCAATCACTGCCGTGACGTTCCTTGTGAGAGACGTGCGCGGCTGCGCGCTCCAGTAACTTTCCACACTCCACAGGCGCCGCATGCAATGTTTTTGTCAGGAGACAGGAGTAACAACTGCAGATTATGAGTTACCTGCGGTGAGTCCGACATAATGAATCCACTAACACGACACAGCGAATGCCGGTGGTAAACACTCGTGTTCCAATACTTGTGCACGAGTTTTGGGAGACGTTCCCATGAAAGGAGGGGGGTTGTTCTTACGCATGCGCTCATTTAAAAAAACTCAGTAACAGTCTTTGGATTCTCAGTCGATGAAAAGATCCTCTTTAGCACCTTTAAATGGGAAGTTGTCCCCAGAAGCTGCTGCTGTTCCCTGACTTGGCTTTCATGGAGCTCATGAAAAGGATGGGGAATTTAGAACAGAGCCATACCGCCAAATGTAACTTTAACAAACATGCAAATAAAATTTTTTAAATTTGACGAATTGTTTATGGTATTTTTGACTCAAGTGGTCCTGACTGAAATGTTAAAAAATAATAATGATAGCTTAAAAAATGTTTTTATAATAGTTAAAATGTTTATGTTTATATAATAGTTATTTTTTTTTTTATAATTGATTGACAACACTAATATATATATATATATTGCAGATACAGACTGAAAGTCATTGTGAGAGGAGGCGGTGCCTCTACTGCCCAATGAGTGACCCTGTCAAACAAAGATCTGTAAGTGAGTTGGTTCTTACCTAGTGCTCAGCTCAAGTAAATTAAATCTGACACATACAGTGTTCACCAAGGATTTGTTGAATAAAGATCTGAAGAAGTGACTTTTAATAATAATATAAAATAGCTCAACAATAGTTTGTAGTAGCACAGTAGAGCTACAAGGAATATTCTTTGATGTTTTATAGTTATAATTATATATAAAAAAAGATTTTGATGTGACTTTGATTCAATTTTATTTCCGATATAAATATAAAAATATATTTATGCATTGGTTATTTCTTTATAGTGTAGGCTCAAGAAAATGATGTTTCATTAACCTGGAAACCATGTAAACAAATTAAATGTAACTTTAAATTACTTTGGACTAATAAAACACGAAACAGATTGGTTTATGTCCGGTGTGGTTGCAGGGGGAGATGAGCTTCATAAAGCTCTTTGTCAGGTTTAAAAGATAAACATGCATCCCCATGAATCTCAGCTGCCCTCCATTTTTAAGCCCTCTATGACTTTTAACCAAACCTCCTCCTCCATGTGAGAGTGATCAGTACATCTGGGATGGAGTCTTCTCTATCTCTCTTTTTGACTAAATTAAATAAGTTCTGGAATGAATGGGCTCCAAGATCTTTAGTGAAGGTTGAAGGAAGGAGACTGGGGGAAGGGAGGTTTTATTACCCTGTACACACAAACGGGACTATCCCCCTTGAGCAACCTGAGGTTAAATGTATTGCTCAAGGGACATTAAGAGAGTGTCAGATTAATGGATCCTTTCAAATAAACTTAGCAAGAAGAAAAAAAAAAAATCCTTTAATCTGGATACTGTTTTTTAAAAATCATTTTGTAAAATCCAAATTAAGCTTTACAGATCATTACTGGAAAGGGTTTAAACGATGTTTTTCATGCTTGTTCGGTGAACCATAAACAAGTATGCACCTGTGAAACAGTCCATAAGACACTAACAGCTTACAGGCGGTAGACAATTAAGGTCACGGTTACAATAATTTAGGACACTGAAGAGACCTTTCTACTGACTCTGAAAAACACCAGAAGAAAGATGGCTAGGGTCCCTGCTCACCTGTGTGAACATGCCACAGGCTGCTACTGGAGGCATGAAGACTGCAGATGTGGCCAGAGCAATAAATGCAATGTTTGTAAAGTTAGACGCCTAAGTCAGTGCTACAGGGTGGGTGGTGGTTGGTGGTGTAGTCCCACTCTGCAGAAATCATGGTCCGGGGGTTAATGGAGCAGAGATTAAGGGGGCACACAGTGACTGAGGTGGCTGGGCCAGATTATTTGATTAAGATCAACACAGATGGCAGCAGGTTTATTAGGCTGCTATCACTTTGAGACCAAATGCACGGATGCAATATACTGATACACATGCATTTTCTTTCTCTACTGTTTATGTTTACTTAAAGGGGACCTATTATGCCCCTTTTACAAGATGTAATATAAGTCCCCAGAATGTGTCTGTGAAGTTTCAGCTCAAAATCCCCCACAGATCATTTATTATAGCTTGTCAAATTTGCCTCTACTTGGGTGTGAGCAAAAACACGCCATTTTTGTGTGTGTCCCTTTAAATGCAAATGAGCTGCTGCTCCCGCCCCCTTTCCAGAAGAGGGTGGAGCTTTAACAGCTCAACAACAACAAAGCTGGAGAATCTCACGCAGCCAAAATGATGACGGTGTTCAGCCTTACATTGTTCAAACCGGAGTCGACACTGATGGAGAGACTCAGGAAGAAGTTACAACTTTTAGACGTTTCTGAATGGTTAGTGGATAAATTGATGTAGTTGCTGTGGAGTTGATTCAACTCATCCACTAGCATGTGCCGTCATGTTCATCTTTTGTGTTGAATTGACCCTCGTTTGTGAAGCAGTCCGGCTGTAAAATGACGGCATGACAACAACACTCTACTACAACAACTCTTCCTCTTCTCTAAAGCAGCCCAACATGGCCCCGCCCCCTTTGTTGTGTGTTCTCGGGGGCGGGGTTTATGTAAATTAAAGGGAAGAAGCTTATTTTAGTCCCTACCAGCCATTTGTTGTGGTCCTTAAACAGAGAATTCTTTAAAAGAAAATATCTCCTTTGCATTGAACTTTGAGCGTCGTAACTTTGCAGATGTTGTTTATGCTCAAACAGCAACATTACACACTAACTAAAGTTAAAAAAGTGAAATCATAATCAACCACCCCTTTAAGCCTTCACATGCTATCAGGATTATTGAGTGTCCGAGGTAAAAATTGCACATGAACGCCCACTCAAATCTAAACTTGAGTGCGATGAGCTCGTAATCACAACTTTAGAAGTGGGATGTAATAAATTTTCGATAGCACGTGAAGGCAGCAGTAACCGACTGTGTTTACTACAACATTTGCCAAGACGTGAATTTTGACATAATTTGTCTATTCAAGCAAAAAAAAGATACAAAAGAAAATTCACTCTTCACACAGCACTTGAGTACAGAAATGCGCTTTTTTTGCGCTTTTGGAAAGCATTGCATATCGTCAGTCATTTGATAGATGTATTGATCCATATCTATGATTGTTACACCCCTAGATAGGATATTGCCATTGGTTAGATGACTGAGATTTAAAAGGTTAGTTCACCCAAAAATGAAATTCCTGTCATTAATGATTCACCCTCATGTCATTCCACACCCGTAAGACCTTCGTTCATCTTTAGAACACAAATTAAGATATTTTTGATGAAATCCGAGAGGTACATCAGAATGCCGGCTCAGTATTGGCCAAAGCCGATCACGTGATCAGCACGACGCATGCGTGTGATGCTGACGCAGGAGCCGGCCAATAATGAAACGGCGTTCTGACGTAGATCCTGGAAGCACTGGAGGTAAACAGCATATGAGAATGACACAGAAGTTGATTAAAGTCGTTATTTTTGTTTTGTTTTTGCGCACAATAAGTATTCTCGTCTCTTCATAACATTAAGGTTGAGCCACTGCAGTCACATGACTGTTTTAACGTCTTTAGTACCTTTCTGGACCTTGAAAGTGTTGAAATCTGAGACTTGAAACTCTCGGATTTCATCAAAAATATCTTAATTTGTGTTCTGAAGATGACAAAGGTCTTACGAGTGTGGAACGACATGAGGGTGAGTAATTAATGACATAATTTTCATTTTTGGGTGAACTAACCCTTTATGTGTTGTAAAGCTTCAGCACAGTAGATGAAGAAGAGGGCTTCAGTTGGGATGAGGGAAAAGTGCCTACAAAGAGCAAGAAATGGTGATGTGCTGTGATAGCTGATGGGGAAATTGGATTAATAACGCTGGGTTATGGTCTTGGCAGGAGCTGAAGGATGGGAACGTGTGCTGGGACAGATTGAAATTTGGGGGTGGGGGTGTAGAACGAGAAAAATACAGTAGTTCTGCGGCAGAAGGGCTTTTGGGGGTTTTTTTGCAGACACATCAGCACTGAGACATGAAATGAGCAAAATAATGAAAACTTGACCCCTAATCTGTCCATTCTCATTAACTTCAGACCATGTATCTGACACTACAAAGCTAGAAGGCATTACTAAACACTGTCCTAACATGTTCCAATCTAAAACGCCACATAAAACTATCAAAACCAAACAATTTCATGCAAAGGGTTCACAGTGTACCCACAGAATTGTTCCTTTCTTAAAAATGGCAGCCATTAACTCAGCATAAAGCTAAGGGACCATTTGCAGCAGTGTCCTTTTAATCTCTAAAACATTGGCAATAACATATAAAATGGGGATGGGGGAAAGTGGGGACACTGAACCTGTCAGGTTTTTTTTTTTTTTTCATACCAGCAAAACTCAACATGAGATTCAAGCATTGCCACTAATAACACTATCGTTTAAACATGAGTCAAAATTAAAGTGCACAGTCTACAGTAGGACAGCTTCTCGAACACAACAATCTGAGACTTTACTAACGTACCGAGAGGCTGAAAACCCACCACAGGTAAAGGAAGGCAGACACAGCAAAGGTGAAACAAAATTGAGCATGTCTGAATGTTGTCCGGTAGCTCTCACAATCAGTTGTGAAAGGTGACCCCAGTTTGTGTGTATGTATCAGAGTGAGTCAGTGCAGTATGCAGCCTTACCTTATCTCTCCTAGCTGCTCTCAATGGAAAGAAACAAGAGAAGAGGAACTTCCCCCAGCTTATCACTGCTGCCAGACACCAGTTCAGCCGGGCCATGGTTGCCTCCTTCTGTCAGTCTTTTGCTGCCTTTAAATCAGCCTTTCTATTCTCTGTATATTCTCCAGGTAAATCCAGTAGCAGAGAACTGACGGCAGAACAGATCCCTTCAGCGTCAGAGCAGGTAGCAAGAATCACCCTACTCTTGCTCGCACAGACGTTACCTTACTCACTGGATGCTGCAGCATTCTGTCTGTCGAAGGAGGATGAAGAGGAAAGAGGGAGGGTGTGAGAGAAAAAAGCAGAGGGAGGGAGAGAGAGAGAGGGGCATGCAGTGGGAAAAACTAGAAATAGCAGAAAGGCAAGTTGCTTTTGATGAGGAGGAGGTAGAAAAGGAGAAAAATGTTTGAGAATAAACCGAGAGAGGAACATGCTTTTGAAGGAGAAAACATTTCAAGGCAGCACAATCTTGAGAAGGGAAGATGAAAATAGGATAGGAGGCAGGATAAGATACAGAAAGGATGGAGTAAAAGAGAGGGAAGGCAGTCTCTGAATGTCATCACAGCCTCACACGCACACAGACACATGCACGCACTCTCACACGAGGCTGTACGAAGAAGGGAAGACGTGCCGTGTGCAACTGGGTTTCTGTGGAAAGCGTTTCCGTGTGTTTTCTTTTGAGTCCATACGTGTGCCTGTGCGAATGCACGTGGGAGCTCTGTGTAAAAGCTCTCTGGTGTCAAGTGCTCATCCAACTGCAGGTGCACCGCACCACTGCAGAGTCGCCACGCTTCACTAACAAACGTACCCTCACACTGCATAGAGGGGGGTGGGGGTGGGATTAGTGGAGAGCAAGCAGAGACCGAGAGAAAAAGACATGCCAAAAATTGCAGGGAGGAAAAAACTGAAATGGGGGGAAGAGATACAGATACATATTCATATTCATACATGCACACTCTATTTATTCATTTGCCCCCACTTTCATGCATTGCATGAACACCATAGCATCATAAGAGAATATGTGTGAGTGAGTGCTGCAGATGCTCTTTAACCCAGCTGCAGAATCTACTTTATCCAAGCTAAATCCATCATTAAACACAACAGGCTCCCATAATCACTGTGCCGCCATATTGACTGTGCTGTCATGTTCAGTTTGAACGTTGGGTGCTTTTTTTTTTAATCGAACAGACCTTGTGCCAGATCAGAGAAACATGAATCTCCCAAGCTCCATAGTCTAGATGACATATACCACAAATTTGCATTGCAGATGTGAATTGATCTTATTCACTTTGTTGTAGATTTCTTTGGGGGCTTGAGAAATGTGCTTCATCAAATGGATGAGGATTGCTGAAACAAAAGTTTGGGACGAGCATGCGCAATTTATCCTGCCAATCACAATGCAAGAGAAGGCATATATTACACACTGACCTCTTCTCACTCTACTGTTCGTGTTGCACTCATATTCCCTTCCCACGTTCTTGACACAACTTAGGGCCTTGTTACACCTGGTCACTTCATGCATTTCTCATGAGCCTGATGTATAAACTTTGCATATGCACAAAAAAAGGCAGTGGAATATGTGTACTCAATTTTCCATGCACATATTGGGATTTATAAAAAAATAAGCTTAAATATGTGCGCACCATATGGACACTTTAGACCGTGCATATGCACTCTTTTACTGGAGTGAGCGAAGTAATGAAGTAAACAGAATGTGGCCAAGTGTAAATAACAAATCAGATATCTGATCAGAGAAAACACATGATGTGACCAGGTGAAAAAAGGCATGATCATTGAGCTCAAGGGAAGCACGAGATGTGTCACTTTAAGAAAAGAAGAGTTTTTATACATGTAATCCTGTCATAAACATTTAAATTGAAATTGAAAGGTACACCAATGTCATAATTTTGAAGTCATTCAGATCAACAGTACTGTAGTTGAAGCCAATTTTCTTCAGTTATAGCGCCACCAAGTGGCACAGTCCCACTACTTTTTGTGTCCTCAGAGTGCCCCCATACATAAGCGTGTCAAATTTGTTGAAAATATCTAATTTCGTTTAGGATTTATAGATATTTATATTTATGAGCACATAAAAAATGACTCACACCCAACTTTGATTGCATTTTTTTTTCTTCTTCTTCTTTTGCCATTTGCAATCACCATTTTCCAATGGTGGTTGCGAAGATGTTTGCGAAAGTTGTTTAAATGCTAATCACAATGTCGGTCAAGACATAAGGCAAAACCAAGCATGTCGGTGTCACTGGACTCACTGCAACGATTCGGGAAACTAAGGACATGACTCCCATGAAAATAAGTCAACCACATCCAAAGATATAAGCATGTAAATAATTTTTTAATTTTAAATTTTAAATAAAAATACATTTTCACCACTAGGTGGTGCTGTGCCGAAATGTCTCAGGCTCCTCAGGGGATTATGCAGATCCGAGTTTTGTTGCGATACGTTAATGCATAAGTAAAATATAGCGTTTTACTACAAAATCTAAAATGACAGATGACCAAAATTGGCGATATGGGAAAATCATTCGACTCGGCATGCCTTCCCGAATCTAACAATACCACTTTTATGATGATTTAAATTTGGGCAAACTTTTCAGAAGTTATAAGCAAAAATTTTTCATATCTCTGGACCATTAGGTGGCGCTGCACCAAAACGCTGCATTTTGCCTTAGGTCATAATTGTGATGACATGTACCAAGTTTGGTCTTAATATGAAAAAGCATTGTTGAGATATAGCCTCACATTCATTTTGGTGTGATCTTAGTCTAATTGGTTTGCACGTTATTCGAGAACGTTTTTACGAATCAACTTGAATTCCATAACCTTTTGTCAGCATGGTCTGAAGATGTTCTGGTTCAATTTTCATGAAAAATCGGAGCAACAGCCTAGGAGGAGTTATATATATATATATATATTTTTTTTTTTTTTTTTATGAAGTAAAATGATGTCATAGACTTACGGAAGAGGATTAGGGCCAAGCAATAATAAAAAAATAAAACCATCTTGAGATTAAAGTTGTTAAATTTCAAGAAAAAAGTTGAGATAAAATGTTGAGAATAAACTCATTAAATTATGAGAAAAAACTCGTTAAATTTCGAGAAAAAAGTCGAGATAAAATGTTGAGAATAAACTCGTTAAATTACGAGAAAAAAGTGGTTAAATTACGAGAACAAATTCGTTAAATTATGAGAAAAATGTCATTAAATTTCGAGAAAAATGTCGAGATAAAATGTTGAGAATAAAGTCATTAAATTAACGAATTTATTCTTGTAATTTAACGAATTTGTTCTTGTAATTTAACGACTTTTTTCTCGTAACTTAATGAGTTTATTCTCGTAATTTAATGACTTTATTCTCAACATTTTATCTTGACTTTTTTCTTGAAATTTAACGAGTTTTTTCTCGTAATTTAATGACTTTATTCTCTACATTTTATCTTGACTTTTTTCTCATAATTTAACGACTTTTTTCTCGTAATTTAATGACTTTATTCTCAACATTTTATCTCGACTTTTTTCTCGAAACGTAGCGAGTTTTTTCTCGTAATTTAACGAGTTTATTCTCAACATTTTATTTCGACTTTTTTCTCGTAATTTAACGAGTTTTTTCTCGTAATTTAACGAGTTTATTCTCAGCATTTTATTTCGACTTTTTTCTCGAAATTTAACGAGTTTTTTCTCGTAATTTAACGAGTTTATTCTCAGCATTTTATTTCGACTTTTTTCTCGAAATTTAACGAGTTTTTTCTCGTAATTTAACGAGTTTATTCTCAGCATTTTATTTCGACTTTTTTCTCGTAATTTAACGACTTTTTTCTCGTAATTTAACGAGTTTATTCTCAGCATTTTATTTCGACTTTTTTCTCGAAATTTAACGACTTTTTTCTCGTAATTTAACGAGTTTATTCTCAGCATTTTATTTCGACTTTTTTCTCGAAATTTAACGAGTTTTTTCTCGTAATTTAACGAGTTTATTCTCAGCATTTTATTTCGACTTTTTTCTCGTAATTTAACGACTTTTTTCTCGTAATTTAATGACTTTATTCTCAACATTTTATCTCGACTTTTTTCTCGAAATTTAACAAGTTTTTTCTCGAAATTTAACAACTTTAACCTTGAGATGGTTTTATTTTTTATTATTGTTTGGCCCTAATCCTCTTCCGTATAGACTTGAGCCAAGGAATCAGAGAAAAAAAAAGTTTCTAGTCCTTACGGTTCAAAAGATATTAGCATAAATGTGAGTGCAACTTTGGACAGTTGGTGGTGCTAGAGGCATTGAGTTAGAGACTCCAAATTTTCTATAGTGACATTTCAGACTGTCCTCTATCTGTGTGCCAAATCTCATAACTTTCCCATAAGCAGTTCTATGGGCTGCCATGAACTGAAGAGCTGAGGAAGAAGAAGAAGAAGAAGAAAAGGAAGAATAACATGAATGCCAGCGGATACAGTAGGTGCCTACACACCTTTGGTGCTTGGCTCCTAATTTCAATTCACGAAACCTGGGGGACACTGGCTTTCTAAAGAGGACAAATGATCCTTTCGATGTGAATGCAGTGTCAGATGTCCACCAGAGGTCGCCAAAGCTCACAATTTCTCAATTTAATTAGAAGAAAAAGTAGAGGAGCTTAAAAGTGAAAGAAAAGGGAAACTGCCTCATTTACCAAGCAGAATGACAAAGATTGACCTATTTTTGTAGGATGAAAGACATATGTAGCTTACTGAAGTGGAATTAAAAGCCTTTTGCCAGAGTTGCAGAAATGGGTCCTGATATGGACAACTGGTTTAAACCTAAAAATAAACATTTTCAGCGGTTTATGTTTAAAGGTACACTATAACAGTTAAACACCTTGTTTTAGTTGTGCGGATGAATATGGTTCTTTCTCATAAAAAGAGATCAAACATTCGTTAAACATTCACTACTAGGCTTAAAACATATAACCAGTTTAGCTGGAAAGGATCTCAAGATGTTACTGTAGCTATTCATACTAAAAGTTTTGATTTTAGGGGGACTTTAAAGGATTAGTTCACTTCAGAATTCAAATTTCCTGATAATTTATATACTTACTCTAACCACAAATGCTCATCTTGCACTACTCTGTGATGCTCCACGCATTACGTAATCACGTTGGAAAGGTCACGTGTGACGTAGGCGGAAGTACAGAACAAGTGTTTACAAAGCGAATGTGCAAAGACTAAGTCAAACACCCTTTACAAGAACAATAATGTCAGACAACAGCTGGAAACATCCAAATCCACTAAGTTTGCAGCGTGGTATTAACACTACTTCCTCTGCTCCGTGCGTTTATCTGCACAGGGCCCGAGCACCCAGAACGTGCTCTTCCCAGCCCTCTTTCACTCTGGCGCCGATAGAAACTGTGTCTATTCTGTGATTTTATAATTACCTGCATATCTGTTGTTCACCTAAATTTACATAAATACATAAATTTAACCAGTTACTTCAATCAGTCACCTTTCTACAGACTGTTACCAATGAAACTTTTTTTCAACCATCAACTAAAGCCATTTTACACTGCAAAGGTGGAAAAGAAGCTGCATCTGACATGGCATTAATGTTTATTTACACATAGGCCTGCTGCTCATGTGCATGTTTTTTATCTTGCATAAGGTAAATAGCCTATAAATATGAAGTCATCATAAGGTTGAAGCTGCAATATCATGACAAAATCATTATGGTTGATGATTGCTCTTGAAAATGTAATGATGATTATTAAGTCCACAAAAAAGCAAAATACAAAAAGCATCATATTCTGGCTACAGACAAAACAAGCTAAAAACCATTAATGAATTTGCTTATTGCTTTTTACGGATTAGAAAAAAAGACAACTGATTATTTCAGTAACATGAAAAACAAAACGTTTATTCAAACTGGGTATATAGCTATTCGATTTAGAAAGCGATTGAAGAACACTGAAGCGGTCCATGACTTCAGTTTAATTAGTTATTAGTTATGCACTTTTGAAAAACCTCCCGATGTAATCTCTGAAACTGTCTATACTGCAAAATTAATCTCTTACTTGCATTTTGTTGTTTTTGATGAAAAGAAAGAATTTGCATAAGTTCAGATTCAGAATTCAGTCAGTGAGCGTGTGCAACCCTCGTGACACCAAATTTGCGCAGTGACAAATCAAAACACCTCTGATTGGACATTGCAGTCCTAAACTCAACAGAAACATGTGTGATTGGTTGGTAAATATGATTTCACCAAGTACAACATGTTCCTGGATCAACATCTTTGTTGATCCTGGAACAACATTCCAATCAACCAATCAGATTTGAGGGACAAGTTTACCATTTATGTCAAGTTTAGGCTTACAACCTGGGTTAGGTGCTTCCACAACAGTGTTATTCAACTATCATTTCCTTTCACATGACTTTCCCCCATTCATTCTCAATTATATACATTCATTCTCTCATATATATATATATATATATATATATATATATATATATATATATATATATATAAATATATATATATATATATATATATATATATGCTTATATACTGTATGCTATATATAAGCTTATAATATGAAGCGTTACCTATAAATATGAAGATTGCAGCATTACATTTACTGTAAATTTGTTCATGTTACATCATATTTATAGTCATTTTCTTTTATGCATAGTTTGCAGTGTTCAGCATTATAACCAATCATGGTCAGTAACGCTTCATATTACAGGTAGCCTACTTATATATAGCATACAGCATATAAGCATATACATATATATGACTGCAGGGGTTTTTAGTGCAATCAGCTTGGCGAAATTAAAGATACATCTATATATGTATATATGCTTGTACTTGGACAGACAACAATAAATCAGGCTGATAATTTCAACACAGAGCACTTTCTGAGGAAACACTGTAAAATTCAGGTGCGCTTCATAGCTCACCCGCTTATAACGTTTCGTCACACAATTGGACTGATTTCACACATGCTTCAAGACGCGGTCATGCAGTTCCTAAAGCACCGTAACTTCTGACGTAGCATAAGTTCCCTTGAAAGGGAATCATTTTTGTTGTTTTGTTAAAACAGTAATTTTAGCTTTCTATAAAACGTTTTACCTTTTTAAAAAAAATAAATGTATACTTTTATTTTTTACTTTTATCTCAAGGGGACACTATTTTCAAATTGGTCAACAATGCCAATAAAGGCATTTACAATGTAAAAAAAAAAAAAAAAAAAAAAAAAATGTATTTAAGATAAATGTTTTTCTTTCTTTTCTTCAAAGATTACTAAAAAAATATTGTAGCAATATTGCATTAACTAATGCATTAATTACTGTATTTATTAATCTTTGTCAACATTAGGTAATGAAAATACAACTGTTTATTGTATACTCAGCTTAGGTCAATTAGATAATATTCAATTAGGTACAACTCTTAATTTTAATAATGTATTAGTAGCTTAAATGTTGAAATTAACTAAGATTAATAAATTCTTTAGAATAATTTCTCATTGTTAGTTCATGTTAACTAATCTTAACAAATGGAAGCTAGATGTAAAGTGTTACCAAATCTTCTCTGAAGGTAAAATCTTTCTTTAACGGTAAAGTATGTGTTAGATAAATTATATTTTTCTGTAAAGCTTGTTTGAAGTGTGCACTGTGAAGAGTGCTATATGTTATATTTTATAACTTACATCATGGTTTATCCCGAGCAAGTAAATGATGAATGAGTGGCTAATGAACTTTACGTACATAATTAATTACTGCTTTCACTGGAGCTTTAGCTTTATCACCTTTCCTAATCAGCACACGTTGCTAATAAGTGTTATTAGTTAGCATCTCTTGACCTGGGGGACTCCTTCAGCTGAGTAAGCAGTCCAGAGGAAATGGTCTGTTAAACATCACCACGTCGTTCACAGAGCTACGATTGGCTTCCAGTTTGAGCTGAGTGATGTTCCTCTCATGGCAAACTGGTAAGAATCTGCTACCTCAGCGGAAATAACTTATATTAATGCTTATTTGAGTGTTTTTTTCTTTATCTCCTTATCTCTGTCTTTTTGTCTATCATGAGTTACAATACAAGGCCAAGTACAGATTAATGCAGGTGTTTCAAGGTTATTTATGTCTGTGTACTTGTTTTAAATATTTGCAATTTACACACCTTCCTTCAAGTACTTCAGTTTTTTCATTTAATACTTTTTGAGTAAATCATTAAGCTCCAGATTCACATACTCCTTATAAAGGAACATGCACTGGAGTCCTAAACTATATATCCAGGTGGAAATAAAATACATTTTATTTCAGTATACTTACACTTCCATAATATACTCTAGTGCTCTATTTTCACGCACAAATTTTATGCTTAATATACTAAAAATTCTTCTTTAGTACTTCTTAAGATAATAATAATAAGTGTACTCAACTGTGCTATTTTAAGACACCATGAATATGAACTAAAGTGTGCTTTTAACATACTATCTCTGTATTAAAAAAATGTATTTAGTTACACTTGTAGTACACTTGAATCTATCTTTCATACACTTTCAAATATACTCATCAGACATAGAAAATAGACTTGTGAATTATTTAAAATAGGAATAACAGATGAGAAATATACACAAAATGTATTTATAATGTATTGCCCACATATTTTTATACATTAAATAATTCATTTCAAATATTGTGTTAATATTTCCTTTATATGATGTAGATAAGTATATGTGTTTTACTTGTAATAAATACATGTATTTTCATGAAACTCCATTAAAATAGAACTTGGTGATAGTATATATAAAAACCCACTAAAATGTTATGTAAAGCATTCGTAGCACACTTTTAAGTAATGCACTTATAAAACACTTCTGTATATTAGCTTTACTTTATCTGACTACACTTAAAATCAATTTAAGAGTTAGTACTAATTAGTGCATTTACATTAAGTGCACTAAAGCTGGGAAAATTTACTTATAACTAGTACATTAGTAATATATTTAAAAATAAATAAATTTAGGATTACTATATAAAAGTCTACTAAGACTGACCTAATTTTTAAAGCATTCAAAGCACACTTTTAAGAAATACACTAATAAAACTCTGTATATTTTTGCGGTACTATACTTTATTTCAATGCACTAAAAATCAATTGAAGTATTATTGGTACACTTTTTCAAGTGCACTGAAGTACTACTGAAGTAAAAAATATATTTTAATAATTTATTTAGCACAAAAATAAGAATGTACTACAAATGTACTTGCTTGGATTTAAGTATTTTTTAGTGCATTCAAGTATACTTTATTTTTATTTTTATGCACTTGGAGGGTTTACTGGAGCCCAGAAGTTCACATACCCATTTTGTTTATACATAAATGTCACTATGTTGTATGCATTATTCAAATAAGTTAGATGTGGCAATCAAAAGTTATAGAGCCTATTGGAAAAACTGCCTTTAGAAAAACAGCTCACATCTAGAGATGTTCAATTGACTGAAAACTGTCTTTCTTTGCACAAGCTCAACAATGGGAGCGAGAGAGCTAAAAAAAGCCCTCATTAAATTGTATTTGTAAGTGAGGAGCATGGGAAAGTCAAAGTGCATTGTGATCATTGTGTATGTCATATGATCAGTCTGGAAATGTCACTTATACCACAGAAACCAAAGAATCGTGGTGTGCATGAATGTATCAACATGTCTAGGACATTTATGTGCTCAATGAAATGAAACAAACACAAACAATTCATTCAAAAATCATGTTTTCTAATTAATTTGTATGAAAATGATTTGTAAGTCTGACTGCAAGGGTGTGTAAATTATGAACTTAAGAACAAAAAAAGCAACTGTTGAAAGTTTATCACAGATTGTAGGGTGTGCATTTGTATAAACACTGAAAAGTGAAACGGTAAGACACTGCAGTGCAGTTCAATGCAGTCAGTGTCGCTTGGTCAGCGCAAAGAAGAAATGCTGTATGTCATAAGTGAGAGATAAGGAGAGACAGAATAGAGCTACGAAAAAAAGGGGGAATGGAGAAAAAGTGGGAGAGAATGAGATCAGGAATACTGTACAGATGGTTCTGAGATCAGGTTTAGAGATGTGCACAGTATATACTATATATACATGATAGAGATATATAGAGACTGGAATTTAACCTGGGTCATGTCCCAATTACACTCTCTTACCTACTGTTCTGTATACTCTCAACTGTCCGACAAAATAAAGGCAAAGTGTCATATATCATTCTGGGATTTGGTTTTTATCTATTCATATAAACTGCAGGGTTGTTAAAAAACTGTTATTGTGACTCACTTCATGCTTTAGTTATTTACCTTTTCAGTGCTCTGGCTTCAGTTTCATTAAACAATGACAATGCTTCAACTTTTATACGGCTTAAGCAATGCTGTTCGAGTGACCCAGACATCATTGTTATATTTCCCAAAGGAACTGCAACAGAGAGAGAGAGAAAGGAATATCCCACTGGACAAACATATCAATTTGCTCTGTACAGACCTTTTGGGTTTTCATATTCCAATTTAAATGTGAATTTACACATCCTGTTTATAGCATGTGTGTGTTTCTCTCTCTCTCTCTCTCTCTCTCTCTGTGTGTGTGTGTGTGTGTGTGTGTGTCTTAAAAACATTGCAACCAAAAGTGATCTATAGTGGTATGAAGGGAAAAACATAGCCTGGCCAGAAAGTTTGAAGTAGTTTTAAAAGTTTGAAGTTTGAAGGTTTTCAGTTTGAAAGAGTTAAAGTTTTACAGTAACACTTTACAATAAGGTTCATTAGTTAACATGAACTAATAATGAGCTGCATTTCTACAGCATTTATTAATCTTTGTTAATGTTAATTTCAAAATTTACTAATACATTATTAAAATCTTGTTAACAGTTAATGCACTGTGAACTAACATGAACAAAAAATGAACTGTATTTTCATTTACTAACGCTAATGAAGACTAGTAAATACAGTAACAAATGTACTGCTCATGGTTAGTTCATGTTAGTTAATACATTAACTAATGAACGTTATTGTAAAGTGTTACCAGTTTTACTTTAGTAGTTTAAAAACCCAAGCAACTACTTGGGTTTTTAGGTTGTTGCTAGGGTTCTGTGAGTGGTTGCTAAAGTATTTTGGGGTGGTTGCTAGTGTGTTGCTATGCAGTTGCTAAGGTAATCAGGGCGGTTGCTAGGGTGTTGTTATGCGGTTGCTAGGGTAATATGGGTGGTTGCTAGGGTGTTGCTATACAGTTATGGTACTCTGGGTGGTTGCTAGGGTACTCAGGGTGGTTGCTAAGGTGTTGCTTTGCAGTTGCTAGGGTACTCGGGGAAGTTGCTAGGGTGTTGCTTTGCGGTTGCTTGGGTTCTCAGGTAGTTGTTATATTGTTGCTAAGGTACTCAGCTGGTATCTAGGGTGTTGCTTTGTGGTTGCTAGGGTACTCAGTGTGGTTGCTAGGGTGTTGCTATGTAGTTGCTAAGGTGCTCGCTGGTTGCTAGGGTGTTCCTATGTGGTTGCTAGAGTACTCGGTGTGGTTACTAGGGTGTTGCTATGTGGTGGTTAGGATACTCAAGGTAGTTGCTAAGGTGTTGCTATACGGTTGCTTGGGTACTCGGGGTGATTGCTAGGGTGTTGCTATGCAGTTGTTAGGGTACTCGGGTTGGTTGCGAAAGTCTTGCTATTTGGTTGCTAGGGTACTCGGGTGGTTGTTAGGGTGGTTGCTATGTGGTTGCTAGGGTACTCGTGGAGGCTGCTAGGATGATCATATATAGTTGCTAGGGCACTTAGGGTGGTTGCTAAGGTGTTGCTATGCAGTACAGTGTTAATGTTATATAGATTTTAGTATAATAATAATAAGAATAAGAAGAATAATAAGCGTAAGTAGTAGATCAGTAAGTTAGCTTTTTCAAGCCAACTTAATAACTAAGGTGTAATCATTTGTTTTTTTAAGTACAAAGTGTAAAATGGAAAGTAGTAAATGAAATTGAAAATATGCAAAACTTACATATACTACCATTCAAAAGTTTGGGGTCAGTAAGATTTTTTTTTTTTTTTTTTTTAAATCAACAAGTAACTAGTTAAAACAAGTAATGCTTATTTCAATCCAACACTGCAAAGAGTCAGGTTCAGAAATATTTCTGCACCCCAATCAATCAATGTTTGCAATTCTGCAGCCAACACGGGAATTCTCTGGCAAAGAAATAACTTGATCCTTTCACTTGACTCACAGACTACTTTCTACTTATCTGTCACTAACCTTCATTCTCAGTTTGGCTACTCAACCATAATGTGTATGAAATACTAAATTGTTCATCTGAAAAATGAAATGTTGCAATGAGTCCTGAGTTACATGTGGTACAACATTCACAGAGGATATAAAACAGTCAGGCACTTTATAAATGAGCAAAGCCATATCCTTTTAAATAAAATGAAATATGAATTTACTCTTTACATTATTTACATTTTTAATCAGCTTTCAAAAGGTCATTTGAGTCCAAACGCATTCCGATTTATCACTTGATTATAGTCATGCTGTCTGACTTTTTGCTGCTGACTTTCATATCTGATGATATTTATCTAACAACACTAAGCTAAGACTTCCTTGTTGACACAGGGTTAGATTCTCAAAGTCCCGTGCAGACAAATTAATCTCTATACTGAAGTTTTCAGTCATGCACACAATCATGCAAACACAATCTTCAGCACTCCACCAAATCCACTATGATTAGATTGGTCTGGCATTTTCTCACAGTATGCAGAACAGCTCTGGGTTGGCACTGGTTCTGGTGACTGTGCAAGCTCAAGCCTCTGCAGTATCCTGGCAACAGTAATTGGTGCTTTCTGGTATGGAAATGGCTGAAAATCCTGAAGGAGGATAAATACATTTTATACATTACATACATTTACATTTTTTAGCATTTTATTCTAAATATTATTCTATATAACTATATACCTCAGATACCCTCTCAAAGTTTGATCTCAAACTCAGAGTATAATCATTGACCACTTAACAGGACCAAATTGTCTGTACATTACTATCGCCAAAACCCCAGGCAAGAGTTCCCTTAAATCCAGCCATGGAGTGCCGCTGTCCTGCAGAGTTTAGCTCAAACCCTGAATCCTCAAACTCACCTACTTGTAATTTTCTAGTTACTCAAGACCTTGATTAGCTTGCTCGGGCATCTTTGATTAGGGTTGCAGCTAAACTCTGCAGGGAAGTGACCTCCCAGGGCTGGGTTTGAGGAAGCCTGACCTACTGTATGCGATCCAGTATTAGTATTGAAGAATTGGGCAGGGCCTAGACTTGAGTATATGCATACAGTATTTATACTGGCCATGAAAAAGAATAGGAAAGATTAAGCAATGGCATAAAGATTGGGCTAGTATCCATTGGTGCCAGGAAACTATTGAGTACTTGAGCTGATCCTGCTAAATTGTTCCATATTAAGCATCCCATGGGTTCCCTATGATATTAACATTTGGTGCATTTGGCAGACACTTTTAGTCAAGCTATACATTTTAGCAGTATGCATTCCCTAGAAATTAAACCCATTACCTTGGCGCTGCTAGTCACGCTCTCGTTGACCTACAGGAATGCCTATAGCATTGACATGACTAATGAGCACACACTGACCTGTTTCCTGGGTGAATAAGAAATCATTCATCTAAATCACCTAATTATACATTAGTTCACTGAATTATAATTTGTGTTTTAGCTGTTGTGTTAGTCATTCAGTCAAATTTCTAGCACAGACCTCTCAATCTCAATAGACCTCAGAATTTCTCCAGGTACAAACATTCACGCTTAGTAATACAAAATAAGAGAAATAAAGTTTCTTTGTGAACCAATGTTGCCCTATTTCTTTTGTAGCCATAAGTGCAGCAGAATAACCCTGTTAGTCAGGCCATACAGGTTTGCTCCTGAATGGATCTCTTTGTTTTAAAGTGTCTAGCCTAGGGCAAACGTGACCTCTTGAAATACTCGTGGCATGAACAGAAGTTTATAAGGTTCCTTGTTGAAACATCAGAATGTTTATGGGGTTGCCCAGTGACCTCAGCAGTGATGCACTGCTGTCCAGATACTTGCATCATATGTATGAGATGAGAGATTTGAGAATATTAGGAGCAAAGGTCAACAGCATCAACAGTTAAGAGCTACAAAGGTCATTAGCTCTGCACTTTCCAATAAAAGTCTGTGACTTTTATACTCTGCAAATACCATGATTATTGATTGCTCAAACCCTTATCTTTACTGAAATGCTAAGCATTTGGTGAATTTGAATGGACCGTTATTTGCACAATGTGAGAATTCATCACCCAGAAACTCTGTTAGATCTATGATATGCATATCATTGTTTTCTTTCTTAATTTTGCATTTGCTTTGCAGACAGTCCAAATTAAAACCCCAAAATACAACAATACACTAAGATTTCTAAAATAGGTGTAAAATAGGTTAGATTGATTAGCTTGTTATCTAAAATGTACTCTGTACCATTATATCTCCTACTGTACTGTAAAAGTGTGCCTGAGTTACACGTAATCAGCTTTTTTGTCTTCAGGAGCCGCTTTGTTTGTATGCGTGTGTAAGAAGAGAATCTGTTGGAGTGTGTTCAACTCTCGAAGGAGTCGGATGTGCTTATTGATATGCATTCAAGGTAATTCTCTATCAAGCGATAGAATCTTTTTGCACAGTGTGCATCCAAGCAACAGGGTGGGATTGATTGTAACGATTGTAGGCAAAGCATAGGGAAGAGTCTCATGGGAGTTTTATCCTTGTTGGTCTTCTCCTGATAGCTTCATTGCTCTCAAGTCCCATTTTTTTGGGGATTTGGAAGCTTGCTTGCAAATTCTTCTGATTCAAAATGGAGATTTTTAAAACACCATTGCTCTTATGTTGGTTCAGGAAGCCGCTCTGCAGCCACCTCTAACCTGGCTAATAGCTTAATAATGTGGCATGTCTAGTTCTGAGGACTTAGAATCCGTTTCCTCTGCTGCCTTGCGTATAAGTCTGTGAATCTTTTATTCCTCCTAGATCTCCACATTAATGTGTCAAGATCATGGAGGATCTGTATGCAGCTCATATAGTATCTCCCATGTAGTCAAATTATTCACATGTGGAGGGGCTGTGTGAGCAGCAATATGCGAGGATGCCCCGGTTTAAGAGTTGCTTGCAAGTTATCTCTCCCTTGGTGCTGCATCCTCTTGGAAGGCTTCTGTCTTGCCAATGGGAGTAGAGTGAGTACATTTGGCTCTTGAGGGAGCTGAATGCACTCACTATGAGCTACTGTGAGGGAGCCCCCTTCTTGCTTGACTTTTTTTCTTAAAAAAATAAAAAACAATAAAAGGGATGAAAGTGAAGTGTTGGCACCTCACGGTTCAGGCCCCCGCGTCTGCTGAAAGTGCATGGCAACTTTGATCGTGGGGTTGCAGGTGGGTAGAGTGGAGGCAGATGAGTCCACTGCTTTACCACCTTGCAGCTCATGACAAGGCATATTCACTGGTGAGACAGGCCTGTGGCCCTGCACAACATGGAATCTGCCCAGCAGTGCTAAAAAGAAGCTGGAGGGTGGTGCTCTGAGGAGGGTGTTGGGGCACGGATGTTGCGGGAATACTAGGCCTACCTATTGAGTGGTATTATCTCTTGAGGCAGTAAGCCAGAGATCTATAGCCATTAATGCCACAAAGCACACAGCCAATGCATTGGCCATTCAATAGTTTCTATAGTTGCCACGGAAAGGCATCTGTGGTAAGGAGAAAAAAAAAATCGTTCTCCTCAATGCTCTGATCTCACACTCTGGCCTCTTCGGTCTGTCGGTGAGGAGTTTGTGGGGAAATTTACAGAGCCGAGGTCTCAGTCAGCAATTTTCAGGAGATGTAAAGGGTTAAAGGAATAAGACTCCTACACAGTTCTGTCGCTCTCTCCAGTTTTATAAGCTTGGAGACTAGAGTGGACACAGATTATGTTTGCTTGCTTCCCTAGGAGAACCATGCTTAATCATGCTTTGCATGGACTTAGGCACGGAGAATGGACTAACGTTAAAAGCATGAGTAATTGTAGGATGATGTGATCCGCTATCTTATCTGGTCTAGAGCAATGCTGTTGTTCACCATGCTCCTCTGGGACTTGGGTCCAGGGAATGGATAATGTGATAGCAGCCAAAGGTGTTGGTCGCAGTAAGATAATGGACTCCTTCACTTTTATCGGCCCATCCTCCACCATAGCTGGAGATGTTAAGCTAAAGGAAACTGCTCTTTTTGTCAACTGTTTCACTATTATGCTTAGCAGTGCTTTATAATGTTATGCATGCTGATGCATTCTTATATTTGGGACGGTGTTGGAGGACGGTTGTATGTCTAAGGACATCCTACCCACTTCAACTGGCTGGAGAGTGGACTGGCGGAACAGAGATGGATCATTGTTGTCATCCCTCTGTTGCTGCCTAGATAAGCTATTCATGAATCTCTGAAGGCTCTTTCCCAGGGTAGAGCTATGGTCAGGGTTGCTTGGTAATGTGAGCTGCTATTGGCAGAATGCTCTGTCCCATGCTCCTCTTTTACCGTCCTCTCCAATTTTTGAATTGGAGTTTCAAATAGGGCTAAGAGCTTCCCTCTACATATTTATTTTCTCAGGGTTGAGGCAAGGTAAATTAATTATCCCTCCTTTTTATTTACCTCCCTCCCCAACTATTGTTGGGATTTAAAGTAGGGCTGTGCACTACCCTTTGAATGGGTTGCTGGGTAATTGCGCTGGGCAGAACACCATGTGTCCCACAATCTTCTTTTTCCGCCCCTCTCCAAATATTTGATTGGAGTTTTAAGTAAGTGCTAACTGCTTCCCCTTGAACAAGTACCCACTTAGGGTCGATAATAGGTAGATGGAATTATGGTGTGAAGCCCGTATTGCACCCCTCTATTCCATTTACCTCCCTCCCCAACTAGGTTGGGGTCTAAAGTCAGGAACTTCGATCCCCTTTGGATGGGTGCTATTTGGTGATGAGGTTTGTCATGGGCAGAGTGATTATTATAGAATATAGAATAAGCATTCTGTCATATTCTTCCTTAACAATGATACAGGGTGAATGGAACTGTGTTGGGCAATCTGCAGAATGTCCCTCCATCCCATTAATCTCCCTCCCCAACCATTCTTGGATTTCAAGTAGGGATGTATGCTTCCCCCTTTGGATGGGTTGCTTTGTAGTATGAGTCGCGATAGCTGGAACACTATGCGTCCAATGCTATTCTTTTTCTGCCTGCTCTGATTTCGGAATTTAAAGTAGGGCTATAAGATTCCCATTTAGACAAGAACCCCTTAGGGTTGATATGGAGTTATAATGGACAGTCCGCACAACATCCTGTTATCCCATTTACCTCCCTCCCCAACTAGTGTTGGGGTTTGAAGTAGGGACATATGCTCCCCTCGAAATGAGTGTTTTTGTGGGCTTTTTAGATCCATGTAAAGGTAGATGTAATCACCTCCTTTTTTTTCTTGGCATAGTGATGGAGATCGCTAGCTATGCAGGTCTCTAGAGAGTACCCTTTCCCTTAGCAGGGTATAAGCTTGGGAAAAAGGAATATAGATGGATCACAATGCATTTGGAGTTTGGAGGTACTGACTGCTAGCATGCTCCCTTTGGTAGACTGCTCCCTATGAGCCTCTCAGGATTAGCATAATATGACTGAGGATATGTTGTGTATTCCCCTTACAGCCTTGCTTCTGGGGTTACAGGCTAAGACCTGTCTAAACCTGGACTTCCATATTTAAAGTCAGAAACTAGGGGGTTAAGCGCCTGTGGATACTGAGCAGAGCCACAGTGCATCTCTTGCACAAATCACATAGGATGTGCCCTTGGATGATGACATGCACTTTTGACTCCACTATGATCCATGGAGTCACTTAAGTGCTATGCACACTCTGTTTGCACACACTCACAGCCACATAATCAAATTACACCATGGTCTGATGACTTTAATGTCACCATCATAAGCTTCTGACAAAAGTTTTATTCTTTGTTTAAATACATTTTCAATACAATAGTTTGAAAGAGCGTGATTATAAACACAATGAGGCTGTGAAAGCAGACTAGTGAGTAGATGAGTTTACCTGTTCGCAACTGTTTTGTTAACAAGACAAGCACAAGCTTTAAATAAATCACAAGAGGATATTAGTATTACTGATGTATTTTATGTCATAGAATAAAATGTGAAAATATCTTGAGCTTGTGTTCACCACAGACATTATTTCAAGCAAAAACCCATTAAAAAACCCACTGACTTAAAAGGTACATAACATACATGTGTTATGTACATACATAACAATCTGCAAGCTATTGATGGTCAGCTAAACAAATGTATTTAAACACACACAATACACCATCACATTATTCCTGGATAACTTTTGATTCACTATACGTTCGTGTTGTTTACATTATATGCACTTACGTGCGATTGCCTACAAAACAGACATTTGATGCAGTTTTACTTACCGCTTGCGGTTCCAACTCATGACCTTTTTTACCTTTCCGACTCATGACCTCTGTACAGGTAAATCCAGCGTTGAACTACTGCTTGTTTATAAAAACATAAGCGCCGATCCTGAAGGCTCGAGCAGCCATGGAAAAACACGAGGTATTCTCCATTCATTTTAACCAATAAAAAATTCATTGCAACTTTCAGACACGACTTTATCCTTATTTTGATAGTTAATTTGAGGTGGTTATAATGATTATTTTAAAGACAAATGTTGAGAGCACATCAATGTAATGCGTGAGCACAAATCTCTCAGCTCCACTGTTCCCTTAAGGCTGAGTTCTTTGGGAAGCAAGGCGATCTTTCCCTCACAACCAAAAACACACTTCTTTAGTGACATTGTTGACTTCATGGTCTAAAAACAAAGTGACAAATCTTTATCGAGCAAGACCTGTGCAGCGCTAAAGGCGACTTCTATACCCCGAACGAAGCACATTGATGGGCGTGCTCTTGCTCTCTAGCATGCTCTTCCGGGAGAAGTGCCCTTACAAGGAATTCTGCCCTTTATGACATCATAAAAAACCTCGAAAAAAACTTTCTGAAACTTATACGAAGCCTGAAGAAGTGTATTTGGCACAGAAATACTCATACATCATATGTCATACTTCCAACTCGTTTTTTGAAACTTTTGTCATGTTTAGCATGAGAGTCCAACGTTTTAACAGTGTAAATAAGTCAGATTGCATGAAATAGCATTAGTGGAAGTGCTAAAATGCTAAATATGCTAAATGCTAAATATAAGTGCTACATATGACATCCCTGCACCACTCTATTTTGATTAAAGATTTCAAGTGCACATGATTAAAAAGTAAATAAATATTGATATGCACGTATAAATCAATTATAATAAAATACAAGAATTGTCTATTTTGATTTTAAGGTAACTTTAAACTTTATTTAAAGACAAAAAATAATATATTAATCCTACTTTAAAGTCATCTTTTTATGCCATCCTTACTTTTGTAGTCTTCAATCATCTCTCAGATTGTTTCGTTGCAACCGTGTTTCGCTTAATCCGAACCTGCGTCGAATAGCACAGCATCACTCCGGGATCCGCCCAAGAAGCACCAGTACCTTTAAATGAAGTGCAGCGCGCCTCCCTCCACCGCGGTTAACGTGAGCAGAGCTTCACACTGACAGCAGCTCTCCGGGGTGAACACAGTTCGCTTGATTAAGCTGCAGGAACCGGCACATATTGATTTCCTTTTTGAATATAGAGCTGAATGTGTTGATTACACCAATTTTTGAGGTCTGTGCTCTCCCCCCCGATTTCCATTGATTCCATTTCATCTCAGGACATTGCATTTAACTAGATTTCATGTCTTATGTTAACCATTGGATTCTACCAAGAGGTGAGAGGATTGATAATTGCTATTTTTAAACACCGATACACTTCCCTTTAACCGGACGCTACTTTCATTCTCGGACGAATTCGACTAATTCAAGGCTTGTGGAATAGATTTTCTACAGTAGGACCATGCTGTTAAGTTTGTGTACTCTGATAACATTTGTATGGGGTCTACCCGGCATTTCTGCATCGTACGTTCCCTGTGAGCCATGCGATCAGAAGGCGCTGTCCATGTGTCCACCGGTGCGGATGGGCTGTCAGGTGGTGAAGGAGCCCGGCTGCGGATGCTGCTTGACCTGCGCACTGACCGAGGGCCAGGCGTGTGGAGTCTACACGGGGACATGTGGACAGGGACTGCGCTGCCTGCCTCGGAGCGGAGAGGAAAAGCCGCTGCACGCTCTGCTTTACGGCAAAGGAGTTTGCATGAACGAGAAACTAGGTCTATACAAACCACTTCATATGCCGAAAGGTAAGTTTTATTGACATGCATTAGATCTGTTTTACATGCAATAAACGAACGCATACAAGAGAAAGTAGCATCTATCTATCTATCTATCTATCTATCTAGGTCAGGACATCTATAGCAGAAAGATGTTGTAGGATTTATTATGCGTTTATGCACTTATTGAATGCATAATTGGTATTCAAATCAAATTCTTTCCTAGCAACCCCCACCCACACACCCGCAGATCTATCTCTCTGTCATCCTCTTTATCTCACTGCTTTTCACAGGCTTTAGCCTCCCCTGCCTTTCTTTGCAAAAATCTGCGATTAACTGTCAGCACCCTTAAAACTGTGATTATGCGATCTCATCACATTTACTGAAAACAGCTGCTGCAGCTATTTCATTCTGAATCATCATCTTACAAGTCTTTCAAAATCTAGCCTGGAATTGAGAATGGTTCTGACAGAGAATGAGTTGGAAGAATGAGGTGGCATTCAGAATAGAATTTTTAGAATTATTTTTTTTTAAGGTTTACACACCTGAGTTAAGGCTGTTCTAAGAAGGTTTTATGCCACCTCTGAATTCTGTGTAATGGTGCAATGATGCAAAACAGTACTCTGACCCACCTAGTATCAAAGTAATAATTTCATATTTTTATTAATTTAATTATTTGTAATCACAAATTCATATTGTGTCAGGCATTAAAAAAAATATACTGTGGCCACAAAATAAGAATTTCAAAGTCACAGTTGGAAACGTCTCGAAAAAATTTATTTTTCCACAAATTTTGTATGTATGCCAATTGTATAATATCCAAGGTACACATTTCTAGTAATTGTGCTGTTAATTCTCAAATTGTATTTTCAGAAAGTTTTGGAACATTTTTCCTCTCCACAAATTTGTCACTACTGAAACACAATGATAAATAATTTAATAAGAAGGCTTATATCGACCTATTAAGATTGTGTTTACATCTACCTTGTGAATATATTTTTTATTTTATTTTTTAAAAGTTTTCACATCTAAATAACAATTACAATTTTAACAATATTTCAAGTGTAATTTATGAGATTTGTTGTATTTTGAATCCAATCTTTCTTTGTAAAAGGCATAAAGTTTATCAAACTGATTTCAAAGTGAAGGATTCATTAGTTTCAATAAACACTGAACCAAACACTAGAATAACATCTTAGTTGATCATTCAATATACTTTATTTTTGACAAAACATCCCATGTTTCGGTCGTGACAGTAATGTGTTGGTAGTGACCACATCACATGACACAATTTAACTCATATACTAAAACATACTAGAATAATAACGATTTGCATAATTGTACTAAAATTTTGTTTATTTCCAAGAAATAAATGATTATGTGTTCCCTTTTGTCACTACCAAAACAATGATGACATGTTTCGGTCGTGACTGTTTCGGTACTGACAATTTTAGATAATTTTGATCCACTCAAAGATGCTAATCAGCACAGTTGTACACACATAAAAACTACATTTAATGGAATAATACCCATAAAAGTTTGCTTAATTGCAGAAAAAGGTGTTTGTTAGTGACGTTCCTTAAAGTTCCTCACAGATTTTCAGACTTTTGAACACATTTAACTCAGAATGATGATCTATCTGCTGTGAAAGAGAGGCTGTGAGAGGAGGAACACAGGGATATTTCCTGATTAGAAATGTAGAAGTGTGTTAAAATCAGACTCAAACACACACTTTTGTTTCGGTAGTGACATGAAAATGCGGGACACATTTTTTTTACATAAAGTTTCATTATTTACAAAGAAAATATAAAATAAATATATATTTTTAAAAAAAGAACAGTGGAAAAAATTGCAAAAATTATTTCAATATCATTTTCGTAAGTTGAAATTCAGGAGTTAGGGTTCGGGACAGACACCTCCCAATTAAAAAGTACCCAATAAATGATGATTTTATATATTAAGTTTACTGATATTTTAAATATTATTGTGGGATTCAACAGATAATAGAAGCATCTTAGTAAACATCTAAAATTTGAATACTTAAATGCATTTTAAATGTGTTTTTTGGTTGTGGGACAGCACCAATTCTGTAGGATGGCCCTTATATATGCGTGATGAGACACATCTATGGCCGCTGACACGGCAGAGACAATTTGATTGAGTTATATTTTGGGTTGCCAAACTCAAACCAAGCATTTGGAATGGCTTCCCAATTCTAAATAAAACTCATTTATCTTGCAAATTGTCTCTGCTCATAAAAGCACTCATGTGTCTCATCACTACACACAGCAAAAGGACAACAGAAGTTTTGAGGGCATGAAAAAAAAAAAAAGAGTTTGAAGTAAAATAGGGTAACAATTAACAAAACATGCTCACATATTATTAAGTTTTGGGAATGATTTCTTAATTTTTTGTCACCACAACAACTGTCTCTACATTAAAGAGTTTGGGTAAATGCACCCATTTTGTGGCACCTTTGTACTGTACAAATGAGATTTTAGTGATAAAAGGTAACACGTAACAGAAGAAACTTCTGACAAAGACAAAGCAGAGAGAGAGAGAATGAGCACACATCCTCTTTCAGGGCCACACAGATCTCAGATTAGCATGCATTCCCAGAACAATAACCACAGATTATAGGAGACATGGAAGTGCGTTTGTAACATCACTAAAATAAAACGTCATATCCCTCAAATAGAAACATCCAGTTAACTAATGCTTGTGAGATGATAAAACAACAGATTAAGAAAGTGGATGCACCATGTTGATTTATTCAATGATTTCAAAGATTTGCTGAGGCTTTTTCTCTGATTTGTCAGTGATGTCGTCACTAATGGCTTGGGAGATTTGCTCATCTGTTGTGACCCTGGCTGCTTAGCTTCTCCACAGAAGACACAGAGGGGCGAGGAAGGGGTCAAGCCCTTGAATCTGATTACTCACTGTACAGCTGGGCAATGCAGTGACGTGTGAGCGAGAGAAAGAGGGTCTAGACTAAGCAAATTGAAGTCGGCATCTGGCATCTCTGCTTTCAATTAATAGAAAGAGGTGGTTGAGTTCAAACTGTTGAAGACTTATTGTCATGCTTGATTTGATTGAAAGTGTAACTTTTTTGGAATTTGAATAACTTTTTCTATGGTACATTTTTGTTTATGGTTGTATTGCATGGCCAGTGAATATGCATGACAGCTATTTTTCTTTTCTTTTCTTTTCTGGCAGACTTGCGTTATTTTATCAGAGAGCTACTGTATGAGATTTTATGAGACACCTGGAGAAAACCAACTGATAAAAAAACAATATCTGTTGATCTGTTGTCTCTTCTGAAGAGATCTGGCTCGCTGTCAGAACTTAGTCTTGCTAAGCCGTTGTTAAAATCAATGGACCAATTGCACAAATAAACTGAACTGCAACATTCTCAATGTATGTGATGGGTCATTTTTTTGTCCAAAGGCCTTAATATTAACAAAAAACAAAGATATGACATCCAAAGTATGTAAGGTAGTACAACTCTTTTATTGAATCAAAAAGGTTTTAATTATATTTTGCTACATATAAAGGTATTTTAAAGATTTTGAAGTGTCAAAAGGTCATTCGGTTTAACCGTCCAAAGGCCAATACAGCCATTTCATTTGTGTTTTAAAACATCTTAAAATGTAATAAATGTATATATTTTTTATTCTGGCATGATTTTATAACATCATATATCAACATAGTGGAAAATGGTATTAAAATTACTTGTAGAAGTCGTTGCTTTGTTATGAGAAAGAATGTCCGGAAAAATGAATTTCATTGATGTCATTCGGAGTAACCAATATAAAGGGACCATTTAGGATCAAGTCATGTGGTCAGTATCATGTGACAGGATGTGACATCATTCAGACACCTGCAAAGGACCACATGGTCATGAATCAAAGTAACTAACTCTCTTTTAACTATTTGATAAATTCATGTTTTCTCTTGTTCATACGCATGTCCCGAAACATCAGGTCATTCGGTGCAACCACTATAAAACATGGAAAATGTTGTAATATTTTAAAAACTTGCACTAATTATAAAATGTTTGATTGTCCTTTTGCTAGATATCAGCCTGTTAGCATTGTTTGAAAATATTGTCATTTGGTGTAACCAAAAGTGTCATTTGGTAAAACCGAAATTTTGGTTAAACCAAATTTTTTTTGTCACAAATTTTGTCCATCTTGTAAAAAAAAATGACAAAAGCAGTGTTAATTGATTGTAAAAACCACATAATCTCATTGTTAACACTTAATAAAACTTTCAAATTAATTATATCTCTATTTTGTTTTTTTTACACTTTTATAAACCTTATTCGTCAATGACCATATAAGACCAGTGCAGGACGTCTTTGTTGTAGTCAGATGATAAGCACACAAATCCAGTGTGGCCTTAGATTGATGGTCTTTATGGTTTTGTGACTCACATCAAAGACTATATAGACAGACAGTGCACTCATATTGTTTTGAAAAGGAGAAAAAGCAATGCACAATATGGCAGAATAAGTCCTGCCTTCTAAATAAGAGCCAATCGTTGATTGGTAAAGTCATCACATCACTGCAGCTCCGGTTAGAAGCTCCGGTTCTTATAGAAACAGTCAGATGCATGCTTCCTATAGAGATGCGCATTCACATTAGCTTGATCCAGCCTGAAAAAAGCATTTTTTTTGTCATGATTCGAGTGTTTGGGAAACAAAATTTATGAGACAGTTGTTGTCAGATTTCATTGGTGATTTCAAATTAATTGAAAGCTTGGTGAACAGCTTTGGAGAATTTGATGTTTCCCCATTCAAAGAGATAGGAGCTGCACTTGCATGCCCGAGAGGTGTTTCAAAGATGGCCGCTGAGTGAAATTACTTGTCTTAAAGGTGCAGTGTGTAAATTTTAGCAGCATATAGCGGTGAGGTTGCAAATTGCAATATAGAGAAGCTACAGTGGCCAACGCAGGACAAAGATGACGTCGACTGAGACAGAGAGTAGGCAGTCAAGCAAACGCGCTCTGTAGAGAAGTTTGTCCATTTAGGGCTGCTGTAGAAACATGAAAGCATGAAAGTTGACCCGCAGTGTATGAGATAGAAATGGATCATTCTAAGGTAATAAAAATATAACGGTTCATTATGTAAGGTCTTTATACACCACTGAAAACATAGTAATGTATATTATATTGCATTTCTGTCAATAGATCCTCCAGGTGTATTTGTCTCAGTATGCCTTTGCATTTGACTATCGTCCTCTTCTTAGATCAAGAGTCACATGAAGACGCTCTGGTTCCAGAGGTAACGGAGGATCTGCTTCCTCAGGCGAAGGTTCCATTATTCCAACGAGACCACATTAACAGCAAGAAGGCCCAGGCCATGCGGAAGGATCGGAAGAGACAGCAGGCTAAACTCAGGACAAGGGGTCATATGGACTATCCGCTGTTCGGAATGGACAAACATCAGTCTGACATTGTAAGTTGTTAATTAACTTGTCAGTAATGTGTTTCTGACACCTTTTCCAGACTGTTCTGTTAATGATGTGTGTGCTAACCTCAGGGTCCATGCCGAAGGAAGCTGGATGGGATTATCCAGAGGATGAAGGACGCTTCCAGAGTCATGGCTCTTTCTCTGTACCTACCCAACTGTGATAAGAAAGGCTTCTTCAAGCGCAAACAGGTTAGTTTTGCACTTCAGCATGTTTATAGACGGCAAGCTTAGTTGTCGGAAAGTTGTCTTTCCTATAAACACATGGATGAGGGCATGGTCAAATTACTCTGCTTACTTTGCTTTGTCCATTTTCGACCCTCCAGTGTAAACCCTCCAGGGGGCGCAAGCGAGGCATCTGCTGGTGCGTAGACAAGCATGGAGTTCAAATGCCGGGCACTGATTTTAATGGAGGAAACATCCAGTGTAAAGATCTTGAAAGCAACAGCAACAACAACGAATGAGACAACTTCGGTCACGTAACAACAACAACAACAACAACATCGCTCGCTCTCATCTACCATATTATGTGATTTGCCAATCATTTCTAATCTTAATCTTAAAGAGTCTGACCTTTATTTGTGGAAAATCCATATTATATAAAACAGTCTCTTTTAAAGCACAATACAAGCATCAGTTATTGAATCCTGCAGTTGTCCTCGTTGATCTTCATGGGTTGGTGGGATCTGTCAAGTATCATTTGGGAGTCATGGACTAGTTTCCGCTGTATCTTATGTCATAGACACCTTAGAAAGTCTTATGAGCTTAAAGAGCGTTAAGGGATGCAAAGAAATTACAATTCTGTCGTCATTTTCTCACCCTTGTGTCATTTCAAACCTATGGTCAAAAGTTTTTGAACCAAAAAAGAATGCTTTTAAAGAATCTTACCATTCAAAAACTTTTATATGACACTTTTTGTTCTGTGGAACATAAATAAAATGTTTTTGCCCATGCAATGAAACTCAGTGGGGTCAAAAACAACACTGGACTCTATTTTCTTTAATTGTACTGTATGGACAAAAACATATTCATATTTTATGGTCCACAGAAGAAATACACGCATAAAAGTTTGAAATGACAAGGTGAATGAATGATGAAATAATTTCAGTTTTTGTGTGAACTATCCCTTTAATATGACTGTTTCAGATGACTGTTTTTGTCCGTGGCACAGCACTTCTTGTACAGTCTTCACAGACTCTGTTGTTTTGTTGAACCCTTTCCAATGTAAAAACAAACAAACAAAAAAGCCTGTTAAAGAAAACTAAGCACAACCCCTTAAAAAGTTTTAGACACATGTACAAACATGCAGTTTATAAAGACTCACAATAGTGACAAACCAACCAGCCATTTCACTAGTTTTTCCAACTTTAACAGATCAGGGTCCTTCGGTTCTTATGGAAATCTCAGTGCCTTTTTCTACTCAAATATTTGAATACTGATTTACATCACAGGCATCAAAGGGGCCACAAAGGCAAAACACAAACACTGAAAATGCTGACCTTTAGTTTGCAGGAGTGTAGATTCAAAAAAGCAAATTCGATGTTCTCAAAAAGCAGGCAAATTGAGATTATTTGCATTATGAAAATCCTATAGTAGTACAATACCAAAGGTACTATCAGGTTTGGGCCAACAGAATTGAATTTGGTGCAACCAGTTTTCCTCCTAATGGTATAAAATGTATGTTCTTTGTGCTTATGAGATTATTTGCATTGCATGTGTGACTTGGTGTCGGAACAGAGGCTGACAGGCGTTCAGAATTGTAGAAAGTCCTCTGTCATCAGCATTGGCTTTAGAAGTAAACCAGATTGACGCACAGTTCAAAGTTTCTGTGAGATTTTTAAAGGACAATATCCCTCTTCTTACTATTGAGTGACATAGAAAGGATTCTGGGGGAGTTTGGCTCACTGTTATGAGACAAAAATACAAAGCAGACCAGTGTGACAAGGTTTGTAAGGTGCCTATCTAATAATGTGTGTAAACAAAATAAAAACTGGCCATTTTTCCATAACTTTTTCAGTTTAAATTTTTAATTCATTTTAATAGTATAACAGCTCATTTAAAGGATTAGTTCACTTTCAAATTAAAATTTCCTGATAATTTACTCTCCTCCATGTCATCCAAGATGTTCATGTCTTTCTTTCTTCAGTGGAAAAGAAATGAAGGTTTTTGAGGAAAACATTCCAGGATTTTTCTCTGATTTCACTGGGGTTCAACGGGTTGAAGGTCCAAATGTCAGTTTCAGTGCAGCTTCAAAGAGCTCTACATGATCCCAGACGAGGAATAAGAGTCTTATCTAGCAAAACAATTGTTCATTTTCTAAAAAAAAAATAAATAAAAATTATATACGTTTTAACCATTCTGGCAGTGTAGACGCTGCTAAGTGTATTACTGCCCTCCACAGGTCAAAGTTTGAACTAAATTGTCATATTCAATATGCTAGTGCAAGTATATAACAAGTAGTTCAAACTTTGACCTGTGGAGGGCAGTAATACACTTAGCAGCGTCTACACTGCCATAATTCTGATAGAGAAGAAGAAGAGAGCTAGTTCAAGATGAGCATCTATGGTTAAATTTTTTTTTTTTTTTTAGGAAATGACCGCTAGATAAGACTCTTATTCCTCGTCTGGGATAGTTTAAAGCCCTTTGAAGCTGCACTGAAACTGATATTTGTACCATCAACCATTTGGGGCCAATTGAAGTGCACTCTATGGAGAAAAATCCTGGAATGTTTCCATCAAAACCTTCATTTCTTTTCGACTGAAGAAAGAAAGACATGAACATCTTGGATGACATGAGGGTGAGTAAATTATCAGGAAATTTTTATTTGAAAGTGAACTAATCCTTTAAGCTGGGCCCAAATCAACTAATATGGGTGGTTAAATTCTTTGTATGACAACTAAATATCTTTGTGCAATATTTATTCGCCATGTAATTTATGTACTCTTATTTTTGTCTCTTTTGTAAAGACAAAACATTTATTTAATAAATATATAAATATAAAGATATTCAGATACAAGAACAGAAACTCTGTTTTTATTTGTTTGTGTACTGTACTTATCAAATATAGTTTGAGATGAGCACACTGAGGGGAGGAGTTTCAATATTTCATCGGTGCATCACAAATTATATTCTACTTTTTAAAACAAAAAATGTTTATATATTTATGTTCTATATATGACAAATTACCCTTTTTCATCTTTGACCCATATGCCTATATACGTGCATATATATATATATACAGTGGGTACGGAAAGTATTCAGACCCCCTTAAATTTTTCACTCTTTGTTATATTGCAGCCCATATATATATATATATATATACATATATATATATATATATATATATATATATATATGGGTCAAAGACAAAAAAGGGTTTTCAAGCATCAAAACAATAAGTGTAAAACAGCTTTGAATTGTTTTTCAGTACATCAGAATGGGTCCTGTTTAATTTGTTTGTTTGTTTTCTGAGCAAAAATTAAATATCATACATTTTTAGCATGATTTACAGAAGACAGCCACTAAAATGTCATTCAGTGTAACAATCTTGTCAGGGATAATTACACCAAAAAATCTATTTATGCCATATTAAAGACTTATTACTTTTACCCCAAATGCTAATTACTTAATTTAAATTTTTTAAACTTTGCCACTATCCTAGGTTTGCCTATTTGTCAGCAAGGTTTTTTTTTACTCATTTAAAATGCAATGCAAAAAAGTGTTGCACTGAATGACAATGGAACATTATTTCACCCACATTTTGACATTTTATTCTCCCAAAACTTATATGAAACCTTCAAAGTGGACGTTTTACTTGCATTTTACTTGCTTTATATGTATAATATCACTTTTTCAAATTTCTATTGATGTGGACATCTAAATGGCTAAATGTCTCTGACCCATATCAGTATTAGTACACTTATGATTCTTATTACGAATAATACCTTGAAATACTTCTTTATTTGTGTACATGTAAAACATAGGGTCCAAAAGAGCAAGTGACAATGACACCTAACAGAAAGGTTGAATTGTGTATAAAATTTGCACAAAGTAAATCACAATGTTAAGTTAAAATAGTTAGTGAACAGCTCTCTGTGTTAAATCTATTCAACACTTCTTCAATGAGATTTTATGCAGTGTTATAATTATGTTTTCTCTTCCTTAGTGTGACCACCAGATGTCAGCAGTGACATGCAATCGTAACAGAACATCAACTGCATTAGTATAAATGTGTAGTGTTGGGCTGCATCTGAAAGCTCATACTTCTCTACTATATAGTAGGCAAAAAACAGTATGTGACAAAAGAAGTATGTCCAAATTCACAGTATTCATAAAAAAGTACCTGGATGACCTACTATATCCCATGAGGCCACAGGAGAGGATTTGTGAATCAGCTGACGCTGGTAGGTCACAACATGGTGAATGTAGCACGTCCAGATTATATTCATATGACACACACTCATACTATATAGAACATACTTTCAAGAGAGTATGTGATTTCGGATGCAGCCCGAGTACTAAATGGCTTGAATACTCCCGATGCATTCACAAAAAAATCAAACGGACAACTTTTATTTGCATACATCAGGAATTTTTTTAAGACTTCATAAGCAGCCTCGTATATATTTTATTTCTGTAAATCATTTAAGGTAAGGAACTAGCTCGCAACTGTCCTATCCAGTAAAAAACCCTACCTTCGCATTTCCTCGTATGAGAGAAGTGTATCGAAACTAATAGCACCAGCAACATGAGAGAAATACAACCGTACACATTATGATTAGCACAAGAGACATACTAAGTATGTAAAAGTGTTAAAGATAAGTTTACAGTTCTAGTTAATTCCCTACAGAAAAGTAGTATTATCAGTCCTCTGGTCATATGTCATCATTTGGATTTAATTTAAGTACTATCAGTTCAGTTATATCAGTACTGCAACAACACTGTTTCAAACCATCTTAAATCTACAAGCGCAAAAAAATGTATAAACACACAAGGTATATTTGTAGCTTGTTTAGAGGGTGTGAAACACTCTCTTTGGGGTTGTGGTTGTGGGTTTGTAGGCTTGAAGGTCCAGACGGGAAGGTTCAGGACATTTTTAGTTTTGAGGGTCCACAGAGGGATCCATCTCTAGGCCATCGTGGTACTGGCTGCAGTTGGGATCGCCCCTTATCAGTGGAGAGGTGGGGATGGGTCTCCCTGTGTGTGGATTCACACACCAGCACTCGCCACGATGCCCGTTCACTGACATCTTACACTGGAACACACGGAAGAGTCCACATAAGTTTTTAGAACAAACATTTACAAGAGACAATTTCAGAATTTACTCACCTCCATGTCATCCAAGATGTTCATGTCTTTCTTTCTTCAGTGGAAAAGAAATGAAAGTTTTTGAGGAAAACATTCCAGGATTTTTCTCCATATAGTGGACTTCACTGGGGTTCAACGGGTTGAAGGTCCAAATGTCAGTTTCAGTGCAGCTTCAAAGAGCTCTACATGATCCCAGACGAGGAATAAGAGTCTCATCTAGACAAACCATCGCTCATTTTTTAATTTTTTTTTCATTTTCTCCTCCAACTTCAAAATCATACGACATTGTTGTTTTACCTTTTCTTGTAAAGGCCGTTTGACCTTTCCAACATGATTACGTAATGTGTGGCGCATCGCAGAGCAGTGCAAGATGAGCATTTGTGGTTAAAAACTATATAATTTTTAATTTTTATTAAAAAATGTCTGATGGTTTCTCTAGATAAGACTCTTATTCCTCGTCTGGGATCATGTAGAGCTCTTTGAAGCTGCACTGAAACTGACATTTGGACCTTCAACCCGTTGAACCCCAGTGAAATCCACTATATGGAGAAAAATCCTGGAATGTTTTCCTCAAAAACCTTCATTTCTTTTCCACTGAAGAAAGAAAGACATAAACATCTTGGATGACATGGAGGTGAGTAAATTATCAGGAAATTTTAATTCTGAAGTAAACTAATCCTCAATGAAATGCTCAATTGACAGCATTTGAGACAAAATGTTGATTAACACAAACACATTTTCAATGTCTTTTCTTTTAATAAGCACTTGAATGAGGACAGTTTATTAAATCTTTTAACATTTATATAACTTTAGAGCAGTGTTCCCAAACTTTTTAGCTTGGAGTACCCCCTGAAGGGATTACCATCCTTCTGCGTACTTTCACTTCCACTTCGACTGCAGTCACACCTTTTCCATTAAGGGACAATACTTGCCCCCTAAATTGATTTTCCAGTGCATTTTTTTTTTTTTTTTAGCTTAATGAATAACTTTATAAAATAAATAATGTTTTAAATAAAAAATGTCCAATAGAGAAATATGCAATGATGGTAAAACTAAGTAAAACGTTTAAAAACCGCCAGTAGGTGGCAGCAAGTCACTGTTTTTATGAGTGAGTCATCGAGTCATTCATTCAGTAACAATTCGAAGCAAGTGGCTGTGAATGAATCATTGAATCATCGACTCTCACGATTCGTTCAAAGCCGCAGAATTGTTCGCTAAACACAGACGTGTGTTGTAGTTCTGCTGTGGTTTTCGTTAGAACTATTATTTCACTGCAAAATAGAGTAAATGCTGACAGTAGGCTACTGTGTTTAAAATACGTTTTATTTTTTGACCTGTTGTATAATAATGTCACGTTTGCAGTCATTGGATATTTGGGAACAATTGCATTCTTGCTCGTTATCATCAACTCACACAAGGTATGTTTTTGTATCGGAGAAAGTTTGAGTCTTAAATCGAAATTAATCCATTATCTGTGTCTATACTTGTTCTTCATGTGAGTAAGTGCTAAATCTCTACTTTTACAAAGGTGCATTGTAGAGAACGACAGTAATGTAGCGCGATTTAAGGCAGCAGAATCTGCACGCAATCTATCATATGCATGCTGCTTGTTTTACAGTCTATGGTGGATACAGTCATTTTTGACTGCAAATGACGAGGTGATTTGATTAAATGTACTGGATTTACGACATTTTGGAAGTTAGAAATACATGCTCGATTTTAATATTATTTTAAGGTAGAATTAAATGAACTAATCAGCATTTTGTTCGCGTACCCCCTTTTGTCTCCTCGCGTACCCCAGTTTGGGAACCACTGCTTTAGAGCTTCATAAAGGGGGAAAATGGCACAGCATCAACTAAGGTTGGGCTGAAGCCTGAAGATTAAGAAAATAAAAGTGGAGATGGGCAGGGATGCCAGATAAACTGTCAGCCTATTTTGGGTTCATTTTAAGCCAGTCTTATAGTAATTTTTAAATAATAGTTGGGTTAAATAAAACTACCCAGCAGGTTGGGCAAACATTTGGGTTTGTCCATTTTCAACCTAATTTGGGTGTAACATTTCTTTAAATGTGTATTTATTTATTTTTACAAACTCTCACTACACAAGGTTATGGCAAATGATCCTATCATGTGAAATACATTTTAAAGAGGTACAAATATTCCATGTAATCTCTCAATATCAGGCTTTAAAAGCTGCCTGCGTGCACAATAACCACAATGCTTATTAAAACAGGTTTAGGTGGATTACAGCAAGTCATTTAATTCATGTCAAATACCCAGATCTACAAAAAATGTGTGTTGCTTTGAACTTGATGCTGCTGAAAGGGAACTAAATACCTGTTTCAGGTTGTACTGCCCCCTCTTGTCACAGTTGGGTATGTGCAGGGAGTAAAGGTCCTCCAGGGGACCCCTGTTATCTCTGAAGGGTATTTTTGAGATTCTTTCCAGCACCTGGTCCAACTCCTGCTGACACTGGCTCTGAAATATGTAAATAAATGAATTTTTGGATAGATCATAAGTAGTGGTCAGGTTGCTATGTTGCTACTGTCATATTAAACATTAATTTCTCAAATTAAAATCAAATTGACCCCAGAACTTCTTTTTCGCCACCAATGATTTAATGACGTGCAAGTAAGTACATTTTAGCTATCTTCTAAATGAAAATCTGTAATGCACACACAGCGTTAAAATCACTTCACTAATGCTTTTGTGTCATTTGTGGATGTTTTAAGTTTATTCAACATAAATAAGACCTGAAAATACAGCCTGCAAAGCATCTGTTTGTGTGCACTGTGCCTGAAAAAAGTTCTTTGCACATGTTACTGTGCATTTGAAGTCTGCAGATTGCTCAGATTCAGTCACTGTATTGTGGTCAAGGCCCTCAGCCAAGATAAATAAGCTCCAGAGACAATTATTAAGCATAAGTCAATTGGAACAACGTGTTTTGTCCGAGTTTGGAACAGCTCTGGCAGATTTAGACTTTACCTACAGCTCACAACATTAGAATGCTTAAATGATTATCCCACTCTGAGAAAATATACACTTGAGGCAAATATAAACCTTCCTCTGCAATTCCACATGATCTAAGATACAGTACTATTGAGACAACCTCCAAGAGGAGATTTTATTGGGTTTTCCCCATTATACCTGTTTGGCATGCGGCGCTTTAGGGTCCTCTACTTTGTGGTACTTCATCTTGGTCTTCAGCTGCTGGCGGTGTTGAAGGACAGCACTCTCCTTCCATGGACTGTCTTTGGTGGGCTTCCTTATGGGAGGAACCTCAGTCAGACCAATGTCCAAAGGGTCCAGTACCTCACCTGATGATAGGACACGGATATTTTTATAAGTTAAAATTTGTCAAAAAGTGACCTTATATTCTTAACTTTTAACCCTTGTGCATCAATTTAAAAAAGTTACACATAGGTCCATAAATGACAAAAATGTCCAAAATCTGTCATAAAAATTTGAGGCTTGGGAGAACAGACTTAAGTTTTGTCACATTTTAAAGAAGATCCTTAGCAGATTGTTGTTGAAGTAAAAAATAAAATAAAAATAAAAAGTGAAACAAAAAAAGTTATAGAGGTTTAACATTATTTTATATAAAATATATATATTTTTTATATATATAATTTTCTGTCTATAAATATATCAAAACAGTTGTTCCCTATTAAAATGTAAAAATTAACGCGTATTTGGTGTTTCCATGGTTTCTACAAAATAAAACCGGAAACCGAGGGCAACGAGGGTATGACGCCATTGACAGGCGACTCCTCACACGTCCCGGAGCCTTGGTTAAAATTGCAATTTTCTCACGATTTACAAATAGTTGGAAACATTTGGGATATTGTAAGTACTCAAGTGAACAAAATATATAACACTGGCCTAGTGGATTTTGGATTATTACAGCAAAATTCTTACATATTGCACCTTTAACAAAGACTGCATCATTTTATAGTTAAATGGCCATGAGATTAAAAATTGCAGTTTTAATGGGTTTCAATGGGGACATTTTTGTCCTCAAGGTCCTGAGAGGAACAATTTTTTACGGAAGAGGATTAGGGCCAAGCAATAATAAAAATATAAAACCATCTCGAGATTAAAGTTGTTAAATTTCAAGAAAAAACTCGTTAAATTTCAAGAAAAAAAGTCGAGATAAAATGTTGAGAATAAACTCGTTAAATTTTGAGAAAAAACTCGTTAAATTTTGAGAAAAAAGTCGAGATAAAATGTTGAGAATAAACTTGTTAAATGACGAGAAAAAAACTCGTTAAATTTCGAGAAAAAAGTTGAGATAAAATGTTGAGAATAAACTTGTTAAATTACAAAAAAAACTCGTTAAATTTTGAGAAAAAAGTTGTTAAATTACGAGAACAAATTCGTTAAATTATGAGAAAAATTTCATTAAATTTCGAGAAAAAAAGTCGAGATAAAATGTTGAGAATAAACTTCTTAAATTACGAAAAAAAACTCGTTAAATTTTGAGAAAAAAGTCGAGATAAAATGTTGAGAATAAACTTGTTAAATTACAAAAAAAAACTCGTTAAATTTTGAGAAAAAAGTCGAGATAAAATGTTGAGAATAAAGTCATTAAATTACGAGAAAAAACTCGTTAAATTTCGAGAAAAAAGTCGAGATAAAATGTTGAGAATAAACTCGTTAAATTACAAGAAAAAACTCATTAAATTTCGAGAAAAAAGTCGAGATAAAATGTTGAGAATAAACTTGTTAAATGACGAGAAAAAAACTCGTTAAATTTCGAGAAAAAAGTTGAGATAAAATGTTGAGAATAAAGTCAATAAATTATGAGAAAAATTTCATTAAATTTCGAGAAAAAAAGTCGAGATAAAATGTTGAGAATAAACTTGTTAAATTACGAAAAAAAACTCGTTAAATTTTGAGAAAAAAGTTGAGATAAAATGTTGAGAATAAACTTGTTAAATTACAAAAAAAAAACTCGTTAAATTTTGAGAAAAAAGTCGAGATAAAATGTTGAGAATAAAGTCATTAAATTACGAGAAAAAACTCATTAAATTTCGAGAAAAAAGTCGAGATAAAATATTGAGAATAAACTTGTTAAATTACGAGAAAAAAACTCGTTAAATTTCGAGAAAAAAGTCGAGATAAAATGTTGAGAATAAACTCGTTAAATTACAAGAAAAAACTCGTTAAATTTCGAGAAAAAAGTCGAGATAAAATGTTGAGAATAAACTCGTTAAATTACAAGAAAAAACTCGTTAAATTTCGAGAAAAAAGTCGAGATAAAATGTTGAGAATAAACTCGTTAAATTACAAGAAAAAACTCGTTAAATTTCGAGAAAAAAGTTGAGATAAAATGTTGAGAATAAACTCGTTAAATTACGAAAAAAAGCCGAGAAAAAATGTTGAGAATAAAGTCATTAAATTACGAGAAAAAAGTCGTTAAATTACGAGAACAAATTCTTTAAATTATGAGAAAAATGTCATTAAATTTCGAGAAAAAAAGTCAAGATAAAATGTTGAGAATAAACTCGTTAAATTACGAGAAAAAAACTTGTTAAATTTCAAGAAAAAAGTCGAGATAAAATGTTGAGAATAAACTCGTTAAATTACGAGAAAAAAACTTGTTAAATTTCAAGAAAAAAGTCGAGATAAAATGTTGAGAATAAACTCTTTAAATTACGAAAAAAAACTTGTTAAATTATGAGAACAAATTCGTTAAATTACAAATTTGTTCTCATAATTTAACAACTTTTTTCTCGTAATTGAATGACTTTATTCTCATAATTTAATGAGTTTATTCTCAACATTTTATCTCGACTTTTTTCTCGTAATTTAACGACATTTTTCTCATAATTTAAAGAATTTGTTCTCATAATTTAATGAGTTTATTCTCAACATTTTATCTCTTACACAAAATATATCTTACACAAAATGTATGCAGTTGGCATTAACACGGGCAAAATGATCAAAAAACAAAAGTGACAATAAAATACAAAAATGTTCATAAGGATGCACAAGGGATAATATTGATTATTAAACATATAACAAAGATTCATCCATATTTATTTCAGCCATTATATATATAATATACATATTGGTCTGCAAAAAATATTTCAGCAGCCATGCATCTAGTATTCATAGATTTCATGTGATGTCACACCCTTATAGGAATGCATATCTGGAGGGCAAAACAAGGATGCCCTTTGTTGCCTGACAGTTATTCTTAACAGGTTTGTACTAAGTACTAATGTGGTGATATTAAAACACCAAATTCAATATGCACATTATTAACAAAACATACTATGCACAGGCAAGCAGACAAACCCATAATGTGAGCACAATGTGCCAAAACCTTTTTGCACAAAAACTGTGTGCAAAAACCCACAGAAAACCATTATAAAGAAATCATAATTTAGCATTTTGCCTTTATGGGCTGTTTTGGGCCTCATCTGCTTGTCTGTAAATTGTATGGATCATAAATAAGGTGTACAGTATATTGAATTCACTCTTTTAATATCACTGTTTTAGTACATTGCATTTTAGAATTTTTTCAGTGATTGAAATACTGTGACAGGTGCTTTATATGGATCACAATTCCCTAATACTTGCATTTTGTATCTTTGTTTTTCTTCTTTAGAGAAGCGATCTAAATATTTGTGGCTTGAAACAGATGGAAAATTGACAGTCCTGTGCTGCAGCTCTACTGTTCTCTATGTATGATTAATACGTGACACGCATGGACGAATAACATTTGTGCAATGGAATTGTATGCAACAATGTATGCAATTTACTGTGAAATCAGTCCCAACAACTCTAAAATATAAATCATTATTATAGGTTTTAAAGTGCATATTTGTAAAAAAAAAAAAACAACAACAACAACAACAAAAAATGTTTTGGAAAAAAAAAAAAAAATGCTGGATTAAGTTGGGTTGAAAATAGACAAACCCAGCAGTTGGGTTAAATATTTCCTAAACCTGCTGAGTAGTTTTATTTAACTCACCTATTGTTTAAAAAATTACTGTATTGCTTTCTTAACATGAACCCAAAGTATGTTGGAAATTAAAATTTTTAAACATAGCACGTTGGACAAACATTTAACCCAGCTGCTATAGGTTTGTCCATTTTCATGCATTTTTTAGAGTGTATATTTGCGGATCACCTCGGATTTGAGTGTGGATTTCCTGTCGGTTTACAAATGCAAATATATTTTTAAGGATGTTCCCCTACACCAGTGGGGTCAAACTCAGTTCATGGAGGGCTACTGTCCTGCAGAGTTAATCTCCAACCCAAATTAAACACACCTGAACCTGCTAATCAATAAAAGCGTTCAACTCGACCATATGCTTTCGAATCACTCTTGCAGTACTTTGAAATCGAACACACCAAAGGTCTTCAGGATTACTAGGACCTTCCAGGCAAGTGTTCAGGAGTGGAGTTTGACACGTATGCCTACATAATAACTACATAAAAATGGCCTTGGCTGACTCGGGTTAGTAATCAAGATGCATAAGATGAGTAAAAAAAAGTAGATTTACATGCAACAATGTTTTGGGGACAGAAATAAATGTGTTTGTAGAATAATTGAGTCTGGACAGATGAATTGAAAATTTTGAAAAATAATTGTGCACCCCAATATTTAATGGCCATTTATTTCTTACACAATAATAGGGGTGTTAAAAAAATAAATAAATAAATAAATAAATTTTTGTTTGAACTAATCCATTACATTAAATTAATAATTTCCTTTAATTTTCAGTTTAATTTGAATTTGAGTTAAAACAAATAAAAATAAGATTCAAAGTTTAGAATCAAATCTAAAATCAAATCTATGCATATACCGAATCGAAATTTGAGAATTGTGAAGATTGTGAGACTCCAAAAGATTCCCACCTCTACACAATAACCTTACTAAAAATGACCAGTTCAAAGAGTTTTATGAGTTTTGAAGCTTCTTAGACATCCAGGGATGTTTCAAAATTCATTTAAAATAATCTGAAATAAGGCACAAAATGCACGGTTAAAAATTTAGGGTACTTTAGTATGGGGAACACATATTCATTAACTATGACTTTTCCCTCAATAAACTCCTACTTTACTGCTTTATTAGTTAGTAAGGTAGTTGCTGTAGTTGTTGAATTTAGGTATTGGGTAGGATTAAGGGATGTAGAATATGGTCATGCAGAATAAGGCATTAATATCTGCTTTATAAGTACTAATAAACAGCCAATATGCAAGATAATAAGCAACTTGTTAAAAGCGAGAATTGTTCCCCATACTGAAGTGTTCCCAAATTTAGCATACCACTGCAATAAATAGCAAGACTGAACAGCAGGTAATAACAAAATCTCTCCCAATGTTCCACTTGTCAACACTTCTTAAGACCTTGCTGCTTAACCGCAGTGATCTCTTTGAAGCTAGTATCCCAGCAGGTCCTACAGAAGTGGAATGAAATCAGGTGTACAGTATGCAAGAGACAGACTTTGCCACTCCAAAGGTAAAGCATTCCTGCCTTTCCTGAGAAACTTCAGACACAGCATATTGTGAAATAAAAAAGCCACAAGAGTCCTGCACACGGAGTCCCTTCTTATCCAAACACAGAAGATTAGTGCACTCCCCCTCCTCTCGCAGAGCCTGTGCTTTTCAATGACTTAGCAAAATTGCAATAGTTATGGAGCCACTTCACAATAAGGTTTCATTTGTTAGCATTAGTTGACATAATAATAATGAATACTTCTTTGATTTTTTTAACATTTACAAATGCTTTTTTTAAATTAAAAGTTGTGTACCAGTTCATGCACTGTGAGCTTGTCACTGTTGTGGCAGTAATCCAATGCGCTTGATGCAGATAATAAGCAAGGCAAGGCAATTTTTTTTTGTATAGCACATTTCATACACAATGGTAATTCAATGTGCTTTACATAAAGAAGAACCAAATACATAAGAATAAAAATGGAACGCATATGAAAAAAATAACAGTAAAAACAGAGAATACCACTATCTGGATAGAAGAGTTAGGAAGTTTCAGGGAAACAAGACTTTATTAAACTAACATAACACTTAGGAGAATTGCAGAACGAATAGTTTAGCAAACCATGTGCTGAAAAAATGCTGGGTTAAAAACAACCCAAGATGATGACCTACAAATAACTGAACGAAACAGGGAGTATATATACACAGGAGCAGACAAGGGAACTAAACGACACATTGGTGAACCTAATTAATAATCAAGGAAACTAACAAGGGAATAATCAAGAGTAAACTGAGTAGGGCTGGGACAATAAATCAGTGCATTGTGAATCGAGAAATGATTCTAGATCAATTCTGAGATTTTCTGAATGCATCGCTATTCTTTCTCGAATCGATTCTGAGCTTTAGTTTTTCTCAGACTCAGGCGAACACACAAGCACTCTTCAGCGCTCTTCTTCATGAGCATTTGAGTGTGCAGTTAAAAACTAGCTTAGAGCGCCATCTGCTGTTAAAAACTAAGCTTAGAATCAATTTCAGAGAGAATTGCGATGTATCTCAGAATCAATCCACAAATCGCGATGCATCGATTTATTGTCCCAGCCCTAAAACTGAGGGTACATTTATGTGACAACGATGTACTAAAAACAGAAAAGTTTTTCCTTTGCATTTTCCGTGTACATACAACATCATTGTCAAAATGATCCCTGTTCACACAGATACACAAAAATGAGTAAAAACGCTGTATTCTGCTGCCAGGCCAGTAGATGGCAGAGTCACTTTGTAAAGAAAAACTACGCACCTATAGATTGAACAAGTAAAACGCATGCGCATGACATCACCGTTTTCACGAATTTGTGTTTTTGTAGTTTACATGGTGATGATAATGGTACTGTTTTCAAAAACTTGCACTTTGAAATCTTTATTTTCAAAAGTTTGCATCTTCATTTTCATGTATATGAATGGCCAAAATGCATAAAAAAGTTTTCAGTTTTCAGAAAAAAAACCTCAAGAAATATACATGAACGAAAAGTCAGTTTAACCATGACAGAACTAACATGAACAAACAACAAACAATTAGTCTATATTTTATTAAGTAAGATAAACAAAATAGAAACAAAGACTGTAATGTTGATTCATGTTAGCTAATGCACATTATTGTAAAGTGTTACCCTACCTGTTGTATACTAATATATATATACATTTTTTTTACACTAAACTGAGCCATCTTTTCTTTGAGAAACCATGAACTATGATTTTTGTATCACACTTAGAATCTTACTTTGAGGTCATACAAGAACGTTCCAAGTCTTATCTTCATGTTTTCCATGTATTTGTGTTCACACGCCACCCTTAATAAGCTGCAATGGACTGTTTGTACGTCTTCACAAGTTCCCCAAGTACAAGCATTCAGTGGAAAGTGAAAGGAACTGTTTTAATCTGCAGATGTTTTCCAAGTACTTAAGGAAATAAATAGGGGGAGGGATGCATCCACAAAGGATGGCAATTCTTAAAATAATCCACATGGAGGGCCAATCATCACTGTCAAGCAGGAAACAAATGAATGCAAAACGAATGTGATTCATTTTTTACAAGCGGGGAGTGTTTTTATTAAGTTGTTTCCATTACCTTTACATCTACCACGAGGATATAACTGCAAGGATGCTCAAAATGCATGCTGGTTTGAATGGGTAAAGAACTTACAGTGCTGGAAGGAATGCCAATTTGTTGGCGTAGGGTCATGCCAACAAGCTTAATCACAACCATCTTATCTGGCATCATCCAGAGCAAGCTCTACACTGGAACTCTGGCATGGCAGTCAGCACTGATGGTACATGAGAACTACACGCTCCTGCCTTAATGTACAATTCTCCTCTCCATCTGTTTGGGATCAAAAATCTCTGTTTTACTGTCCACTGAAAGGATGGCAGTGAAAACCATAAGATAGAGATCTGTTCCACTGGTTCAGCACTAATTCAATATTCTATGTGCTTTACAAGGCTAATTATTTGTCTTTCCCAGCAGAAGAAGAGTATATTTGATTGTTTCTAGGTCCTCATCAGTAAGCAGATTGGGCAGGTTTATATTATGGCACAAATGTTTACTCAATTGCCAATTTAATTCTTCATTACACTCAATGAAATTGGGTTGTTTTCTGTTGTCCTCATGCCGGAGATGACTCGTGTTCAGCGGGGGAACTGATAACTTCAGACCGCCGCCTGCGTTTCACTCGTAGCCGAAAAATGCTGTGACAGACTCCATAACCTGTCCATAAATAATCATTGTACAATTCTGAGAACATATTTTAACATCCAAAGTGTTTGTTCTGTATCTTTTTGAATAAAATCATAAAATTTAATGCAGGGCATCAGGCATTTCCATCACGTGAAAAGACAGACGCGACACTCATTTAGGTGACACACATCGCACCCCTGTATGTTGCTTTGCATAAAATTAAATGATATACACAACAATAATGCATTTTTAGATAAAATAAAACATACACAAACCTGTATTTTACCAAAGACATGCACCAATTTGACGGAGCTGCACTGCTCTCTCCTGAAGAGGGTGCTAAAAGCCCGTGATAAATAACTCAAACGCCGGGTTGTTACGTCTGACCCAGGATCTGGGTAACGCAAAAATTACCCAAACACTGGGTTGTTACGTCTGACCCAGGATCTGGGTAACGCAAAAACTACCCAAACACTGGGTTGTTACGTCTGACCCAGGATCTGGGTAACGCAAAAACTACCCAAACACTGGGTTGTTACGTCTGACCCAGGATCTGGGTAACGCAAAAACTACCCAAACACTGGGTTGTTACGTCTGACCCAGGATCTGGGTAACGCAAAAACTACCCAAACACTGGGTTGTTACGTCTGACCCAGGATCTGGGTAATGCAAAAACTACCCAAACACTGGGTTGTTACGTCTGACCCAGGATCTGGGTAACACAAAAACTACCCAAACACTGGGTTGTTACGTCTGACCCAGGATCTGGGTAACGCAAAAACTACCCAAACACTGGGTTGTTACGTCTGACCCAGGATCTGGGTAACGCAAAAACTACCCAAACACTGGGTTGTTACGTCTGACCCAGGATCTGGGTAACGCAAAAACTACCCAAACACTGGGTTGTTACGTCTGACCCAGGATCTGGGTAACGCAAAAACTACCCAAACACTGGGTTGTTACGTCTGACCCAGGATCTGGGTAACGCAAAAACTACCCAAACACTGGGTTGTTACGTCTGACCCAGGATCTGGGTAACGCAAAAATTACCCAAACACTGGGTTGTTACGTCTGACCCAGGATCTGGGTAACGCAAAAACTACCCAAACACTGGGTTGTTACGTCTGACCCAGGATCTGGGTAACGCAAAAATTACCCAAACACTGGGTTGTTACGTCTGACCCAGGATCTGGGTAACGCAAAAACTACCCAAACACAGGGTTGTTACGTCTGACCCAGGATCTGGGTAACGCAAAAACTACCCAAACACAGGGTTGTTACGTCTGACCCAGGATCTGGGTAACGCAAAAACTACCCAAACACAGGGTTGTTACGTCTGACCCAGGATCTGGGTAACGCAAAAACTACCCAAACACAGGGTTGTTACGTCTGACCCAGGATCTGGGTAACGCAAAAACTACCCAAACACAGGGTTGTTACGTCTGACCCAAGATCTGGTTAACGCAAAAACTACCCAAACACAGGGTTGTTACGTCTGACCCAGGATCTGGGTAACGCAAAAACTACCCAAACACAGGGTTGTTACGTCTGACCCAGGATCTGGGTAACGCAAAAATTACCCAAACACTGGGTTGTTACGTCTGACCCAGGATCTGGGTAACCCAAAAACTACCCAAACACAGGGTTGTTACGTCTGACCCAGGATCTGGGTAACGCAAAAACTACCCAAACACAGGGTTGTTACGTCTGACCCAGGATCTGGGTAACGCAAAAATTACCCAAACACTGGGTTGTTACGTCTGACCCAGGATCTGGGTAACCCAAAAACTACCCAAACACAGGGTTGTTACGTCTGACTCAGGATCTGGTTAACGCAAAAATTACCCAAACACAGAGCTGTTACGTCTGACCCAGGATCTGGGTAGCTCAAAAACTAACCAAACACTGGGTTGTTACGTCTGAACCAGGATCTAGATAGCGCAAAATCTACCCAAACACTGGAAAAATAACCCAAAAAAATTACAAAAAAAGGCTCAACCCAGGACTTGGGTAGAAAAATAACCCAAGTCTTTTTGGAGTGTAAGATTGCTAATTTAAGAGGATAAGGGCGGATGAGAAGCCCTAACCCTGTGCTGTGCTGTTTAGGACATTTATAATATATGATAATGGAACTGATAATATGGATATGATCCTGTGTTAACCCTGGTTAGTTTTGAGTATACAGATCTGTTTCATAATAACAATAACATAAGAAATGAGTTGCCGTTTTCCCTTTTCTGCACAATAATTGAATTGACTTTGTGCAGCACTTGGAGTGATGCACTTGAGGTCAAGAGCAGCATTAAAAGTTTTAAATGTTGTTGAATCTCAACAAGTTAAGTTTTATGTATTGATTAGCCTATATGTTTGCCATCCAAACCGCAAATCTTTGGTAATGAAAGGTCAGAGTCAGCTGTTCAGGCACACAGGCTGCATTATAGAGGCTACTCTTTTTTTCCACACCTTGAGTCATGAATAATTTTGTACTCCTTGCTGTGATCACTTTGCTCTATTAGGTTTGTGGGATTTTTTCCCTTTAAATTTAACCACAAATCATATAATTGGCTGTGATTGTGCCTTTGCTTTTTCCATTTACATAATTAAACTCAAAAACAGTCCCACACAGGACTCGGCTGTGCTGTTTCCAACCAGCTATGATGTCCCTGTCTTCATTATCAGTATCAGGTAACCTCACATGCATCACACGCCACATCAGCTACACAGCCACACAGGTCAGATTATTCCACTGTGATGAGTGAGAGCTTAATGATTGCAAAAACAGTAATTAATTTTTGAATAATTACTCTTCCTTAAAGGGGACCTATTATGCACTTTTTATTATGCACGTATTATTCACTTTTATGAGGTATCATTTTGGCTGTGTGAGATCCTCCAGCTTTTTTGTTGTTGAGCAACCGAAGCACGAGCTGTTAAAGCTCCGCCCTCTTCTGGAAAGGGGGCCAGGAGCAGCAGCTCATTTGCATTTAAAGGGACACGCACATAAACAACATGTTTTTGCTCACACCCAAATAGGAGCAAATTTGACAAGCTATAATAAATGATCTGTGGGGTATTTTGAGCTGAAACTTCACAGACACATTCTGGAGACACCAGAGACTTATATTACATCTTGTGAAAGGGGCGTTATAGGTCCCCTTTAAATTTCAGTTAGTGTTTTAACAACTGTTCATTGACAAGAACAATAAGTGTGTTTACTGTACATGCACATTTTTAACCTGATTTTGATTAATAAGCCGACAATGCATGTAGTTTTTCTTTACTGGAGTAAAGTCATAAAGTCATTATTTTATAATGTTTCCTGACATGTTGATATGATTTTTACATCAAAAAATTGTCATCATTTAGAAATAAATGGCTACTTTCTACCCTGATTTTAGCGCTCTGATTCGAATGCTGTGTTTGAAGTGAGATTTCAGTGTAAACGCCCACTGTTGTGATTGGCTGACATCTTTGCATATGAAACAAGTATTACATGTGGAATCCTCTTGAATACTTTTACTACATTTTTACAGCTCTTGAAATTAATGATTAGTGAAAAGTGTTGATTATTGCATTTTATTTAGATCTATTCCTATCACATGGAAGGTTGCAGTGATGAACACTGAGCTGATGACAGTCTGTTGATTGCGCGAATGCAGTGATCTCGTAATTGCAACGCAATTTCTGCACTCTTGCGAAATGCTTTCACCATAACTAACAATGCAAACACGATGTAAATACAGTAAGAGATTCATTGTGTAGTGAAAGAGCATCACTATAGCGGGAGTTTTGGCAAATGTCCAGGTAAACTCATGCTTTGTGATCGACAGCTTCAGCTATTATAAAGAGAGCGTTCTTTGAAGTAAAAATAGTAGGATTATTCATTATGAATTTAAGCTGATTCCAGAACAGCTGATTCTTGATCTTTCTGCAAAAGTTTTTGGGCAAAGCCAGTCTCGTATTGTGACTTGTTCTCAAAACAGTCGCTGATAAAATGTAAAGTACAAACAATCAAGTCAGCACTAAGACATTCGTTAAAAATAAACTGAATCCATTTTTTCTCTGACATCGGGATACTTCGGCAGCTTATGCAAAGATGATGTTTTTCCACAGCCAGGAACAACACTCGACATGTACATACATTAACCTGCGTTCTATCTGCTTATTGAAGTGTACATGTGTGATATGTAACTGTCTTTACTGCAGATTTAAAGGGTTAGTTCACCCAAAAATGAAAATTCTGTCATTAATGTCTCACCCTCATGTCGTTCCACACCCGTAAGACCTCCGTTCATCTTCAGAACACAAATTAAGATATTTTAGATTTAGTCCAAGAGCTTTCTGTCCCTCAATTGAAAATGTATGTACGGTATACTGTCCATGTCCAGAAAGATAATAAAAACATCATCAAAGTAGTCCATGTGACATCAGTGGGTTAGTTAGAATTTGTTGAAGCATCTAAAATACATTTTGGTCCAAAAATAACAAAATCTACGACCTTATTCAGCATTGTCTTCTCTTCCAGAATCCTTTCCATTGAATTGATTCCATTGAATTCTTTCATCTGTCGGCGTTGGTAATGCACTTTTACGTCGCCGTGGTTGTTTTTGGCGATTAGGACATCCGCGACATTTTAAAGCATCGAAAATACATTTTGGTCCAAAAATAACAAAAACTACGACTTTATTCAGCATTGTATTCTCTTCCGGGTCTGTTGTCAATCCGCGTTCACGACTCCGCTGCTTCTTCTTCTTCTTTCCTGTTTTACGGCGGTTGGCATCCAGCTTATTGGTGCATTACCACCCCCTTCTGCTCCGGAGTGTGGTTCACGACTCCGCAGTGACGCTGCTGATGTAAGACGCTGCTGACGTGTTATCCGGTGTGCCTGAGCTTCGTTTACAGTCTGAGGGAGACGCACGCTGTATTCAAGCTATTCTACATTGTTTGCATTTTGGTATTGCTATATTTTTTAAAATGGTGCATAAGTGTGCATGTCGTGGATGTCCTAATCACCAAAAACAACCACAGCGACGTAAAAGTGCATTACCAACGCCGACAGATGAAAGAATTCAATGGAATCAGTTTAATGGAATCAATTCAGTGGAATCAATTCAGTGGAATCAATTCAATGGAAAGGATTCCGGAAGAGAATACAATGCTGAATAAAGTCGTAGTTTTTGTTATTTTTGGACCAAAATGTATTTTCGATGCTTCAACAAATTCGAACTAACCCACTGATGTCACATGGACTACTTTGATGATGTTTTTATTACCTTTCTGGACATGGACAGTATACCGTACATACATTTTCAATGGAGGGACAGAAAGCTCTCGGACTAAATCTAAAATATCTTAAACTGTGTTCCGAAGATGAACGGAGGTCTTACGGGTTTGGAACGACATGAGGGTGAGTCATTAATGACAGAATTTTCATTTTACCATTTTCATTTGACCCGAAAATGATAAAAATGTGTACAGCCGAAGTAGAAGTGGTGCTTATTTACTGCTTATTTATTTAACATCACATCTCACATAACACATGGATTACTCGGAGTTAGATACACAAATGATTAGGTTTTGACGCCACTACCGGGCATAACCTGATTTTTCTGTGTCTTATAAACACGGTTTATTTGCGTTGCCAGGTTATTGGTTTGCATGTAAACTGGAACAACGGGTTAATTTAATTAGCTTTTTAGCTTTTTTTTTTGGGAGTTATCAGCATATCAGTGTATGCAAATGTGCTCAGTGATAAGAGACAAAGAGGTTTGCTTTACAGCATGCAGGCAAGACAGTACAAGCTTGACTAAAAGGTGTTAAGTGACTAACAAGGTTCACTCAGTAACCATAATCTGGGCCTTGGGGAAACAATGTTGCTCTACATCCTCACCTCAGACCAGCATGTACGAACTATAACTATACCATGAAAAATCCTGAAAAAAAAAAAAAAAAAAAAACACCACCTCCGCAAATTCCAAAGAGGTCCTTAAACCATTGCTTGCTCCCACCCCAAGCGCACTCGCCTCAACATTTCTCACATTGTTTGTGTTATCTCCAAGCTGCTGCGGGGAGCTAGAGAGTTTATTCTGGACATAGACACAGTAAGATTCTTGGCATTTGAGTTGCTGAGTAGCCCTGGGGGGGATGGCAGCCATACCCGCTCTTGCAGAAAACTGGGGGATTAGTTTGCTCTATTTTAGTCCAACGGGTACCGCTTTTCCACAGCCCTGTAGGAACAGCTCATAAGCAGTCCGTTTATTTTTGAGTCCCTCTGCCAGGTGCTGTGTGCTTTGTGAGGCCTGTTTTTCGGGTCACTGCAAATGGGAAGAGGGTCACCAGCTATTTCCCTCTTGGTGAAGATGAGACCAATACATGAGGACCTACTTGCTCTTTTCTGTCAGCACTCTCAGTACTTTCCATTGTGGACAAAACTCTACACTGGGGGTTTTCCATGACGCATTTTTAACTTTAAAAAAAAATTCTAACAACCCCATGTCTTCACTGCCATCCATGTCATATAATGAAGCTGTACACTTTCAGATCTCACAGGCAAAAAAAAAAAATTCTTAATAATAAAGCAGAAACTATGCACAGCCTTGCAAAGTATACTTCACTTGACTCGTACACAGGCGTTCAATGCATTGCAACAAATTGCAATACCTCTATGAGTTCAAACCATGTAAACATCATTGTATTCTTTCATGCTAGAGTTGTAGAAATGAGGGTACTTTCTAACCTCTTTGCACAATCTGTCATCTATGTAGGCCTCCATTGCCGCTGTAGCTTGCATGTGTTCCGGTCTGTTCTGTTTATGCGGGTTTTCTTCGACTACCTTGTGAATCGACGCCCCCAGGGCACAGTTACCACCTTGTGGATAAAGTAATTACTGCAAAAAATTTAATGCATACACAAAGTATGCGCGCTTACAAAAATTCAGTGGTGCACGTTCAGTACGCGCATACTCTTCTGATGACGAAATTTGCATCACGTGCACTGTACGCTGACCCATTATGTACGCGTAAAAAGTGAACAACACAGACTCATTGGAAAAACGTACCTGTGTCAACATTTTTGCAAAACACAAAATACGTACCAATGCATACATATCACTGCAGTTTCTCATCAGAAATGAACACTAGGGGCAGTGAAACAGCAAGTACTTTTAATCGTTTTCAGACACAATTATGATTACAGGGGCAGATTATGGATTAATAAAGACTTATTTTTACATGGCTTCTTGCACAATAATGCAATGACTTCAAAACACTTTTTACCATAGTGCATGATTTATAAACAAATATATTTTGGAGTTTTGCAGTTTTACTGACATAATAAGCTTGCTCGGTAGCTCAGCTGGTACAGAATTGTACTTGAGATGCAAAAAACTTGGGTACGATCCTATGAAAGACAAGTCATGGTAAAAGAGCTCAAAAACAAGCTAACATGTCATGGTTACGGTTGCGTTTTTATGTCACATTTGCTTTTGTTAACACTATCGGGTAGGTTTAGGTTTAGTGTACGTCATTTTAAAACGTGATGGAGTATTAAGCTTTTAGCGCCACTCACCAGACATTTCAATTCAGAAATGCGGTAATACGTACAAACTTCAACATAATAAAACTTTGCCATATTCACGTTCTTCTGTTCCGGAAAAAAAACTAAACACCATTTTAGCGCCACTCACTGGACATTTCACTTTGAAACTGTCGCGAAATGTGCATGATGCAACATATTTAGCATTTTGCAAAAATGTTGGAATCAATTCAATGGAATCAATTCAATGGAAAGGATTCCAGAAGAGAAGACAATGCTGAATAAAGTCGTAGTTTTTGTTATTTTTGGACCAAAATGTAATTTCAATACTTCAAAATGTCGCGGATGTCCTAATCGCCAAAAACAACCACGGCGACGTAAAAGTGCATTACCAACGCCGACAGATGAAAGGATTCAATGGAATCAATTCAATGGAAAGGATTCCGGAAGAGAATACAATGCTGAATAAAGGCGTAGTTTTTGTTATTTTTGGACCAAAATGTATTTTCGATGCTTCAAGAAGTTCTAACTAACCCACTGATGTCACATGGACTACTTTGATGATGTTTTTATTACCTTTCTGGACATGGACAGTCTACCGTACATACATTTACAATGGAGGGACAGAAAGCTCTCGGACTAAATCTAAAATATCTTAAACTGTGTTCTGAAGATGAACGGAGGTCTGACGGGTGTGGAACGACATGAGGGTGAGTCATTAATGACATAATTTTCATTTTTGGGTGAACTAACCCTTTAAGACATTTTAAACAATTTCAGCTCAAAACTCACTTTCAGACACCAGCAAGTAGGGGTGTGAATCTCCACTGCTCTCACGATTTGATTTGATTATCATATCAACGATTCGATTCGATGCATTGCATCCTCAGTTTTCAACTCAGTTTTGAACTCACTTTTTATTTTATCTGCTCCAAGAAAGTGCACTTCCTGAATGTAGCAGAACTTAAGTCTGAACACAGCATACGACAGGAGCATTTAGAGCTAATAAACACTAGAAAATACTAAAAGCTCATGAAACTGTCAAGTTGTATACTTAAGTTACAATAACACTCACACACACTCACATGCGCAGCCACCCTAAGGTTATGGAACAGTTTACCACAATATATCAGACAACTATCAACTCTTAGTGAGTTTAAAAGGCAATTAAAAGCATATTTTTTTAAGTTTGCTTATGATCATGCATGAGTGTCGATGTACTGTTGTCGCATGTACTGGTTTTAGATGCACTGTAAATGATTTCTGTTGTTTTCACAGTAATATTACTGTACACTTCTCAACAATTCCCTACTGTAGAATCTGAGTACAGAATGTTACTGTAGATTTTGTCGTTTTCACAGCATTATTACTGTATTCTTAACAGTTTCCTTCTGTATAAACTGTTTACAGTATGTTATAATAGATTTTCAATGCATTTTGGGAAAATATTATACAATACAGTACTAAATGACCGCGAAAAACAAGCACACACCTCCTCATCAGACTCAGCATGAAGGTGAGAGCCCACAAGAGTATGGTAGGTTAACTATCATTTTCTTAGACTTTTTTAAATGGCTTTATATGTGTTATTCTGATGTCATTTGCAAGATATAAAGCTACATTTTAGTTAATATGTTTCCATAAGAACATCTGAGCAAGCATTCATTGCGAAGATGAAAGTCCTAAATTGGTAGGTCAACTTTAAAACACATGGAATCACCTTATTTGTTTTGTACCAGTGTTATTTTCAATGTATAAATATGTTTGAGTTGTTCATAAGAACATCGGAGCGGGTGCTCATTTCCCATTTAAGCCATGATGACTAGAAATTTCTTCCCGCAGCGGCGCTGGCAGACCAGCTGGATCATTGTGAGACAGGCGGGAAGAGTCATTGCAATAAAGAAGACCTTTTTCTTTACAGCATGAGGTTTTTAATGTTTTAAGACGATATGTATTCGCTGGTTATTGTTGTATACTGCTACTAATGAAGTACTTTAACTCTTTTTATATTTCCAACATTTATTTTTCCACTGGCACAAAGTGTTACTGTGATTTTACTAGTATGGCTATAATTGTTTTTTGTTCATTGATGAAATATGGCTAATACTGAACACCATTAAACATTTATGAATGAATTGATGAATTGTTCTAATTATTTCTCTCTTTAATAAATAACTTTAATAAATGTCTCTTTAATAAATAATGGGAATGTGAAAAAATGTGAATTTGGGAGGTCAGTATTATTTTCAAAAAGCGTAACAAAAGTATCAATTTCATAATCAGTAAATCAATGAACAATGTGTTTCTTAAACTGATAATTTAACAATGTTACTATCAATTTAATTTTATAATTTAATAATGTTAGCATCATGCTAATCATGTTAGCATTTTATTTAAAAAATGCTACCAACATGGTAATCATGCTAGCAACATGCTAATCATGTTAGCATGCTGATAGCTTTATGCTTACATGATTATCATCTTGTTAAAAACATGCTATCGGCATGCTAATGGTGTTAGCATCATCATAGCAAAATGCTAACCATGTTAGCATTATGCTAGCAAACATGCTAATCATGTTAGCATCTTATTTAAAAAATGCTACCAACATGGTAATCATGCTAACAATGTGGTAATCATGTTAGCATGCTGCTAGCAGCATGCTAACATGATTAGCATCTTGTTAAATACATGTTATCGGCATGCTAATGGTGTTAGCATCATGATAGCAAAATGTTAACCATGTTAGCATAATGCTAGCAAACATGCTAATCATGTTAGCATCTTGTTAGAAACATGCAAGCAGCATGCTAATGGTGTTAGCATTATGCTAGCAAACATGCTAATCATTATGTTAGCATCATGCTAATCAAGAGTGCCAAGTTTTGCCACTGCAAGCACCATTCACATTTTCTTCAGGAAATGTACATTCTAGTTTAACAATGTTACTCAGAAATTGTATTATTTTTATTAATTTATATTTATTACTTTGGTGGTGTAGATTTATCCCATCTGACAAATTTTCTTCCTCCATTTTGCCTCTTTGTTCATCCTTATCAATATAAGTTGAATTTAGGCAGCTTTATAAGTGTATTTTTAGATATTTTGAGAGCAGGGGCATTTGTTTGGTGTTAAAAAAAAAAAAAAAAAGTCAGTTCACTCAGCATTCATTGACAGTACTAGAGGAGCCATATATGACATTCCAATTTTTCCCTTTTTGGCCATTCTACACTCTAAAAAATGCTGGGTTAAAAACAACCTAAGTTAGGTTGAAAATGGACAAACTCAGCGAATGGGTTGTTTTAACCCAGTGGTTGGGTTAAATGTTTTTCCCAACCTGTTGGGTAGTTTTATTTAACTCAACTATTGATTAAAAATGACTATATGACTGACTTAAAATGAACCCAAAATTGGTTGGAAATTAAAAAATCAGACACATAATTACTAGAGGCAACAATAATAATCAAAAGGTGAACATTTATTAATAAGGATTTTAATAAATGTTAATTGTTTACTTATTATTCATTAAACTTATTAATAAATGTTCATTTACTAAACCTATTAATAAATGTTAATTTGCAACATATTTTGGGTTCATTTTAAGCAATAAATACAGCAATTTTTAAAAAATAGTTGAATTAAATAAATCTATCCAACAGGTTTGGCAAACATTTAACCCAACCGCTGGGTTAAAACAACCCATTCACTGGTTTTGTCCATTTTCAACCCAACTTGGGTTGTTTTTAACTCAGCATTTTTTAGAGTGTAGCTATATACTGTCTCTAGAGTCTCCATATTCTTCTTAACCTTCTTTTGTGGCATCCATCCATCCATTCATCCATCTATCCATTTTCTAAAACGTTTGTCCTATGTGTAGGTGTCATGGTTGGTGTAGACAGAAGAACACAACGAAGGAATAGTCTTTAATGATTAATCCAAAAAGGGAGCATGCAGGAGAATAACGTAACCACATAAACATTCATGTAAACATAAACAATACCAGATAAACAGACTGAGGAAACGAAGGGTGTATGAACTAATTAACAGCCAGGGAAACTAACTAGGGAACACAGGAAATGGTCAAACAGAGTGAAAACGAAACTAAAGAAGGACATGACAGAGCATAACCATTACAACAGGGTCGCAGAGATGTTGGAGTCGATGCCAGAGGACATGCATGAAAACACTGCACGGCTGGCCACTGATTGATAACATATATTTTTATTTGATATATTTTAAAATATATTTTTTTGATGATTTGTTTTTGTGTAAATGCAGAAAAATTTTGTAAAAGGACAAAAGTATATAGCGCAGTTGGTCTTCTAACCTAAACAAGGACTCCTGAAGTCCAAAGAGACGTACAGAGCAATGACAGACACCTGCATGCTCTCAATCACGCTTTCAAATGTCATCTAAAAAATACTGCTTGCCAAAATTTACTTTAATAGCACATTAATCACAGTATTTCAAATGTGTGTGTTTAAATGAGGCATTCTGGTGCTAAATGCAGCTGTCATTCACAGGAAGTGTAAGTTTTCCTCTCTTTGACCAGAAAACCTTCCGGCACTTGTGTAGGGCTTCAAAGCACCAAGATCAAATATTCCCTGTGAACGTTCAGTATTTTAAACAAAAACAATGGATTCCTATATGGACCTATTCACACTGGGCACGAACATTCGCCCACCGACAGACAGACAGACAGACCAGTGTTGTTGTTTGCTTTTATGGAGAGATTTTGGTCACATTTCCCAAGTGCTGCTGTATAATCCAGTATCAATCCTGACAACACCGGCATGGGCCGTAACCACTAATAGACATTGAGGGGGACAAGTCCCATGACGTGAAGATGCACAGTTCATCAACCCTTGTTGCAGTTCATGAACACACTTATGCTACAGACATAATAATGTATGTGAATACAGAAAAAGACGCCAGGTAGATATTACAGTAACAGTGCTTATTTCCCATCTCGCAAAGAAAGCGGTAAACAGTCCTTTTGATATTTTCTCTCATTGTTCTCCCTCATTTCATCTAACATGTAATCTTTTTTGATAAAGTTATTAATGAGAAACTGTCCCATATTTTGAGACAAAGCACAAAATTGTTTGTGATGTTCAGTTATGTTGATTAAGGTGATTAAATCAATAGTTTTAGTAACTGTCAAACAGGTGAAAGGGTATTTGAGTTAGAAAAAGATCCTACAAAAATAAACAGTTGTTCATAAAAAACTTTATAAAATGCCAAAAGTGCACATATAATTTGTTCACCATTTGCTGAAGTGGTTACATTTGAAGTATACAAAAAAGTTGTTTACAGATAATTTGCTGTATGGAGCTATATTGGGAGATATAAGCATGCAAAAGCAAGAAAAAAGTCAGAATTGTGAGATAAAAATGTTATATAAAATGTTATAGGTTTAAATATTATTTCATGCTGTAACTGTCCCCTATGATCTGCATATGTGAATATTATTACTGTTTACATCAAATTCATGCTTTATTAGTAGACTAATCATTGCAGGTTTCATCAGTCCAGTCTGTGACTTGCAACATAAATGTCTGCGTTTCGCTTCAAAGGACGTGTTCAATGACAGTATTCTATAAAAATGAAGACTATATTTTTTGCATTGCGATTCTGACATCCAAATGCACAAAACATTTTTCTCTTATTCTGTGGATTTTCCTCCACTTGTTACCGCTGTTTTTCTGTCACCACTATGCATGTGCAGCTGCAAGTGACGTAACTGTGCTCCAGATTGGTCTATGAGCATTAAGAGCAACCAATGGGCAACTTATAAAGAAATCTGGCATTAGAAATATAAACACACACCTGAAATCACTCTGCATACAACTGGTTGTGCACTTACCACAGTTTGAGAACCACTGATCTACATTATTTCACTAGAGTGAAACACAATACCCTGGGGGTCTTACATTCAAGCAACCAAAGTGCTAAAACCCAAATCCCACCTATTACTCAGATATACATCCATCCACCCAGGCTGGAGTTTGGGTTGCTATTAAGGTTCATCTGGGAAAGCAACGTCTGGCAACATGTGTCATTTCACCAGATTTGTAACGTAAAATACTTATAAACCTACACCAACACAGAAGAATACATCAAAATGTTTGCAAATGTTATTTATCCAATATTGAACTACGATTTAATCTGCTGTAAAGAGTAACAACAACAATCACCAGGTCGCTGGTGCCCTCTGCAGGCATTTGTTATAATAAATAATGAACATAAAATATGTTTATTATGTATATGACATTATGCATTTAAAAAATGCTGTTCAACAAAACCAAGTGATTACTTGCTTTTGATGCTTTATTTGAACCCATTATTATTGCCTCATTGCTATTATATGTTTTTTAAAGTAATTTTAAAGGCTGTTGTTCACTAGTTTTACAGGTCAAGTTTTATTACCACAAAATATTATTGATTATCTGATTAATCATCAAAATAATCAACTGATTACTCGATTACCAAAATAATAGTTAGTGACAGCCCTAGATTAGTTAAAACACTTTAAAATGCACCTGCATTGTTTTGCATTTTGTGACATTCAGTTGAATAAATGACTATTTTTGCAGTTATATATTTCATCATTGAATACTTCTGTTAAAATATTGTCTCGTTCTCGTGAACACAATATTGTGCATACGCTTTTTATGCATACGTGAGGGTCAACGTACAGTGCATGTGATGCAAATTTCGTCATTAGAAGAGCATTTTGTTTAATCCGCCGGATTTTGTTTAACCGCAAGTACTTGTACGCGCAGGTTGCACATGCACATTTAATTTTTTTTGCAGTAATTAGTTTATCCACAAGGTGGCAACCGTGCTCTGGGGGCGTCGATTCACAAAGTAGTCAAAGAAAAACTGCACAGACAGATCGGAACACATGCAAGCTACAGGGACAATGGAGGCCTACATAGACGAGAGATTGTGCGAAGAGGTTAGAAAGTACCCTCATCTGTACAACTCTAGCATAAAAGAAGAATACAAATCTGTTTACATGGGTTGTAACTCGTGGCGAGAGATTGCTCAAAACTGTGCATGCATCGAACGCCTCTTTATGCATATGAGTCGAATGAAGTATACTTTCCAAGGCTGTGCGTTCAAACAAAGTATACAGGGCTTAACTTTGGAAAACCACAAGCCACAGTGGCTGGTGAGCAAAAAAGTTAATGCCAATCCTTGCATCCACCACTAAGAGGTGCCATAATAAATAAATTTACATTTTTGCTATTAACTCCAGAATCAAAATTGCTATGGTTTCCTCTCCCTTTCAGTATTATATTATATTATATTATATTTGCCATTCTGAATTTTCTGAAACACCTACTCCTACTGATATGTTTTTTGAAATTTCAAACATAGGCCTATCATCTATCTATACACTCACCTCACTAAACGTTAAAGCTGCAGTCTGTAAGTTTGGCCTCTTTGTCGCCATCTCTGTTTGAAACCTGCAGTTGCAGTTGTGCGGAATTATCATCTTTATGTGGATTGTGCGGCTGAATCTAATGTTTGCTGTCAGTCACCGCACCGGTGTGGATACTGTACTTTCGGAATCACACATTCTACATCTTGGAAGTATGACCAAAATAAGATTTTTCACAGGAAAATTAATAAATCTACCACTTTTGTTCTGACCAACTGAGAAAATAAATAAATAAATTGCAATAAATAAATCTAACGATCGCTTAGCTCGGATCACGTCAAACCATGCAAATTATTATTATTGTTATACTTTGTTCTCAAATTGTTAATGTTAACAACATCAGCATTGAGTAACTATGTGTATTTAGCGTTACCTGTAGCTTTCAATTTCTGTAGCCACTCCGCAGTCCGATGTCTTCTGCTTTTGACTACGGGTGAATCTCCAGTTGTCATTGATGATTGTCATTTGGACCTTTCTAGATTACAATCCACCATCAAAATTATAAATTTAACCATTCCAGCTGCTGTGAGAAAAGACTATAAATGATCCATCACCAGCAGCATCCTCACATGCCATATAGATACTAACTGGGACTCCTTCTTCATGTGATGTAATGATGCAAAGACAAACGGCTGCATGCTCGAATTTCCCGCAGTACCACTCTTATTAGAAAACATTAAGCTTACTGTTGTGACTCGGGCAAAGGTAAGGAGATAGTTTTGAACACTGGCTGGTTATGTACTTGCTCAAAAATTGATTTTGGATAATTTTTAACCAAAAAAAGTTACGGACTGCAGCTTTAACAGATGTATTCTGATTTGTCAGATCAATTCACAAACCTAAACCAAGCCTAAACTTAACACTCACGTCCACACCAGGACATTTTGTTCAGGATATGCAGTTAAATTCCGCCTATGCGTGCTTTTCCCAGCAGTTTTTGTGTTGTTTTGCAATCAAAAATCCATAATGTCATAAATTATTCTGTATTAGAGAAGTGCATTACTGAAGTATTAAAATATACTGAATTTTTAAACATAATTTTTGGCGTGCCACCTTAATATTTTTACTGGACTCATCTGGCCATCCTATGAAAAATATCCTCAAGGCGCCGCAGCTTGTTCTGCGTCGAGACCCGTTCTCCTGTTCTGCTTGTTCAGACCCATCCTCTATCTCTCTCTTTCACACACACACAATGATAAATTTACTGCAGGAAAGGGTCAAAGCGCAAAATCCGTCTTGCTATCACTGTTGCATTCCATTTACTCCTCCAGATGTCCAAATGTTTCTTCTTTCTTTCTTTCTTTCTTTCTTTCTTTCTTTCTTTCTTTCTTTCTTTCCTTCTTTCAGAGAGGTAGAACACTTAAGAACACATCGCACTGTTACAACAGGTGCACAGATAGTTAACATGCTGTTAAAATTAGTAGAGTTTGAGTTCATGACTCCAGATGATATCGAGCTCGAGCCAATTAATCAAGTCTTCTATCGATGACTACTGCTTACAGCAAGATCTTTCTTCACACAAATATATCAAGGCAGACAAATAGTGTTTTAGTAGGCTAAAAATTTGTATTTTTTCATTATAAAGTTGTTCATGAGAAAAGAAAAATAATTACCATGGCACCGATCTGACTTGATGGACTATTTTAATATCAGCTTATATATATATATAGATATATATATATATATATATATAGATATATATATATTATATTATTATGGCCTATATATATTTATATAGGCCTATTTAATTCAAACAGAATATGCAAATTATGGAAATCTCATATTTATGTCATAATTGATACGTATGCATCCATTAAATCACCCACCGCTGACTTCCCGAGGCTCTGCGCTCCCCGTGGGCTCAGTGTCCACTTTACGTCCACATCTCCCGAGCCCTTGAACCAGCTGCTCCAGGGGCAACTCCGAATCCGGCTTGGGATAACACCGCAGACCACTGGAGCATCTCGGTGTGTAAACACCGCACAGATCGCCCTCTTGCCGGGCACACACCGGACAGCAGCCGCAGCCCGGCTCGCGCACAATCTCCGCGCACGGCTCCGTGAGCATCGGGCAAGCCGCCTGGCGCTCCGCGGTGCAGCTCGGACAACGGAACACCATTTCTGATCCAGCGGCGCCGTGAAAAGTCGCCAGTGCCAGCAGCAAGCTGCAACTCACGTAGAACAACATCATGTAGTCGGAGGACTAAACTTACGCAGGTAAGAAGCGCACGCGGACAGGTGAAGGCTAACTGGGGCTGCTGCGGCTCCTATCACTGTTCATATGCCGCTGACATCATAGGAGATGACAGGCGGGCTGCAGCTTTGTCAAACAAATCCTCACAAGGGCTACAGTGCCAGAGCTTTGGGTCTTTATTCTGTTAGGCCTCGATTTTGAAACAGATATTTTAGGATAAATATTTTTTTTCATCGCAACGTTTTCATGCATATTGTTTAGACTTTGCACTTTTATTTAACCTTGCATTGCAGCTGGACTCCAACAGACGTTCAGAGAATTCCTAAGCTAAGCTAAACCAGCAGGGTCTTTATATATTAAACGGCTTAATTAAATGAAATTCTTGGTGAAAATGACCCTCAAGTTATTAAAGTTATTTATTTTCAGCTAAGGCACACATTGCAAATGTGTGAAATATTATCTAGTTACATAATATGTGCAATACCGGTCGTGTGTATTGAATAGGCCTAAATTATGCATGATGGAATGATTAAAATTTAAAGATAATGATTAATTTATAGTCTTTCAGTCTGAAGTGGAGAGAGGCGGTGGTCAATAAAGTGTCCCTCACTGTCTGTTCGGTCTGTAAGTATGGCAACACATTTATGGGGAATAAACTAATAAGCAAACTAATCTGTGTCGATGTAGTCATGACTAGAGTCTCTGCACATATATAACGCCCCTTTTGTAATATAAGATGTAATATAAGTCCCCAGAATGTGTGTGTGAAGTTTCAGCTCAAAATCCCCCACAGATCATTTATTATAGCTTGTCAAATTTGCCTCTATTTGGGTGTGAGCAAAAACACGCCGTTTTTGTGTGTGTCCCTTTAAATGCAAATGAGCTCCGCTTTCCAGAAGAGGGCAGAGCTTTAACAGCTCAACAACAACAAAGCTGGAGAATCTCACGCAGCCAAAATGACGAAAGTGTTCAGCCTTACATTGTTCAAACCGGAGTCGACACTGATGGAGAGACTCAGGAAGAAGTTACAACTTTTAGACGTTTCTGAATGGTTAGTGGATAAATTGATGTAGTTGCTGTGGAGTTGATTCAACTCATCCACTAGCATGTGCCGTCATGTTCATCTTTTGTGTTGAATTGATCCTCGTTTGTGAAGCAGTCCGGCGTAAAATGACGGCATGACAACAACACTCGACTACAACAACTCTTCCTCTTCTCTAAAGCAGCCCAACATGGCTCCGCCCCCTTTGTTGTGTGTTCTCGGGGGCGGGGTTTATGTAAATTTTAGGGTTTGTGATGTCACTAACCCGGGAAGAAGCTCGTTGTAGTTCCTACCAGCCATTTAAAAAGCGATTTCTGTAAAATAATATATATCTCCCTTTGCCTTGAACTTTGAGCGTTGTAACTTTGCAGATGTTGTTTATGCTCAAACAGCAACATTACACACTAACTAAAGTTAAAAAAGTGAAATCATAATCAACCACCCCTTAAAATCCATCGGCACTGTACAGTAAGTAAATGTCAGTGCTGTACTCATAGGACTAGCCTAAAAGCTGAATGTTGTTGTAATCTCTCAGTTGCCTATTGATTACAGGGGCCAGGAGTCGAGGTATCATGCTTACCAACCAAACAACCATTAACTCGTCCAGAGCAAAGCCCACACTCTGTTCCCCTCTGAGACTAATCGTTGTTTATTTAAGGGTACAGAAATAGCTGCTCCATGTGAGACCTATAGCTACAGTGGCTGTCGAAGAGATATAAATGAGGATTATTTTTCTTTGTGGGTGCCCTCTGATTTCATGCCATTTTTATGCCTTGGAAATTTTGATGGAGAAAGGGGACTTTTGATATGCCAGGTCCTGTGGGTGTTGTGATGAAGCAGGAGTGTTTATGCAGAACCTCATGTGTCATTTAAAAAAAAAAGAACCAGCTGGAGACTGGACTCACAGGCTCATAACCAGTGTCTTTCTGCAGATTTTGAGGGCTTTAAGCCACAGTATCTCCAGTTGGTTAAGTGCAGTTCTCCATCAAGGACATTTCTGAGTAAACAAGTGAGGTAATTACACCAATGCCCCGAGGAACCTCTGCATACTCCACTGTGGAAAAAGAGAACCGTATGTCTTTACTAAGATGCACTCTAAAAGATACCGGGTTAAAAACAACCCAATTGCTGGGTTTGTGCATATTCAACCCAACTTGGGTTGTTTTTAACCCGGTATCTTTTAGAGTGCATCTTAGTAAAGTAAGAGCCACTCTACTGCACCCAGCGGTTGGGTTAAATGTTTGCCTGACCTGCTGGGTAGTTTTATTTAACTCAACTATTGTTTAAAAATGCTGGGTTAAAAACAACCCAAGTTGGGTTAAAAATGGACAAACCCAGCAATTGGGTTGCATTAACCCAGTGGTTGGGTTAAATGTTTGCTCAACCTGCAGTTTTAACCCAGCTATTGTTTAAAAATTACTGTATTGCTTGCTTAAACTGAACCCAAAATATGTTGGAAATTAATATTTATTATTAATAAGCAATAATAATTAAACATTGAACCCAAAATATGTTGGAAATTAATATTTATTAATAAGCACTATAATTAAACATTGAACCCAAAATATGTTGGAAATTAATATTTATTATTAATAAGCATAATAATTAAACATTGAACCCAAAGTATGTTGGAAATGAATATTTATTAATAAGCATAATAATTAAACGTTGAACCTTAAAATATGTTGGAAATTAATATTTATTAATAAGCATAATAATTAAACATTGAACCCAAAATATGTTGGAGATTAATATTTATTAATAAACATAATAATTAAACATTGAACCCAAAATATGTTGGAAATTAATATTTATTAATAAGCATAATAATTAAACATTGAACCTTAAAATATGTTGGAAATTAATATTTATTAATACGCATAATAATTAAACATTGAACCCAAAATATGTTGGAGATTAATATTTATTAATAAACATAATAATTAAACATTGAACCCAAAATATCTTCGAAATTAATATTTATTAATAAGCATAATTGAACCCAAAATATGTTGAAAATAAATATTTATTAATAAGCATAATAATTAAACGTTGAACTTAAAATATCTTGGAAATTAATATTTATTAATAAACATAATAATTAAACATTGAACCTTAAAATATGTTGGAAATTAATTTCTAATAATACGCATAATAATTAAACATTGAACCCAAAATATGTTGGAAATTAATATTTATTAATAAACATAATAATTAAACATTGGACCCAAAATATGTTGGAAATTAATATTTATTCATAAGCATAATAATTAAACATTGAACCCAAAATATGTTGGAAATTAATATTTATTAATAAACATAATAATTAAACATTGAACCCAAAATATGTTGGAAATTAATATTTATTAATAAACATAATAATTAAACATTGGACCCAAAATATGTTGGAAATTAATATTTATTAATAAGCATAATAATTAAACATTGAACCCAAAATATGTTGGAAATTAATATTTATTAATAAACATAATAATTAAACATTGAACCCAAAATATGTTGGAAATTAATATTTATTAATAAGCATAATTTAACCCAAAATATGTTGAAAATAAATATTTATTAATAAGCATAATAATTAAATGTTGAACCCAAAATATGTTGGAAATTAATATTTATTAATAAACATAATAATTAAACATTGAACCCAAAATATGTTGGAAATTAATATTTATTAATAAGCATAATAATTAAACATTGAACTCAAAATATGTTGGAGATTAATATTTATTAATAAACATAATAATTAAATAATGAACCCAAAATATGTTGGAAATTAATATTTATTAATAAGCATAATAATTAAACATTTAAATAAATTAAATCGTTCACCTTTTGATTATTATTGTTGCCTCTACACTCTAAAAAATGCTGGGTTAAAAAAACCCAAGCTGGGTAAAATATGGACAAACCCAGCAGGTTGGGTTAAAAGGCACCTATTATGCCCTCTTTCATATGATGTCATATAAGTCTCTGGTCTGGTCAAGTTTCAGCTTAAAATACCCCACAAATTTGCCCCTATTTGGGGGTGAGCAAAAACATGCCTTTTACTATATTATTATATTGTTGGCTAAAAAAATAAATCCAAAATTGGTTGAAAAAAATGGCTGGGTGAAAACAACCCAATCCCTGGTTTTGTCCATATTTAACCCAGCAGTTTTTAGAGTGTAGTAATTATGTGTCTGATTTTTAATTTCCAACCTATTTTGGATTCATTTTAAGCCAGACATAGTCATTTTTAAACAATAGTTGAGTTAAATAAAATGGCCCAGCTCTTTGGGTAAACATTTAACCCAACCGCTGGGTTAAAACAACCCAATCTCTGGGTTTGTCCATTTTCAACCCAACTGTTGTTTTTAACCCTGCATTTTTTAGTGCACATCGATTCAGTAGGGTACTTTTATATTAGAGATTTAATCAGATTCAGTGCAAAAACATCTATATTTTATTTTGATCAGTTTTAACAATATTGCATATAGTGGAAACATTTTGAGAAAGTGGATCTGGAACATTTTTTGCAGACTCAATTTCAATTTCAGGTCATATATATGAATCATGTGTGGCTAATACAGAATAACACTGTCATGAGAATTAATATGATCTTAATGAAGCTTCTTTTGAATATGTGTGACTGCATTATGAGGATATTAAATGCACATTAAATTGCTTGTTGAATTCTGTATTCATACTCAATGCGTACTTTGGAATATTGTTTCCCGAGGTTTAGTGTTTGATTTCCAAGAAAATCAAATGGTTGTTGATTTAATGTCGACATAAGGCAAGAAGAGAACAAACATATTTGCACATTACATGTGTACCATAAACGCAGCAGACAGTTACACAATCAGGTCAGCAGCTGTTTGCACTTTAATCCATTGTAAAGATAGACATGTCAAGATAGTGCTGATGGGAAGAGTTTTGACTGTGACGTCAGCAGCGAATCTTGCACTTTCATTTTGAAATAGTACAAGTAATTTATTGACTAAACTCCACTTAAAATGAGTGTCAGCAAGATTTAACAATATGGACATTTACAGAGACAAATAAAAGGGATACTCTGATGATTATTGTGACTTTTCATTAATACAGTTTTTTTTTCTCACATTTTAAGGCATAATTGATTTAACATTCCCATGCAATTAAAATTCAAATGACAAGTTCTTTCTGTTTGTATTATAATGCGTGTGAAAATAAACGCAGGAGGGCGCGCTTAGTTAAATATTCTCTGTTTGGCTGCTCCGGGCCGCCGTACCATTAAGAAACAAGATCACATGACGACTATCCTCAGGATGTCAACAAACGTGAAAGGGAATTAAAGTGAAGTAATGCCATGCATCATAATGCCGCTTCAGAAACGGGTTTAACGCTATTCGTGGCTGCGGGTTTGTTGAAACTTCAGGTATGTTTCAGCGCAGAACAGATTCTGATTCAACATTATTGTTGGGTTTCAGGAAGAGCCTGTTTTGTTTTCGGTTTACAAGGTTACAAGTAGGTTTTAGTAGGTATATTGTTATTGGAAATGTGCTATGCATGTTTAAATATATAGGGAATGTCTAGAAGCCTGATTGGTTTGTGATCATATATGTTATAATAATAATTTGAATTGTTTTCTGACAGTGCAGTTATCAGAGATGACACATGTATCATCAGTTCACAGTGTGAGGTGTTCAGTTGTGTAATCTCTCCCTCTTTACAGCTTCATGGGTCAAATTCTTGTATTACCCAATTAATATCCTGTCTTTGTAGAAACTATGAATATTCAGATTAGAATAATTGCCTGTGTTATTTTTCTGTTACTATGTTTCACTCTTTTTAGGATGACATCCACTCAGGCCGGTCAGTCAGCGGTTGTACACAGACTTGCCACATTGCTGCGAAATAATGGTATAAAATCAGTACTTCAATTTTGTTATTGTTTGTTTTTGCAGGAACAAACCAGGACCAGTTCCAGAAAAAAATAATGAAATAAAATAAAATAAAACAAAATGATGAGGGTGCAGTTAGAGTGGTGTAATGAATGAAATGAAATTGGTCATATATATATATATATATATACATATATATATATATATATATATATATATATATATATATATATATATAAATATACAGTACAGTCCAAAAGTTTGGAACCACTAAGATTTTTAATGTTTTTAAAAGAAGTTTCGTCTGCTCACCAAGGCTACGTTTATTTAATTAAAAATACAGTAAAAAACAGTAATATTGTGAAATATTATTACAATTTAAAATAACTGTGTACTATTTAAATATATTTGACAAAGTAATTTATTCCTGTGATCAAAGCTGAATTTTCAGCATCATTACTCCAGTCTTCAGTGTCACATGATCCTTCAGAAATCATTCTAATATGCTGATCTGCTGCTCAATAAACATTTATGATTATTTTCAATGTTGAAAACAGTTGTGTACTTTTTTTTTCAGGATTCCTTGATGAATAGAAAGTTCAAAAGAACAGCATTTATCTGAAATACAAAGCTTCTGTAGCATTATACACTACCGTTCAAAAGTTTGGGGTCAGTAAGAATTTTTATTTTTATTTTTTTAAAAAAGAAATTAAAGAAATGAATACTTTTATTCAGCAAGGATGCATTAAATCAATCAAAAGTGGCAGTAAAGACATTTATAATGTTACAAAAGATTAGATTTCAGATAAACACTGTTCTTTTGAACTTTCTATTCATCAAATAATCCTGAAAAAAAAATATTGTACACAAATATTTTGTACAATTGTACACATTAAATGTTTCTTGAGCAGCAGATCAGCATATTAGAATGATTTCTGAAGGATCATGTGACACTGAAGACTGGAGTAACGATGCTGAAAATTCAGCTTTGCATCACAGGAATAAATTACTTTGTGAAATATATTCAAATAGAAAACAGTTATTTTAAATTGTAATAATATTTCACAATATTACTGTTTTTACTGTATTTTTAATTAAATAAATGTAGCCTTGGTGAGCAGACGAAACTTCTTTTAAAAACATTAAAAATCTTAGTGGTTCCAAACTTTTGGACTGTACTGTATGTATATAAAACTTACACACAAACATGTAACAAAGAAGTCATCCACAGTCACTTATCTATTTTTGAAAGATTTTTGCAAGGTTTGGATTGTTGGTAAGTTAAAAATCAAATGCATTCTCTTAATGTAGAAGACGTGGAGAAGACAGAACAATTTACTCCTAATTTACAACTGCAGATTTGGGGACTGATATGCAAAACCGTGCAGAATGATTAGTGCATATGATTTTGTTTACATGTCAGAGATAGAATCTGTGAAATCTGAGGGCTTTTTTGCATTCGTTTGAGGGTGCTCGGCATCTCAGGCTTTCCCTTTAATGCTGCCAGTTCAACAATAACAATACAGTTCTCGTTTCTCTGTAAAGGTGACTCCGTTCTGGATGGTTCCAGTACTCTCACTCTGCAAGTGGGATGTTTACAGCACCTGACACAACTCTTCGAGCGGCACCTCCTCTCACGCACACATCAGCATGGTTTTCTGGCCCTGCCGTCCCACCCAGCAGACACCGCGTCCCTGCTGGAAGTCCAGTTCCTCTTCGACATGCTGCAGAAGACCGTATCACTCAAGGTACTGAAGATTCAGAATGTGCAATTACAAACTTGTTGATAGTCGGAGGAAATTGTATTATTAGTAGTACTATATTTTTCTTTTAAGATGTCTTGACTGATCCTTTTTTTATTTGCATTGAAATGCATCATAATTCTCCAGTCCAACAGAATGAGTTGTTTTTGCAATGATCTGATCATGTCTATCTGTGAAACAGCTTGTTAATCCACCTGGTGTGAAACTACAGTATGCTGTGAAAATCTTCCCTTTCAAGTCCCTCAAATACTTAGAGGTATTTCAATACAAACTAACCAAATGAATTCAGTTACGTTTGTTGCATTATTCTGCCCTGTTGTCCTAAATATTTATTTTTTTGTTTGATTGTCTTTCTGTTCAGCTCAAGCGTATTCCTCCTCATTGTCTGGAGGGTCTCAGAGGAGTGTATTCTCAGCTGGAGGTCTTCACTTGCTCCAAAGGCGTCAGTTCTCTAGAGGTCATTTTTGCACAATTGACACAGTGACCATAAGCTGAACCATGTTCATATACAGAAAGTAATCATGTGTGTGTGTGTTTAACAGGAGCTTCTCTCTCTCTGTGGAGGAGATCTCAGCTCAGCTTTACCCTGGTTAGAACTTCATACCCTTAATTTCAGCTACAATTCCATCTCCCGTCTCGACGAGTCACTAGTAAGAGTCTCCTGTTTTCTGTAGAGTGTAGAGTTACTGATATTGGAATCTGCATGTAACAGTTTTCTAAATTGTTTTAGAGTCTGCTGAACGTCCTGAAGTGGCTAGACTTGAGCCACAACAAGCTGCACGATTGTGCTGAATTTTTAAAGGTAGGTTTCTCTTGTTTACTGTTTTATTTCTGGACAGAATCTGCAAACTTCTTCACATTTCTTGCTCAGATTTTGGATGAAAATGCATGGGGGAAAAAAACGTAGAATTGTTGCATGTTAAAAGTTAGGGTAGAGTGAATTTATTTACCTTTTCTGTCTCCATCAAGCCTCTTACTGAACTGGAGCATCTGAATTTAGCTTATAATAACCTCCAGAGAGCACCAGCGCTGGGCCTGAGCGCCCGAACCAAACTCACCACCTTGATCCTTAGAAACAACGAGCTGGAAACTATCAATGGTGAGTTTTCTGCTCATTTCCATGATTTCTATCAATGGAAATTAAATTTAAAAATGCATCTTTCTATCCTTTTATTTAACCATCTTCTTCTTGTTTGTTTGTTTGTTTCTTTATTGATTGTTCTGGATGCAGTTTCTATCAGATATTAAGCTTTTGAAATTATTTTGAAACCCAAATGTAGTCTTAAAGGGTTAGTTCACCCAAAAATGAATGTGTCGTTCCACACCTGTAAGACCTTCGTTCATCTTTGGAACACAAATTAAGATATTTTTGATGAGTTCCTCCATTGACTTCATTTGCAACTTTATCTTTGACGCTTCAAAAAGTTCATAAAGAGATTGGAAAACTAATCCATGTGAATTGAGCTGAAGAGACTCGATCACTTTTTATTTTTCTTGAGTAATAATGCTCATCAATCTTAACAGTAACACACATTATCATGTAATAATGAGTGTGAAAAGCTTAAGTCCATGTAAAATTCTACAAATTAGGACAAAGAGTCCAAAACAACTGCCCTTCATTGTTCAACCTAACAGACCAGAAAGTTTAAACATTGTAAAATGACCCATAATGCTTTTTTATTGTGAAAGTGAAAACAAAAAATGAAAAGCAAAACAAAAAGAAACAAACAAAAATAAAGACACACATATATAATCATAAATTTACATATACACATGCATCCATATTAAGTGTACATGTAGGAGAAAGAGCTATATATTAAAAAATCAAAACAATAATAATAGTAACAGTGATGTTAATATACATTAATGTATATATTTATAGATATTGTATATACAAATTCCTCATAACATCATTTGCTATTAACATATGGTGCTTTCAGTAGATTTGGTAAGAGTATAAAGAAGGAATCTGAAGAGAGAAAAAGAGTGTTATTAAATATACTTATTTTATAATAATAGTCATAATAATAACAATGTTGATCGCTTTTTATGATGAACAAATTGAATTTAGGCTTTTATTCACATATAAACATTGATCAGCGAACATAAACAAACTCAAATGATGAATGATTAAAAAAGCTTGGACTAATCCGCTTGATTCATATGTTTTCATTAGTTTTCCGATCGCTTTATGAACTTTTTGAAGCGTCAAAGCGGTTGTTGCAAAGGCAGTCTATGAAGGGACAGAAAGCTCACGGATTTCATCAAAAATATCTTGATTTCTGTTCCGAAGATGAAGATATTTAGTTTTATTTTTGAATAACTAAACCGTGTTCTCACCACGAACATGAAAAGTTATTAAAAAAGGAAAGAAAAAAATATATATATCAAGTTTTTTTTAGTTGAGGCATATTTGCTTTTCAAAATTTTGGAGAACATTTTGAAAGAAATTAACTTTTTTTTTTTTTTTTTTTTATTCTGTTCAGTGCATATTTGTTTTTACAGATTTGTCAGCGATCTTGATTGCAAAATATTCTGTATACAGTATGTATTACAATCATTTGTGTGTGTTTTGAATAGTTTAACAAACTGTGATTAGTTTACTAAAATAAAGGTTAATCTGATTTAATGTCAAATGAATTGTCCTAACTGCAGGGGTGGAGCAGTTGTCGTCTCTTCAGTGTCTTGACCTGGCTTACAACCTTCTTATGGAGCATTCCCAGCTGGCACCTCTGTCCCTCCTTCATAACCTCAATACAGTAAGTTTGACCCACCTAGTAATGCTTAGCTTAAACTCCAGGGTTCCTACGCAGTTTGGAGAAGTAATTAGTGATTCTGTAGTTCTGTAGTTTAATGTGCACTTTTTCATTATGCAAAAATTCAGGTTAGAAGCATTTTGGGTTTCTTTTCCCAATATTCTTAGTGCCGTATTACAGATCCTCTAAAAGGACCTATGCAAAAATAAAAAAAAATACACAGACTTTCGTGTGCGCATGAGAAACCATTAAACTTAGCATACAGGACAATGCACACAGCCGTATTGCACCATCAGCCCATTTCGCGCTGTGGTTTCTTGGCCGCCACAGAGTATGCGTTAAAGCAGATCTAAGGCCTTGAAATATGACTTTCTACCCTAACGAAAGCCAAATTGTGAACACTTTTTTTTATAGTACCAGTCTTTTATAATAGACCCTTGAACTTGGCAAATAGGACAATTCACACAGCCGTATTGTGCCTTCAGACCATTTCGTGTCATGATTTCTTTGTCGCCACAGAGGATGCGTTCAATTGGACATTAGGCCTTGAAATTAGAGGGACTACTCAAAGGAAAGCCAATTTTTGAGCAAATAGATCTCTATTAATTTATGTGCATCCATGATCTTGTTTTCTTCATAGTAAGATGGCAGTGATGCACAAAGGAAATAGGATATAGTATACTATATATAAAACTAGACATTGTAATGCATAAAAATTCCTGTACACATGTGAAAAGTTTTTCAAAGACATGAAAAAGTGTCTCGTGTGCATGCAAAAGTCTGTATATTTTTTTATTTATTTAATTTTAGGAGCTCTGTATGTTGTTACTTTGAGAAAATCAATGAACAAATAAAAAAAAAACTAATAAAAATATTTATGGATGACTACTATATGCCAAATATAAAGCTGAAAATAATGCTGTATGAACCATTTATGTTAAATACGGTCTGAAAATCTACTGAGAGGTTTGTAAAATTTGAGTCTGGAAAATAAATTTTGAAATGAAAAATATATCACTTTTTCAGCTATCCTTAAGTGTTTTACCTCAATCCAAAATTTTAGTCTCAAAAAAAAAAAAAAAAAAAACGTACAAATTTCAGTACGTTGAGGATCTTTATGATTTTAAACGTTTGATTATCAGGTTTGCAGTTCAGCCAAATGGATGTTAGAATCTCACTATGAATATTTCCCTCTGAAGCATGTGATGCATCTCTGATTCTTTTGTCGTTTCAGCTGACTTTGGAAGGAAACCCTTTGTATTTTCAGAAGACACACAGGGCATCGACTGTCTGCCACCTCTCACCACGAGCTGCTGTCAAAGTGAGTCCCTGTTTGTGCACAATAAACAGTGCACAAGTCATTATGTTAACCGCTCCTTTTCTTATGGCATCCAAAAAGCATTATTCCTCCTATTAGTTTTGCATGAATTAAATATACAGCATCGATTGTATTCATGTTTACCATAGCAACCACAGGGAGGTGCCAGTTTGCCCTTTTTTCTGATGTAATTTATAACAGTGACAGTGAGATCTTTCTCGCTGTTCTGCAGATGTTTCAGAGTTGTGCGCTGACATTTTAATGTCTGCTTGTGTTTCAGCTCCAGCTGGATGGCACCCCTCTGTCCCAGTCTGATCTGCTGGTGGGTATCAAATCTCACTTCATGTGCCATCTCAGGTCATTCCACCCTCTTTGTTTCTCATGTGAACTGTGGGAGGCAAATCTGCTTTTAATTTACAGTAGAATAGTGGGTTTACTTCCTCTGATCAAATGGAGTTTGTGAGCTTTAAATGGCTGCAGGCATGGCCCAACAATCACAATGACATTCGATGTATAATGAATTACATGACAACAAGTATAATATACTACAGTGGTGTTTTTTAATCATCCAATGATATGCACTGTATATGACATCCACTATATTTTTCAGCAAGTGTTTATTTTATAAATAACGCTCAAAAGCCAAGGAATGCATACAGGCATGAAAGAAGTAGACACACACACAATTGCTGTCAAGTCAAACATTGGTAAAATTCTGCAATCCAGGGGGTTTATTTTATTGCTTATTATTTCAGGAATGTTGACAATTGTAAAATTCAAGATCATTTCTGTTAAATTTATTCCTTTCCCCCCCAACACCTTCTTGACACTGATACAGGCCAAAGACGTGATAGCGACACCCAGTGTTCGTACGGTATAATTCATTTCTTTCTTTTATTTATTTATTTATTTATTTTTTATTTATATGTTTATTTTCACAATAAAGGGCAAAATCTTTTTTTTTTTTTTTTACCAAAAAAAGTACGAACCATGGATTGAAACACTTGGAACTAAATAATAAGTGCTATCTAAAAAAATTTAAAAATAAAATGAAAAACTTTTTTTTGAAAAAAACAAATCTGAACAAATGAAAAGTATGTGACCCCCTTTTTTAAAGTTTATATGAAATTAATTGTAAGTAATTATATAATAAATGATTAAAAAAAAATAGTAAACTGAATTTAATTACCAAAAATATAACATTTAACTGTACTGCACACATCTCTACACAACTTCTTATGCTGATTTAAAGGTTCCTCATTTCGTTTTGGAGTCTCCTACAACAGGTTTACATGCATCCAAGATCCAAAAAAATACAAATAAAAACACTTTAATTTTCTTATAATTTTCTCCATTGCAGTGTCACCTCTTTTCTCACAGTGTCGGAAATGGTTTGATTAAGGATTGACTCTCTCTAAACACCTCTTTTCTGAGTGTGATTGGTCTATGAAATGTCCATTAGCGTATCTGAATTTCAGCTCTTCCTCAGCACTTGTATACTCAGTGATACGAACAGTAGCGATAGCCTCAGTGTTGCTGTGTCCATTCAAGTGTGATTCCTCATCCTTTGGAAGTGCATGCAAGGTGGATTTGCTTTCTCGATGTGAACAACACGAACCAAACTCTTCCAGTCTCAGTTACAACTGCAGTGTTTGAGGGTAGAGCAAAGCAGACGCTGTTCAGCCAATGAAGACCACAAATGGGTATTATACAAATTTGTTACAAACCTACGTAGGTTCATGTAGGAAGTGAGGCTGGAATTACTGATGACTTGTTTCAGGCTGTTCAGAATTGGTTCTCTCTTTTGGGAGACAATAATTTCGTTTATCATGATATAAAGTCAGAATTATGAGTTATAAAGTCAGAATTACGAGTTATAAAGTCAGAATTGCAAGATATAAAGTCAGAATTGTGAGTTATAAAGTCAGAATTGTGAGTTATAAAGTCAGAATTGCGAGTTATAAAGTCAGAATTGCCAGATATAAAGTCAGAATTGCCAGATATAAAGTCAGAATTGCCAGATATAAAGTTGGAATTGCGAGATATAAAGTCAGAATTGCGAATTATAAAGTCAGAATTGCGAGATATAAAGTCAGAATTGCGAGATATAAAGTCAGAAATGAGATATAAAGTCAGAAATGAGATATAGTCAGAATTGCGTGATATAAAGTCAGAATTGCGAGATATAAAGTCAGAATTGCGAGATATAAAGTCAGAAATGAGATATAAAGTCAGAATTGCGTGATATAAAGTCAGAATTGCGAGATATAAAGTCAGAATTGCGAATTATAAAGTCAGAATTGCGAGATATAAAGTCAGAATTGCGAATTATAAAGTCAGAATTGCGAATTATAAAGTCAGAATTGCGAATTCTAAAGTCAGAATTGCGAATTATAAAGTCAGAATTGCGAGTTATAAAGTCAGAATTGCGAGATATAAAGTCAGAATTGCCAGATATAAAGTCAGAATTGCGTGATATAAAGTCAGAAATGAGATATAAAGTCAGAATTGCGTGATATAAAGTCAGAATTGCGAATTATAAAGTCAGAATTGCGAATTATAAAGTCAGAATTGTGAGATATAAAGTCAGAATTGCCAGATATAAAGTCAGAATTGCGTGATATAAAGTCAGAAATGAGATATAAAGTCAGAATTGCGAGATATAAAGTCAGAATTGCCAGATATAAAGTCAGAATTGCGAATTATAAAGTCAGAATTGCGAGTTATAAAGTCAGAATTGCGAGATATAAAGTCAGAATTGCGAGATATAAAGTCAGAATTGCGAGATATAAAGTCAGAATTGCGAGATATAAAGTCAGAATTGCGAGATATAAAGTCAGAATTGTGAATTATAAAGTCAGAATTGCGAGATATAAAGTCAGAATTGCGAGATATAAAGTCAGAATTGCGTGATATAAAGTCAGAATTGCGAATTATAAAGTCAGAATTGCGAATTATAAAGTCAGAATTGTGAGATATAAAGTCAGAATTGCCAGATATAAAGTCAGAATTGCGTGATATAAAGTCAGAAATGAGATATAAAGTCAGAATTGCGAGATATAAAGTCAGAATTGCCAGATATAAAGTCAGAATTGCGAATTATAAAGTCAGAATTGCGAGTTATAAAGTCAGAATTGCGTGATGTAAAGTCAGAATTGTGTGATATAAAGTCAGAAATGAGATATAAAGTCAGAATTGCGAGATATAAAGTCAGAATTGCGAGATATAAAGTCAGAATTGCGAATTATAAAGTCAGAATTGCGTGATATAAAGTCAGAATTGTGTGATATAAAGTCAGAAATGAGATATAAAGTCAGAATTGCGAGATATAAAGTCAGAATTGCCAGATATAAAGTCAGAATTGCGAATTATAAAGTCAGAATTGCGAGTTATAAAGTCAGAATTGCGAGATATAAAGTCAGAATTGCGAATTATAAAGTCAGAATTGCAAATTATAAAGTCAGAATTGCGAATTATAAAGTCAGAATTGCGAGTTATAAAGTCAGAATTGCGAGTTATAAAGTCAGAATTGCGAGATATAAAGTCAGAATTGCCAGATATAAAGTCAGAATTGCCAGATATAAAGTCACAATTGCGAATTATAAAGTCAGAATTGCGAGTTATAAAGTCAGAATTGCGAATTATAAAGTCAGAATTGCGAGTTATAAAGTCAGAATTGCCAGATATAAAGTCAGAATTGCGTGATATAAAGTCAGAATTGCGAATTATAAAGTCAGAATTGCGAGTTATAAAGTCAGAATTGCGAGATATAAAGTCAGAATTGTGAATTATAAAGTCAGAATTGCGAGATATAAAGTCAGAATTGCGAGATATAAAGTCAGAATTGCGAGATATAAAGTCAGAATTGCGAGATATAAAGTCAGAATTGCGAGATATAAAGTCAGAATTGCGAGATATAAAGTCAGAATTGCCAGATATAAAGTCAGAATTGCGAATTATAAAGTCAGAATTGCGAGTTATAAAGTCAGAATTGCGAGATATAAAGTCAGAATTGTGAATTATAAAGTCAGAATTGCGAGATATAAAGTCAGAATTGCGAGATATAAAGTCAGAATTGTGAATTATAAAGTCAGAATTGCGAGATATAAAGTCAGAATTGCGAGATATAAAGTCAGAATTGCGAGATATAAAGTCAGAATTGCGAGATATAAAATCAGAATTGCGAATTATAAAGTCAGAATTGCGAGTTATAAAGTCAGAATTGCGAATTATAAAGTCAGAATTGCGAGTTATAAAGTCAGAATTGCCAGATATAAAGTCAGAATTGCGTGATATAAAGTCAGAAATGAGATATAAAGTCAGAATTGCGAGATATAAAGTCAGAATTGCCAGATATAAAGTCAGAATTGCGTGATATAAAGTCAGAATTGCGAGTTATAAAGTCAGAATTGCGAATTATAAAGTCAGAATTGCGAGTTATAAAGTCAGAATTGCCAGATATAAAGTCAGAATTGCGTGATATAAAGTCAGAAATGAGATATAAAGTCAGAATTGCGAGATATAAAGTCAGAATTGCCAGATATAAAGTCAGAATTGCGTGATATAAAGTCAGAAATGAGATATAAAGTCAGAATTGCGAGATATAAAGTCAGAATTGCGAATTATAAAGTCAGAATTGCGAGTTATAAAGTCAGAATTGCGAGATATAAAGTCAGAATTGCCAGATATAAAGTCAGAATTGCGAATTATAAAGTCAGAATTGCGAGTTATAAAGTCAGAATTGCGAGATATAAAGTCAGAATTGTGAATTATAAAGTCAGAATTGCGAGATATAAAGTCAGAATTGCGAGATATAAAGTCAGAATTGCGAGATATAAAGTCAGAATTGTGAATTATAAAGTCAGAATTGCGAGATATAAAGTCAGAATTGCGAGATATAAAGTCAGAATTGCGAGATATAAAGTCAGAATTGCGAGATATAAAATCAGAATTGCGAGATATAAAGTCAGAATTGTGATATATGAATTCCCAATTATCTTTTTTTATGTTTTTATTTAGTGGTGGAAACAAGCTTCCATACTAACCTACCAGCCCCCACCAGTTTTTTAAAAATTTTATTTAAAATTTTGAGATTTAATTTTAATGTTAATATTTATTGCTAGAATATAACAAAATTACACAAATACATACTACATGATTTTGTAGTTGTCTTTTAAAATGTATTCTCTAGTGTTGTTAGTCTAGTCTTGTTTATATTCTGTGGCTCTTGTGATATTATTTATTTATTTTTTTTATACACAGAACTTACCTAAACGCGGACAACTGGCTGGTCAGATGTCCCACTCATCTCAAGTTTCTATGGCACCTGACCAAGGAGGGCAGGAAGTGTCCAGCGGAGGTGGGGACATGACCGACAGTGTGACTTTAAGCATATCAGGAGTGACCCGAGTTCGAAAGAGGAGACACAAAGTAAGTCCTTGTCTAAAATCCCCCCAGTGTTTTTGATTTTAAAATGAGCATGCAAAACAAACATGATATCTCATGGAGCTGCCATTACAATTTTTATCAGATAATTTCTGATGTATGATGCAAAGTGCAACTTCTTGCCATTTTCAGAACAAGGTGAAGGTGAGGAGAGCCAGTATCTCAGAGCCCAGTGACACTGACCATGAGATCAGAGTGCAGTCTGCTTTACAAGGTGATGAACAGATCACTTGACCAACAATAACTCTTCACAGAGCTTCACTGTCTTTTCAGTGATCAAGCATACGAGTGTCTTTCTCATGTGAAGTGTTTGGTTCTCTTCAGATATCATCCTCCCCCATAAGGAGGACATTGAGAGAATGGACAGTTTTCGAGAGCAGTTAGGAGAGGACTGGCTACGCTACCAGCATCATCTTGACGATACTCCAGTCAACCCAGCTTTCCCAGGAGTGGAAAGTGTAACCATTAAAGTGAATGTCAACGGTCACTGTACACCTCCATCTCCCCTGCTTAAAACAAACGCACCTCCTGCCAATCTGGAGTTGCTCCCCCCTCCACTGCTGTCCTCTGAACCGAAGGAGGAAGAAGACAAAGAAGAGATGGAGAGCACAGACGTGCTGCCTGAGACAGAGTCCACCCTGCAGTGGACAGGCCAAAGCCTCCCGAACACTGAATCTACTCTTGAGACAAGTCTAGGAAACAGTCAGGCTCCAACTGAGGCCTGCTCTGACCCACAACCACCACCAGAGGAAGATGACGACGATAGAGGAGGTCTGTCTGTTCTTTTCTAGAGATACATTGATAGTGATAACTATACTGATCAGGTACTGTGTGTATGTACTTATATTTATACTGTGGTTGTACCATCCGATATCAATTGCGTAACAGTAGTTCAGCAGTAGTCTAGCTTTTCTATTTACAGTATATCATTGAAGGTCCACATGTGAGCTTTCTAACGTGATTACATAATGCGTGGCGCATCGCAGAGCAGTGCAAAACGAGCATTTGTGGTTTAGGCCTCATATATATATAATACAGGTGCTGGTCATATAATTAGAATATCATCAAAAAGTTGATTTATTTCACTAATTCCATTCAAAAAGTGAAACCTGTATATTATATTCATTCATTACACACAGACTGATATATTTCAAATGTTTATTTCTTTTAATGTTGATGATTATAACTGACAACTAAGGAAAATCCCAAATTCAGTGTATCAGAAAATTTGAATATTGTGAAAAGGTTCAATATTGAAGACACCTGGTGCCACACTCTAATCAGCTAATTAACTCAAAACACCTGCAAAGGCCTTTAAATGGTCTCTCAGTCTAGTTCTGTAGGCTACACAATCATGGGGAAGACTGCTGACTTGACAGTTGTCCAAAAGACGATCATTGACACCTTGCACAAGGAGGGCAAGACACAAAAGGTCATTGCAAAAGAGGCTGGCTGTTCACAGAGCTCTGTGTCCAAGCACATTAATAGAGAGGCGAAGGGAAAGAAAATATGTGGTAGAAAAAAAGTGTACAAGCAATAGGGATAACCGCACCCTGGAGAGGATTGTGAAACAAAACCTATTCAAAAATGTGGGGGAGATTCACAAAGAGTGGACTGCAGCTGGAGTCAGTGCTTCAAGAACCACTACGCACAGACGTATGCAAGACATGGGTTTCAGCTGTCGCATTGCTTGTGTCAAGCCACTCTTGAACAACAGACAGCGTCAGAAGCATCTAAAGATGAAAAGGACTGGACTGCTGCTGAGTGGTCCAAAGTTATGTTCTCTGATGAAAGCAAAAATCAGGGTCCCAGAGTCTGGAGGAAGAGAGGAGAGGCACACAATCCACGTTGCTTGAGGTCCAGTGTAAAGTTTCCACAGTCAGTGATGGTTTGGGGTGCCATGTCATCTGCTGGTGTTGGTCCACTGTGTTTTCTGAGGTCCAAGGTCAACGCAGCCGTATACCAGGAAGTTTTAGAGCACTTCATGCTTCCTGCTGCTGACCAACTTTATGGAGATGCAGATTAGAGCCAAAGCTATCAGTACCTGGTTTAAGGACCATGGTATCCCTGTTCTTAATTGGCCAGCAAACTCGCCTGACCTTAACCCCATAGAAAGTCTATGGGGTATTGTGAAGAGGAAGATGCGATATGTCAGAACCATCAATGCAGAAGAGCAACCTGGGCTCTCATAACACCTGAGCAGTGCCACAGACTGATCGACTCCATGCCACGCCGCATTGCTGCAGTAATTCAGGCAAAAGGAGCCCCAACTAAGTATTGAGTGCTGTACATGCTCATACTGTTCAGTTGGCCAAGATTTCTAAAAATCCTTTCTTTGTATTGGTCTTAAGTAATATTCTAATTTTCTGAGATACTGAGTTTGGGATTTTCCTTAGTTGTCAGTTATAATCATCAAAATTAAAAGAAATAAACATTTGAAATATATCAGTCTGTGTGTAATGAATGAATATAATATACAGGTTTCACTTTTTGAATGGAATTAGTGAAATAAATCAACTTTTTGATGATATTCTAATTATATGACCAGCACATGTACAGGGCCTAAAACTAACTTTTTGCCACAATTGCCAATGGCCGGTGATTTAAGAAAATGTATCAGCCATATTTTTTTTTTTTTTTACCAGCCATGAAACATAGATTAATCCTTATTAAAGTTACAAAAGTTATTCAGTTAACAGAAATTAGTGATTTGTTTTTTTGTCTTTTGTTGTTTAATTAACATAAAAAACATTGACAGCAGCAGGAATATTAGGCTGCTGTCACTTTAAGAGCTAATCACAGATCCAATATACTGTTACATGTGTTTTATTTCTCAACTGTTTACATTCAGTTAAGACCTAACTGACTATGTTATGTTTACATACCAAGACGGGCATTTTGACATAATTTTGTTTGAAGTCTATTTAAGCATATGAAGCTATGAAAGAGAACTCAGATCGGTATTCACGAGCTGTTTGAGACATGGATTTCTGGGTGCACGCGTCGGATGTTTGCATATGAAACTTCCCACACAGCGCGCGAGTAACGAATTACATTGGCAAGGCTTAAACTTTTTCTGGCCTGTTAACTGTCCCGAGCGTTGTTCACGTTTGTTCATGTTCCTTCACATTCACTCCTGCACTTTGTTTAACAGTGGACCTATGCAGGCCAATGCTGGTGGGGCAGCTGTCAGAGGATGTGGAGACAAATCGAAAAAGGTCCTCTGAACCACTCTTCCTACGAGTGCGGCAGGGTCACCTGCTGGAGGTAGACATGCACCAGGGGTGTGTTAAAACACGAGTGGAGCTGGACTGTTTGCGAGATGTCGTGACCACTGAGGCCACATGCACAGTGGAGGTCAGATGACATATTTTCTGCTCATGAAGATCTTTAAGATCTCTATCATTATGGAGTTTCACACTCTCTGTTTAAATCTTACAGAACATGGAAAGGACTCAACCAGCCCTAGAGCTCCACTTCCGGTACATTAGTCGTGAGAGACGTAAACGTTGTTATATAATGTTGGATGACAAGCCACAGGAAGCATTACAGGTAAGGAGATACGACTTAATCAACCAGTTACTGAGATTTACTGTAATTAAGTTAACTTGGGTTAAATTAAATTGGTGTTTTACTATTATTTTGTGGTTAAAGTACCAATTTTATTATAGATAATTATGCAAGAACGAGCAAAAAAAAAAAAAAAGCTTTTGCAATTGCGTTCCACCATAGTGGAATTGTGAAATACTGGAGGGAATGATATTTGATGCAACGTCAGATGTTTTGGAGCAATAGAGATGCACGCTTATGCACAATTGCCCAGCAATGTTTAGTCTTTTTAGTTTCTTTTCATCTACTGAGATAAATGTATGTTTGTGAGATATGTGTTACACAGCAATAACAGTTTGAACTTAAATAACTACAAAGTAATTTAAAATTTAAAGCAACATGATGTTACCTAATTCAGTGCTTCCCAACCATTGTGCACACTAGTGGCTTATGCGTGTCTGTGCAGTTTTGTTGTTTTAGTGCATCAAGAAAAAGGTTGGGAAACACTGACCTAACTGACCTTTCATTATCCTGTCGTTTGACTGGTTTTAAAGAGTTCTGAATTCTGACCCCTCAGGTATTAGCAGAGGTTCTCTCAAGATTCGTGGAGGAAAACAAGCGGCAGGTGGATGAGGAGAGACCAGAGACAGTTTGGCTACAGTGCCTGAAGTGTCAGGCTGAGTTCTGCCAGCCAGCCACTGAGTCAGACAGCAGCCTGAGCCACCTGGATGAGCCGAGGAATGACAGTAAGGATATGGCCCTAAAAATCAAAAAGAGCTTTTTTTTCTTTCATGAGCAAGGCCCTGGAAGGATAGGCGGACCTACACTCCCACCAGAACATTTCAGGGAGCGGTGCAAACACATGCACCTTTCAGCGCACTATTACAATCACAATCATTCTCTCTGGTCTCTTCCACCTCATTGCAATTTAAATGATGGTTGAGACTACACCATTTTATTAATACTGGTTATTAGCATGGGGGGAATTTCTTTTTTTTTCCCCCCATCTCAGCTTTCAGTGCAAGATTAAGTTAATAAAAAAAAAAAAAAAACATGAATCAGACTTACCATAAGTGGGTGATCATCTTGTTGGAGCATGACAGAACCTGGATAAAATGTCTCGCCAAAGAATTTCATGAATACAGAATGGGTGCCAAGCACTGGGTGTGATAGCTTTTCATCTTGGGACTCCATCAGGCGGCCAATAATTTTATCATATGACCCATTTTCAGTGTAACCCACTTGGAGTTTTACACTTTATTTTAGGGTTCAATTCTCACTTTTAACTAGTTCCCTATTAGCTTGCATATTACTAGGATATTGGTTGTTTATTAGTACTTATAAAGCACATATTAATGCTTTATTCTGCATGACAGTATTCTAAATCCCTTATTCATACACAATACCTAAACATTAAAAACTAACTATTAATAAGCTGTAAATTAGGAGTTTGAGGCAGAAGTTGTTAGAAACATCATCTTGCAGGCTGTTTTTCTTTTAATGACTGGTTTGAAACACACTTCACTCTTCGCTGCAGCACTGCATAGTTTTAAAACGTGCTTTGACATGCAAACCGGAGGTTATAGGACATTTGTTCAGCTGCTTTCAGTCTGTTTGCTTGGTGTCCTGCAGATCATCTGGACCAAACACAAAGTTGGTTCTGCATGGGGGCAGAGATCAGTGAAGGTGTTTATTTTAAGAGCATTAACATTCTTAACATAAATCTGAAGGAAAGAGCAAGTTAAACACAGTGGTGTTTTAAAATGAGGAGGCAAAGGCCTCGATTTTTTTTCAAATGTAAATGTATGTCTCTGTTAAACTTAATATTCCTGGTTACATAAACATTACTTAAAAAATAGACCAAATACAATTCTAATTTGTATTTTTACACTGTGTAATGTTCTATTTATTAAAGGGGTGGTTGATTATGATTTCACTTTTTTAACTTTAGTTAGTGTGTAATGTTGCTGTTTGAGCATAAACAACATCTGCAAAGTTACAACGCTCAAAGTTCAATGCAAAGAGAGATATTTTCTTTTACAGAAATCGCTTTTTAAATGTCTGGTAGGGACTACAACAAGCTTCTTCCTGGGTTAGTGACATCACAAACCCCAAAATTTACATAAACCCCGCCCCCGGGAACACACAACAAAGGGGGCGGGGCCATGTTGGGCTGCTTTAGAGAAGAGGAAGAGTTGTTGTAGTAGAGTGTTGTTGTCATGCTGTCATTTTACGCCGGACTGCTTCACAAACGAGGGTCAATTCAACACAAAAGATGAACATGACGGCACATGCTAGTGGATGAGTTGAATCAACTCCACAGCAACTACATCAATTTATCCACTAACCATTCAGAAACGTCTAAAAGTTGTAACTTCTTCCTGAGTCTCTCCATCAGTGTCGACTCCGGTTTGAACAATGTAAGGCTGAACACCGTTACTGACAATCCTCATTTTGGCTGCGTGAGATTCTCCAGCTTTGTTGTTGTTGAGCTGTTAAAGCTCCGCCCTCTTCTGGAAAGCGGAGCTCATTTGCATTTAAAGGGACACACACAAAAACGGCGTGTTTTTGCTCACACCCAAATAGGGGCAAATTTGACAAGCTATAATAAATGATCTGTGGGGTATTTTGAGCTGAAACTTAACAGACACATCTTGTGAAAGGGGATGAGAGATGACACTCTGATTGGTTTATTGCATGTTATGCCCAAAACACAACCATGAATCATTAAGAGACTTTAGTTGCGTCCCAAATGATGCACTATACACTATGCACTTGTGCACTATGTACTCATCCATGTAGTGTGTGAATTGTATAAGGTTATTTTGTCATTTAACAACGGAGTCCGATCCTCCCTTCCCCTCCACTACGTAATTAAAGCTGCGACATTTGAGTGCATGAAGTGTCCAACATTCCACACTTTGTTTTTTCCGTTAATTTAGTGCATCATAAGTGCACTTTTTCTTTTTGGAATTTTCTGTGTGAATGCACTACTCGCACTATTTGTACTTAAAAACGTCATAGAATAGTGCATAAGTAGGCGAATTGGGACGCACCTTAGGTACAACACTTTTGGACCATGTGCCCGATGCGCCGACCATTTTTTCTGTCGTTAAACTAGCAAAAGTGGATTCGGACATGCCCTAAGTGCACCTGCACCATGCACTTCAGACCCCTTTATGTCACATTTTGTAATATTTGCATTGTTATATTTTAGTAATATCAATCATCCATTTTTTTTTTTTTGAGGAGACACTGCCTCCCTTAACGCCCCTGGTTAAACACTCTGTACATCTTCTCTGTTTACATTTTTTTTTTTTCTGCCATATTTTAATACCTAAACTGTATTATATGGACTGGGTAACTCATGAGCATTCATTTTTATTATTTTCAACAGGTTGTACTGTCATCTGCTCAGAGTGCAATAGTGATCATGTGGTTCAGATGGCTGTCCAACCAGCTCCTTCCACCAGTACACCATTTGAACAGAATGACGCCAGATACTTTACCTTTGATGACAGGGACAACCCTGTCCATCCCCAGCGCAGCGAGGTCTGGGTTTTGGTGGTCTTTTGCCTTGATATTTCCACAAGAGGTACTATTCTCCTTTCACTTACTTAACGTGCTTCTTTCCTCTAGGCGTCTTTGCTGTCCCGTGGCAGCCCTCTCCATTTGACTCAGCATTCAGAGGCCTCCACAGAGGGAGCCACATCTCACTTCCACACGGCCCATAGCTTCCTGTCCAATTGTTTGACCAGTCAGAATGAGGCAGGGGTTGACCAGGAAACTTCTCAACTAATCAGCACTGTGGATGGACCGGTGCAGGGTAGCTCAGAGGGGTTTAAAGAGAAGATGGCTGACAACTCCTCCTACAACGGCGATCAAAAACATCAGGATCAAGTGTCACCAAAGCACCCGGAAGGATCCAGCAATGGTAGGTGCTCCACTCTGGGCATGAAGAGCAGAAACTAAAGAAGACGAAACTACCCTGGAAAAAGACAGAGTCGTATTGTTATTAAACAGGGTTTTTATGGGTCCTGGTTTCACAGACAGGGCTTAAATTAAGCCAGGATTTGGCCTTAGTTCAGTTTGGACATGTAAGTGGTTTTTATAAACATTCCTGGTGTGCATCTTGAGACAAAACAGCGGCACTAACCTATTTTAAGATATATGTCGATTGCACTTTATTTTACAGTATGTGTACTTACTTAAAAAAATAATATAAGGTAACTACAAGGGTTAAGGTTAGGTTTAGGGGTAGGTAGGGTTAGTGCCTAGTTATTACCCAGATATTGCAATTACTATAGTATGTACATGGGGAACAGAACTGTAAAATAAAGTGCTATCGATATGTCAATGCAAGTGGCTTTCAGTTTAAACAGCTCAAACATGCATGTCTGTGAAACTGGGCGCAGATGTCTTACATTCAGTTTAAGGCCATAGAAAGTCTTAAAAGGTATAACAAAAGTCTTAATTATCATTTTAAAATGGAATAATTATCTTAAAATTGTGGATGGAAAAAACGGGAATCAAATAACACAATAAAGCTTAATGAATCCCCCATATTAACCATATTAATTGTAGTGTATAAATATAGCTAGAATTACAGATGTTAGAGATTACATTTAGAATTGTAATTTACATTTAGAATTATTAAAATCACAAGTCAGATTTTGTTTGTTTTCTGGCACAATAGACTCTTCTGTTTTATTTAATTGAGGGTCTTAATCATAATTCTTTTCATTTTAGGTCAGTTTGACCTGCTGTCAGAGACAGTGGACCATCGGCTCCAGCTTTTTCTGGATGTGGAAGTGTTTGGGGGGGAAGAGGAGCTTCGCTGCTTTTTAAAGGCAAGATAACCTGTTTACTATGCCCTCATGAACATGAACCGAAAAAAACTGACTTGGGAATAGCGCAAGTCAAACAAATGCAACCAAAAAGCCATGTTAGGTCCTTTATTCATGAAGGTAAATTCATGCTACTTTATTGCTACAGTTTTCGGTCCACCATATCCTATGTTAGTTCATCATTTCTCTCATCAGCTCTATGGAAAATGGGTGAATTTCTTTATTGTGAACTTTCTGAATGTCTCAGTGTAGTTTCATTATTTTACTGGTGTCCTGCTGGGTCTAAATGTGGTCAAACGTGCCCCTTTGGCCCCTTCTGGATGCCCTGTCCAAGGACAAGGGTGTATCTGCCTTAGCCACCTGGATTTCTCCAAAGAAACAATCCCATAAGGAAGCCCACAGCGGGACAATGAGATTAAATTGATTTGATACACTCCCTTCACACCCGCCTTTTGCTCTCTCACAGTTTAGAGCCAATGTCTTTGCCTTTGTTAAGTTCAAATTCCAAAGTGCTGGTAACGCTCAAAATACTAATCTAATGCACTTCAAACCACTTAATTGCGTTCTTTTGTATTTATTCCAAACATGCTTGAACAGTTCTTAGTCATGATTACTTCAAGTGTTTGAAGTAAATGCTGCATTTCTAAGTGCTTCATTCTGCTTCTTCATTTTGAGAAGCTGGAATTATTTGTATTAACTTTTCATTGTGTGATTTCAGATGTCCATTGTGAAGTTTGGAGATGCGGTGGAGTTCAATTCCCTCATGGTTGTGTCTGACCAGTACATCTACATCTTAGAGATCACCTCACAGTCTGAGTGAGCAACTTCAGTTAACTTCTTCAGTTTTGAAAGAGCAGCTATTGCTCACTAAAATATATTTTAAGTGTATGGGTAGTCTTGAAAAAAGAAAAGAAAATACTTTATTCATTATACTATAGGAAGTTTTATGTGTAATTGGGGTAAATGTAATTGTGCAATATCCATCAGCATTCTCAGCATACATTAGTGCCAAATTAGGTTTTATTTATATGCATTTAAGCAATTTCACATAAGGATGTTGTATTTCTATATGTCAGCACGGCTTAACCTTAGTGTGTAATGTTGCTGTTTGAGCATAAACAACATCTGCAAAGTTACGACACTCAAAATTCAATGCAAAGGGACTCTTTTTAAGGACTACAACAAACAGCTGGTAGGGACTACAGTGAGCTTCTTCCTGGGTTTGTGACATCACAAACCCCAAAATTTACATAAACCCCGCCCCCAAAATCATGCAATAAAGGGGCGGGGCCATGTTAGGCTGCTTTAGAGAAGAGGAAGAGTTGTTGTAGTAGAGTGTTGTTGACATGGCGTCATTTTACGCCGGATTGCTTCACAAACGAGGGTCAATTCAACACTGGATTTGCACAAAAGATTGAATGACGGCACAAAACAGTCCAGTTTCATTCTAAAAGTTGTAACTTCTTCCTGAGTCTCTCCATCAGTGTCGACTCCGGTTTGAACAATGTAAGGCTGAACACTTTCCTCATTTTGGCTGCGTGAGATTCTCCAGCTTTGTTGTTGTTGAGCTGTTAAAGCTCCGCCCTCTTCTGGAAAGGGGGCGGGAGCAGCAGCTCATTTGCATTTAAAGGGACACACACACAAAAATGGCGTGTTTTTGCTCACACCCAAATAGGAGCAAATTTGACAAGCTATAATAAATGATCTGTGGGGGATTTTGAGCTGAAACTTCAGACACATTCTGGAGACACCAGAGACTTATATTACATCTTGTGAAATGGGCGTTATAGGTCCTCTTTAATGTGTTTAAATAATAGAAATAAGTGAAACAACATGTATATACATAAAAAAACATATATTTATCATCACTTTTCTTTCCATTTCCCCTCTCCCTTTCTTTCACTGTTTCTCACTTCTGATGCAGAGGGCAACCCTCAGACTGGCTGCGGAAGAGAGAAAGCCATCGTTTGTGTGAACTCAGCTATCTGGAGGTGGGTCTGGGTTCTCAGAGCATCCATCTGGAGTTTGATGAGGGGGCAGCAGCGTACACACTACTGGTGCGAAACAGTGCCCGCTGCAAATGGTTCTTCAGCAAGCTCACAGGCAAGACTTCCTTTTACATGCTCTGTGGTTTAACACATTCTTAGAAGGAAATGAAAAAAAAAAAAAGCAAAGACTTGGTTAAGAAAATGTAAAATGTTGGGTAAACCCTGGATTAGCATGTTTGCTGTTTGCCTGATTTATTAGCAGTTAGACAGCAGTTCAAACAAAATATTTGCTTCCTGGATGAAAGCAAAAGAATAGTTCAAACAAGACTTAGAAGGAAGTGCTGAATGAATGGAGGTGTTTTCCGAAAAAATACTAGGAAGTTATGTGTGCACCCAAGTTGTCATTCTTTGACTGAATTGAAGAGTATGGTTACACTTTATTTAAAGTGCACTTTAGACATTCTACTAATTATTAGTATCTTTGTAACTAACTCTCATTAATTTGCAGACTATTAGGTTAGGCTTAGTAGAATAAGTTGACATGCACATGCAAAGTTACTTCTAGTCAGTAAAATGTCTGTTAGGGAACATCAAAATAAAGTGTTAGCAGATATTAAACAGACAGTCTAATGGCTGTTAGTTGACATGTAGTTGCAAAGTTACTTATAGTTAGTAGTAGTGTTGTCACTAGAATTTCTAACTTCGATATAATACCTTGAACAAAATCAATATTCGATCCGCAAAAGAAAGAAAATCATACAGGTTCGAAACGACACAAGGGTGAGTAAATGCAAATAAACAGAATATAAATTTTTGGGCAAACTATCCCCAAAATATGAAATTATTTTATATGTGACACATAAAAATAATCCATATTAATCAGGCAGTTTAATCCAAGTCTTCTGAAGAGACATGATCGCTTTATATGATGAACAGATTTTAATTTGTAAAAACGTTGATCAGTTACCATCACAATCATCTCACCTAAATGTTTGCTCAATCAATGTATTTGTGTTTTAACAATGGGGTGATTTTGTTGCAATAGCTTACATCAGGTGTGCCCAATCCTGTTCCTGGAGATCTATCTACTGTCAGATCCAAACCTGATCCAACACACCTCTCGTTTTGTCATTATCAACTGCTCCTGAAGATGTAATTAGCTGGTTCAGGTGTGTTTGAACAGGATTGGACACCCCTGGATAACATAGTACAAGGAAGTTTCCAAAAAAAATAAGTAAACACTCAGTATTAAAATAAGAACAAATAAACAAAATACAAAAAATAGTACAAATAAATCGATACGATATCGATACATATCGAAAAATTAACATTTTTGACAACACTAGTGAGTAGAATGTCTAAAGTGGAAAATCGAAATCAAATTTTACCTAGTGTAGTCCTATCAATTTACAAACGGAAAGTACTTGATGCTCCCCTCTATGACCCCAAGACATTTGTGGTCAGGAGTCTATTGAAAACACACTGAAGTGCCCCATTATGACTCTTTGAATATTTCCTCTAAAGTAGTGTATGATATAGCCGTTTGTGAATGTAAAAGGTCTGCAAAGTTTCAAAAATCAAATTGCACAGTAAATAAAGTCATTGTTTTACCAAAAGAAAGAGCTGATTTTGATCTAGACAACTGAAATGAGTCATCGGTAATTCCAGTCTTACGTCCTGCACAAGTACACTGTAAAAAAAATCCCAGTAAAATTTACGGTAAAAAAACCGGCAGCTGTGGTTGCCAGAACTTTACCGTAAAAAATACAGTAGCAACGTAAAAAAAATCTGTTAAATTTACGGTAAAATAACGTATTTCATTAACTGATATAATGTTAATTTACCAACCTAATGAAGTACTAATATCTGTTTTGTATCTTTATAATACACTGACAGTCACCAAACACAGTGGTGATAAGAGTCACATGATGAATCAAAGTTCATCACAAGCAGCTTTTCCACAAGCTGAGAAGGACAACACTAACATATAGAAGGAGCACACAGTGTCATTCACACACACACTAAACACCATCATGGTAACATGCATGAAATTTTAAAAATGCAATAAACATTAATTTAACAACATTAGATGTAACATAAAACCCTACTGTACATAACTGATTAGAAAAAAAATGAGTTATTTCAACGAAAATATATCAAATGTGAAGTGTCACGCAGGGAATTGTGGGAATGTCAATTTACGTTTTTTCACTGTAAATTTTACAATGAATTGTTATTTTTCACTTCCAAAAACTGTGAATTTAACGGTATTTTACCGTAAAATTACATTAAATGTACCGTTAGATCTATTACCGTTATTCACCGTATATAGTTTTTCACCGCAGCATTTTTACAGTCTTTTACTGTTAAAATCACGGTCATTTTTTACAGTGTAGGTTTGTAACAAATTTGCATAATGCCAACCAATGGTCCTTGGGCTTCCTTCCCAAAATGTCTTAGGGTTTGTTTACACAGCACTGTTTTCTACTAAAAACGGAAAGCTTTTTATGTGTTTTGACCATTCATTTACACAAAAACAGCGTTTTGGTGACCTGGAAACACAAACTTTTGAAAACGAGTTTTAAAGTGCACGTTTTTGAAAACTATACCATTAATGTCTCCATGTAAGCTACAAAAACGCAAATTTGTGAAAACAGTGATGTCATGTGCATGCATATTACTTGTTCAGATTATAGGCACGTCGTTTTTGTTTTTACAAAATGACATCGCCAACTACTGGCCTGGCAGCATAATACAGCATTTTTAATAATTTTCGCAGATCTGCATGAATGGGAATTGTTTTGACAATGTTGTCTGTACGCAAAGGAAAACTGTTTTTGATACATCATTGTTGTGTAAACATACCCTTAGACCCACCCTCAAACACTGCAGTTGTAGCTGAGGCCTAGAAGAGATTGGTTCGTGTTGTCGATACGCTATTTTCTGCACTGTGAAAGCAAATCCACTTTACATGCACTTCATTGTTACTGTTGTCACTTTGTATAAAAGTGCTGAGGAAGCCTCGAGCTGAAATTCAGATATGGTAATGGACGTTTCGTTTCCAATATGTGCTGTAAGCAGAAGACCAATCACAACAGACTGGGCCATCTGACCAATCAGAGCAGGGTAGGCTCTCAGAAAGGAGGGGTTTAGAGAGAATGAATCCCTAATCAAACCGTTTCAGACAATGATAAAAGAGGTGATACTGCAATGCATATTATGAGGAAATTAAAGTTTTTTGACCTTGGTTGCATGTAAATCTATTGAAGGAGATCTCCAAAACAAAAAAACAAAAATAGCATAATAAGGGCATTTGAAGATAACTTGCTTCTATGGTTCTTGGCATTAGTGTGCTAAACAAATTTTACAAAATGCTTCCGTTAAATCTTTTTAAATCAGTTTAAAAACAACTTTCAAAGATTCACTCTAACAGGGTATGAACTTTCACTGACAATTCACCAGTACATCTAGCTCAGAAAAAGGATACTTGTGGAAACAGTAACCTTCTGGCATGGCCACTGTGATCTTAGAAGCTGACAGATATCTGACACTCTGACTAGATGCAACCAGACAAAACACTAGGAGTATTTACCTGTCCATCCCAGTGTTCTTTCAGAGGGTGTTCATTTTCACCACATATTGTTGGAAAACAGAGGAACGTTTGAAAAAAGGGTGTTACACAGATCACTATACAGCGGAGGCAAAACATTGACCTGATTACCAAAAAAATGGCATATTATCTGACCTGAGCAATGAAACTGACACTTTTTTCTCTCACAGCAAACCATTTGTTAATCTTGGGCAAAAACACACCAAACAACACTTAATTTCAACATTTATTTTCCTTATACAGTCTAACAAAAAGCATGCTGGGAATTAGAAATCTGCTGCAACTCAATCATGTTAAGTTCAACTTAATACAAATACAAATTTTGAGTTCACACAACTTTTTCTATTAAGTGCAATGAACTTTCATTATTATTTGAGTGAAACGAACTCATTTTATTTAATTAGTTATTTCCACTGTTCGGCTTTAGAGTGTAGAAAGGATCTTTAAGTTCCTCTGTTCTCTGTTAAGTCCTTCCAGGTTTTTTTGACACTTACCATCTGAAATTTCACTCACGAATTTCAGTTTCTTTGGTCAAGCAATGCCGTTTTCTTGTTGTTGTTCTTCAAAAGCATCAAGAGTAACTTGTTGGTTGATGGCTGATATGTTTATAAGTTGAAGGAGGGTGTGTTTAATGCTAGGATGAGTTACAGTAAGTTATATTTTTGTTGTTGTCCGTTAATGCTCTTTGAGTGACATTATGTCTGTGTAGCTTGAAGCCACACGTGTCACAGAACATCTTAGGCTACGTTCAGACTGTCAGTCCAAATCCGATTTTTGTGCATATCCAAGTTATTTTTCATTCTTTGCTTAGGGGCTAAAAGAAGTCTGAAATACATGGACATCGATAGGGCTAGGACAATAAATCGATTAATCTCGATTCATTGATCGATTTTTTCCGAATGCATCACGATTCTCTCTGGAATTGATTCTGAGCTTAGTTTTTAACAGCAGATGGCACTGTAGGCTAGTTTTGAATCCATCCGGAATCATTTCTTGGTTTATTGCAATGATTTATTGCCCAGCCCTAGGCGATATACTGTTAGTGAACATCCCAGCGACAGCTACGTTTGGATGAATATGTAAAAATGTGCTGTGCACTTTCCTCTCAATAACAAAGTAAACACAACAAAAATGACAGCGTTGAGAAAATAGTAGTTAAGAAAGCATCTGATCATAGCAATAGTCATATCACGTTATTTATATAGCACTTATGTTAAAAAGCAAGCAGCTTTACAGTATTAAACATGAACAACAGTGTAGAATTACAGCTAAACAGTTTTTTCTATTAAGCGGCTCTGCAGTGTGTTTATGTTTTTACTCGCGGATGTCTGACCTTGAGGGACTGAACAGAAGAAATAAACCAGATTTTCACGTCAAAGAAGGCGGAGCCTCAGAGCACACCTACCTATTACATAATCGCCATGGACCAATGGGAGTTCGAAGGTGTTTACCAGCCAGAGCAAACTTTTCCGGAAAGCTGTTTTGAACTTGTCTGGCTATCACCAGACCAAGCTCAATTTAAAATTGAACATTGGTCTGGGGAGTTTGCTATGCATTTTCTACTGCACAAGAGGCGTGATAGTCCATCAACCAATCAGATCAACGATCCGGGTGATGTACTTTTGCAGAGCGACGCCAAAACTCCAGACAGGTTTCGTTTGTATTGGTTTGTAGCATTGATCAGCGGTTTGCAGAAGCAGCAATGGCATTGAGAGATTTTTGCAGGTTGTGCAAAAAAAACATGAAAGTGATCGGTATTTACACCCAGTCGAGCGATTTGTTTCCTAAACTAAAGAAGTCATTCAGCATCGTCGAGAGGTTAAAAGGAATTGGACTGATGGTCGTGCGAGAGACGTAATCGTGTTATACCCGCCCAGAGCCATAGAAAGAGCTCTGTACCCGCCAATAGCGAGCAAGGTGGATAAGCCAGTCTGTGATTGGCTCCCGCAAAAGTGTAACAGATGCAGCAGAAATGAATGTACGGGTTTCCGGACTGAGTTGCTGGGCGAAATCAAATCAATACCCAGTCTAGTTTTGAACACCAAACGAACATTGTTTTGGTCTAATTTTGTTGAAATGATGTCGTTCTTAGTTTGAAGTATATTCTGTAACACTGTCTAAGTTTTCTGAGGCCTGAATGATAATGTCCATATTTGATAACAGTAAAAATAAAACTAATTACAAGATGTGTGAGAATGCTGTTTTCTGTGTCTTTGAGAACTTGAAAAAGCAGATTAACAGAGGGTGCATCTTTGATTTATGACTCATTTACTGTAAACTTTGTTTTACAAACTAAAGCCAAACATACGCTACATTTCTGTCCGGTGTACAGATCTCAAAGGTGCACCAATTATTGAATTTGACACAGTTTCATATCACAATGTGCCCTTTCATTTGGTCACTTTGGTGTTGCGTCATTAGCTGATGCTAACTTTGTCATCATTCAGGATTAGTTTCCCCATTTTTCTCCAAAATGGAGTCAGCGCTACTGCTAAATAAATAATATTTACCTTGTTGAGTTTGCACTCTGTATTGAACATGATGCAATAAAAAGACTGTATACCATAAAATAATAGCAAAAAACATCTTTCTATTGAAGATGGAAAGCCCTCGTGGGCTGAATGCAAATCAATCAGTTTAGTTTTTAGGAAAAATTACTATATACCGGTTCTTTAAATAAATCGGTCCAAAAGATAAATCACTAGTTTAAATACATCTGACGAATGCTTCACTGAAATGAGTCCATCAGAGCAGTCAATCAGTCAACATCTGATTCACTTAGTGAACTGATGGGCATATTGAATTGTGTCAAAATCATTACTGGCTTATAAACAGGGATCTACACACCCAATTTGACTCAGAAACACTGACAGCTTAGTTTGCATTTTAAAATGAGCATGCAGTTTGGGTCTAAGATTGGGTCATTACACAGATCCCCACCCATCAAAGCAAATAACGTGATTCAGGTTGAACTGTGCTGAGACAAGCTTTTTGGCCAATTCCTAATTGGCCTTATTAGAGTCATCAGAAAGACAGGCATATGAAAAACGTCCAAAGAGGACATCAGTTTAGTTTATGTTCAGTATGCAGTGCCCATTCACACTGAATGCATGCATTTTGTGGTTAAAAACGCGAGACGCAGGGCAGTGAAATGCTTAACGTAAGAACTACATAAGATGTACATAATCACACCTATTATTTAAATTTGTAATCATAAAAATATTTTCAGTTGAAGCTTCAAATTAATGTGGAAACAACATAATGACAATATTTTAAACATTTGTTTAATGGCGTCTTTGAAGGTCAGTTTCATCCATACCGATACTGATGCCTAGACAAATCAGAATCACAAAATACGTTTTAATTTAAGTGAATTTAAAACAATACTCACATAAACCCATTATAATACGTCACATTTAGCAGTGTAGTGAGTTTGGTGATGTTTCCGTCTGTCTGTACCCTGTTTGAATGAGAGCTGTCAGTTTTTTCCCCACTTTGAAGCTTATTTTACATTTACACAATAAATACGTGATACAATTACAGTGATTTGGTGTTAATATTTTTATGGGAGGATTGATCCCCCGATACAGCATCAGTACTTCAAGCAGGGCCTACTGAGGAGGTCACATGAACATATACTGTAACACTGGCCAAAGGACGTGGGGAAAAGACATTCACATAATTATTTCAGCAGCTGCGTTAATTAATTTTAATGCATTAAACAGTAAACAATCACAAAAACAGTGTGATATTGTTCCCAGGCCTAATATATCATTGAATTACATGCAGTAATGAAACTTTGCATGTGTCATTGAAACCATGCCCTTGTAATATCAATTTTGATTGATATTCAACATGACGTGTTAGTCAAAAGTTACAGTAAAAGCAGTTGGTAAGCAAGTAATTCATTCTTCTTAAAGGATTAGTTCACTTCAGAATTAAAATTTCCTGATTTACTCACCTCCATGTCATCCAAGATGTTCATGTCTTTCTTTCTTCAGTCGAAAAGAAATGAAGGTTTTTGAGGAAAACATTCCAGGATTTTTCTCCATATAGTGGACTTCACTGGGGTTCAACGGGTTGAAGGTCCAAATGTCAAGAGTCTTATCTAGAGAAACCATCAGTCATTTTCTAAAATAAATAAAAATTATATACTTTTTACCACAAATGCTCGTCTTGCACTGTGCCACGCATTACGTTATTTATATATATAGATATAGATAAGACTCTTATTCCTCGTCTGGGATCATGTAGAGCTCTTTGAAGCTGCACTGAAACTGACATTTGGACCTTCAACCCGTTGAACCCCAGTGAAGTCCACTATATGGAGAAAAATCCTGGAATGTTTTCCTCAAAAACCTTCATTTCTTTTCAACTGAAGAAAGAAAGACATGAACATCTTGGATGACATTGAGGTGAGTAAATTATCAGGAAATTTTAATTCTAGAACTAATCCTTTAAGGACAAAATGTCTAAAATTATCAACAAATATCATTTTGTCTTTTTTTTTTTTTCAATCAAAATGTTGGTGTTCCTATCATTTCTGATTTCAGCTTTATTTTGCCATGAAGGTGGTTTAATGACACCTTTTTTCTCATTTTGTTTAAAGGGTTAGTTCACCCAAAAATTAAATTTGTCATTAATTACTCTCCCTCATGTCGCTCCACACCCGTAAGACCTTCGTTCATCTTCAGAACACAAATTAAGATATTTTTGATGAAATCCGAGAGCTTTCTGATCTCCCTATAGACAACGACGTCATCAACACTTTCAAGGTCCAGAAAGGTACTAATTATATATGAATACTTTTTGTGTGCAAAAAAAAAGAAGAAAAAAAAACTTTATTCAACAATTTCATTTCTTCTCCTTCTGTCAGTCTCTTTCGCTGTTGACGTGACCACTGCAGTCACATGACTGTTTGAATGATGTCTTTAGTACCTTTCTGGACCTTGAAAGTGTTGATTATATTGCGGTCTATGGATGAGTCATAAACCTCTTTTGGATTTCATCAAAAATATCTTAATTTGTGTTCTGAAGATGAGCAAAGGTCTAACGGGTGTGGAAGGACATAAGGGTGAGTAATTAATGACAGAAATTTCATTTTTGGGTGAACTAACCCTTTAAGGGTTTTCCCACCTGTGCCTCACTTTTGATTTCAAAGTGTGTGCAACCTATTTAATTATACTAAATTATTTGATTAAATTTAATGACGCAATTATGTGAACATGTATTAAAGGTGCAATATGTACGATTTTTGCAGTAAAATATCCAAAATCCACTAGGCCAGTGTTATATATTTTGTTCATTTGAGTACTTACAATATCCCAAATGTTTCCAATTATTTGTAAATCGTGAGAAAATTGCAATTTTAACCAAGGGTCCGGGACGTGTGAGGAGTCGCCTGTCAATGGCGTCATACCCGCGTTATCCTCGGTTTCCGGTTTTATTTTGTAGAAACCATGGAAACACCAAAGACGCTTTAATATTTACATGTTTTAATAGACAAGGGAACAACTGTTTTGATATATTTATAGACAGAAAACTAATTGTTGTTATATACCTCAACATGTTTAGTCTTATTGTTTAAATCTAATTTTCTTAATGTTTTGCGAGTCTCATGCTTTACCATGCCTCAGAGAAAAACACTATTTTGTCAAGTAGCTAACATAGCATAATCAGATGCAGCTTTATTTTTAGTAACAGTAATACAGAATTTTCTCCATCATACAATACGTTTTAAAATTAATTGCATGCCATTTATCAACACAAGCCATCCAGCATTTAATATGAAATTGTAAAATCGATCTATCTTACTGCAGTGTGTAACAGTGTCTCACAGCAGCCGCCGAGCGAACGCACAGAGTAACGTTATAACATCATTTTCAACACTCTCAAATGTATCTAATATGATAAACAGAGCTGCGTTACCTCATACTCATGACCGGAAAAGCGGAAGCGGCAAGTGTCATAATAAAAGTCTCGCTGCACGTGAGGCGTGTGTTGATCAATCACTCCAGTAACGTTAATAATCACATCCATGAACATGATTTCTGCCTGACTCCAATCCTGATTCTTTTGCACCGTCCGTTGAGGCGGAGATCACATGTCCCAAGATTCTGCGCTCAAACTTGGCATCATCAAGCTACGCCTTTGTTTTGAATAGCCTCTAGCGGACAGAAAATATTACATATTGCACCTTTAAAACCATTTTAAACTCTGAGTCTTTCATTTTGAGTTTAGAGTGTGTGAAGAAATTGTGCAGATATTCTTTCTGACAAGAGCTCTTTGTTTTCATGCAGAAATTGCAAGGGAATTGGCCCCAAAGTCCGACAGCAAGCTGAAGGGAATCTCCACCACCCGACTCGACCCACAGCACCACCTCTGGTATGCAGTGCAAACAGGCAGGCATTTTTGCTCTCCGACTCCTTCTCTCTTTATCTCTGCCTCAGGCGTTTAATTTTTTTGTCTACCTGTCCTAACCAAAGCCCAGCATTAATGCATAAAACGTGTGTGAATGGTATGCATATTATCCCAACAGATTTTTAAATCCTGATCTGTGTGTCCTATAGGCATCTAGTCTGTGAGGACACCCGGCCATGTGATAAAGAAGACAGCCATCCTCCTTTCCGGTACCTCTTGGCATTTCTTCAGCAAGGTGAGTGTTTATGTTCTCCAAGATGGAGATTGGCAAGCTTTTACCTGCTTCGCCCAAAATGTTTCTGTTGCTAGAGCCACAAGAAAAATACGAGGAATGATATGGAAAATTATATGGTGACTACAGCATGTGATGACTTGCCTGTGACGTGAAGGAGCCACAAATGGTTAGTGTAGCAGAACATGTAGTTGCAGACTCAAAGAAAAATGTATATCTGATGCATTAATCCAGAATTAGAGATTATTAGACTAAATAAAGCTTGAGACGGGTGTGATGTCCACCTTCAGGGAATTTATGGTTGGGTTTGTAGCACATGAACCATTCCATTCAATTTAAACTGTGATTCACACATTGCAGTTACAGGTCTTTGATGATTCATACACGCTTTCATCAGATCACTGTGGGAAATAGCGCTGCCCAGGTTAACACTAGGACACAAAGGTATATGTATATCAGCACTTGCTTTTGTTAGGGTCCTGCTGTTATCCTTGGACCCAAATTCTGAGGTATTGATGGAAAAAGGGAGAGTCACAGAAAACAGATTTATCTCATTCTTCTTGAGAGAGTGATCTGACTGTGAGCGGCTGGTTCAGATTTCAAGAGCCCCAGACCCCTGCCGGCAGCCGACTCTCCTCCAGAAACCCCCTATGGAAAGGGCTCGCAGCAGGCTACACTTGTGATGTGATAAGCATTCAGCTGGTGAGACCAAACCCAGGAAACAATCTTAAAGTGAATTTAAAAATACAGGAACATCCTGAACATCACTCATGCTGTCTTTTTCTCCTGTGAAAATAATGTTTTGGCTCAACAACAACAACAACAAAAAATAGTGCAACAAGCTGCATCAGTTTTTTTGAGTTATGATAACTTTGAGTGAATTTACATTCAACCAACAAGCTACATTGAGTTAGAGGAACTTAATCATTTGTAGCATAAACACAAATTTTTAAGTTGATTACGCAAAAAAAAATGATGTCGCCTTCTATTTCAGTTCAAATCAACAGTTATCATTTGTCGATAAAATTTCTCAAATGTCTACACAATCTTTTTCTGTTTATTTTTTTAGCACATAAAATCTATATCGATAGTTCAAATGTTGCAAAAATATGTTTGGAAACACTTTTTGTTGAGAAAAGGGGCTTTAATGCAAATAAATGTGGTGTCACATGACAGAATTAGCCTACACAGTCAAATCCCCAGAGTTAAATCAATAATATGGTCCCTCTCTAAATAGTGTTAAAGTAACACTGAAGCAGTTAAGGTTAATGAGATAATTAAGCAATTAATAAGGCTGTGATTGAAGTCAGTTGTAGTTCTTGTGTTTCTCTTTTCATCAGTGATTCTGCTTGTTAACAGCAGGTGTTCATCACTAATGCACAATCATCACTTAATTAATTGTTTAATTATCTCATTAACTTTAACTCTGCTTCAGTGTTACTTTAACACTATTTAGAGAGGGACCATATGTACTCTGAGCAGAGTTGATTTAACTCTGGGGATTTTGCTGTGTATAAATGCAGCGCCTGCGCGTTCGTGTGTTGCTCCCGTTAAAGCAACGTTACTCCGTAGATCGTAGTTCAAAGTTGCATCACAAGGATGAGGAAAATGCTGTCTTGAAAATCTTTGGAGCTCAACAAAAATAAGTGGGGTGTCTGTTAAATTAAGGAAGACTGATTATGTTTTAAACGCTGACAAAAAGAAAGGTAAAATAAAATACATAACTTCTGCATCTGAATAAATAAAAGTAATGTCATAAAATCGTGAGTCTGTTTCGATTTAATTTTAATTTCCAAAGTTATCAAGACAATTTCATTAAGTTACATTAAATTAACACAGAAATTTGAGTTCAAATTACAGACGATATTAAGTTGATTTAATGAACCACATTATGATGTCAGCTGGAGTCATCAAAATAATGTTTGCAACATACAAGGTTTAATTAAAACAATAAATTAGAATTTTTTACTTGCAACTATACACTATATGGTTGAGTACATAGCGCATAGTAAAAGTTCATAGTGTATAGTGCATAATTTGGGACACAACTCTTGCTTTACCATGATTCACAATGGTGAGCTCATAATAATGATTTACAATTTGAGCTGTTGGGAAATGTCAGTTTTATGTCATTCGTCTTTGTTTGGTTACGTTACATCCATGAAAAAGAGAAGATGGTCCAGCTATTACAATGCCATGTGTTAAGGCCCTGATATACATCAAACGAAATTTCGAAAAACAATTAGGCCAAAACGAAGTTCATTTGGAGTTCTTCTTTTTCTTCTGTTTAGTCCATCGAGGTCAGATATACGTACAGTACAGTCCAAAAGTTTGGAACCACTAAGATTTTTAATGTTTTTAAAAGAAGTTTCGTCTGCTCACCAAGGCTACATTTATTTAATTAAAAATACAGTAAAAAACAGTAATATTGTGAAATATTATTACAATTTAAAATAACTGTTTTCTATTTGAATATATTTCACAAAGTAATTTATTCCTGTGATGCAAAGCTGAATTTTCAGCATTGTTACTCCAGTCTTCAGTGTCACATGATCCTTCAGAAATCATTCTAATATGCTGATCTGCTGCTCAAGAAACATTTAATGTGTACAATTGTACAAAATATTTGTGTACAATATTTTTGTTCAGGATTATTTGATGATTAGAAAGTTCAAAAGAACAGTGTTTATCTGAAATCTAATCTTTTGTAACATTATAAATGTCTTTACTGTCACTTTTGATTGATTTAATGCATCCTTGCTGAATAAAAGTATTCATTTCTTTAATTTCTTTAAAAAAAAATAAAAATAAAAATTCTTACTGACTCCAAACTTTTGAACGGTAGTGTATAATGCTACAGAAGCTTTGTATTTCAGATAAATGCTGTTCTTTTGAACTTTCTATTCATCAAGGAATCCTGAAAAAAAAGTACACAACTGTTTTCAACATTGAAAATAATCATAAATGTTTATTGAGCAGCAAATCAGCATATTAGAATGATTTCTGAAGGATCATGTGACACTGAAGACTGGAGTAACGATGCTGAAAATTCAGCTTTGCATCACAGGAATAAATTACTTTGTCAAATATATTTAAATAGTACACAGTTATTTTAAATTGTAATAATATTTCACAATATTACTGTTTTTTACTGTATTTTTAATTAAATAAATGTAGCCTTGGTGAACAGACGAAACTTATTTTAAAAACATTAAAAATCTTAGTGGTTCCAAACTTTTGGACTGTACTGTACGTAAAAACCTGAAAACACCGGAGAGCTGCTTTAAAGTAGAAACTGAAGTTGTAATTCTGACTTAAGACACTGTTTTTTCATGTTTAATACTGTAAAGTTGCTTGCTTTAAAGCAATCTCTTGTATACAGTGCTAAATAAATAATTAAATAAATGTGGAGTGCTGAATTGCAGAGCTTATGCAAACATATCCACATCGCTAGGATCAGATGCTTTATTAACTATCATTTTCTCGCTGTAATTTTTTAGTGAAACAGTTTTAATAAAACACAAGGCCTACAGTGTAAACCTCAGAAGAGTATGTATGTATTTTCATATCTCTGTTGTGCTCCGGTTGTCAGACATGACACGATAACTCTTGCGTGAACATTAGGACAAATAATGTAGGCCTGTAACATACCCGAGTTATTATACTTTTCTTTTTGTATTAGCATTTAAAAATTAATTTAATAATTTATATATTGATTTATTATATGTAGTTGCAATAAACGCTTTAATAAAAATTAATTTACAACTAATTTAATCATTTATATATTGATTTATTATAATGTTGTTGCAATAAACGCTTCCATACAAAGATTCCATACAGCTGTTATTCTGTTGCGCGTAACTGAGGAACAACTGATGATGGGTTTGAGGTTTGATCTTTGGTTGACCAATCAGCAGAAAGGGGCGTTTTATTCTCGCCCACACGCAGAGATCAAATTTTCAAGCTGTTTATTAATTTCTTCCCCTGAATGTAAAAATAAAAAATTCTTGTTTTTCTGTTGTTGTTTTTTTCCTGAAAAAAATTTAAAAAGGTGTTTTCTCATTTTTCTACCTTCAATATCAAATCAAAAACAAATGATACACGTTCTTTGGTGATAACTAAGTGAATATTTAATTAAAACAATAGTAATTTCTCACTAGAAATGACAATAAATGTGGAAAAAGTTGGTAAAAAACATAATTTACACAGAAACTGACTACTAAATCCAACTCTCAGATGCCATCTTTTTTTTTTTAGTTTAACTATCACAGAATGGAAGGCACAGCATTGTGGGATATCAAAGGCAGCGATTCTGCTTTCAAAATCGATCAGATGAAGTTACGCAAGAACGTTGGATTTGGACATGCCTTGATCCCTTCCTACCTTGGAACGAAGTCAGCATTTTTAATCTTTTGTTGATTTTGAAACACTGCTTCATGAAGCTTTGACACCTTTACAAATGTTTTGTTTCAAATAAGTGGTTCGGGGCGTGTTTCAAACTGCATGATTTACTCACATGATTTAATTAAACAAATCTTTGTTACTTCATAACTGAATAAATATTTCAAAATTTCAGTGGTTCACCCATGAATAATGCAGATTCACTGAGATCGCCCCCCTGCGGCGAACCATTGAACAAGAGTGTATCTGTTCTATCTGATCTCTGATCAGTTTTATACATTTCTAGACATTTTAATTAGACATCAGTATAATTAAAAGGAATAAAAGTACTTAATAGGCTCGTATTGGCCTGTTTAGCTTAACAAACAAAACAAGCCCTGAATATTTATAAAAGAACACATATTACACAGACACTTGATATTTAATCTTATTAGATGATTAGTTAATTGCATTTGATAGATTTTACTTCCTATATAACACATATGAAATGGGTTTGTAAAAGGTGTTTTTATTCATGTTTTTGTTGCATGGGTCATCAGAGAGTGGCGTTTTGAACATTTCGAAACTGAATCATTTTGCAAAGCAATAGATTCAATTGATTCAAAGCTTTGAAAAGTTTGGCCCTGTCCCAAATGGCACACCGTAGGGTGTCTCATTTGTCAATTTTAGTACTCATAAGGGTGCTCGTGAGCGCCCCCTTTGCAGTCGATATGCGTCCTCGATGCGCTCTGGTGCGAGCTCTGCAGCAGAAATCTTCTGAATGTCAAAGCCATTTGGGACAGGGCATTTGTTCTCCCATCATTATGAAGTGCTGTGTCTTCTTCTACTGGTGTGCATCTGGGAGAGCTGCGTTACAGTGCCACACTGGTCAAACCGCATTATTGCAGGCCCTTACAATAGGTAATAAGTGATCAAAAGACTATTTGCCAAAAAAAAAAAAAAAAAAAAAAAAAAAGTCAACAATTTTTTGTTGTCGATAATCCCTATCGACAACTAAGATTTTGCAAGATTTAGATCCAGAGTTTCTTTTTTCTTGCTCAGAAGGTTAGATATCTTTCAGTCTTTTTGTCGAATGTCATTGTTGCCTAAATTTTGTAACGTTATTTGTTTTAAAGGTCCCCTTGAACATGTTTTTAAAAGATGTAATATAAGTCTAAGGTGTCTCCTGAATGTGTCTGTGAAGTTTCAGCTCAAAATACCCCATAGTTTTTTTTTTATTAATTTTTTTAACTGCCTATTTTGGGGCATCTTTAACAATGCACTGATTTTCACTGACGCCGCCCCTTTAAGAGCGAGCGTGTTCCCTGCCACATGAGTTGTTGACTATATTACAGCGCATTTACAAAGTTCACACAACTAATATAACCCTCAAATGGATCTTTACAAGATGTTCGTCATGCATGCTGCATGCATGCTTCGAATTATGTGAGTAAAGTATATATTTGGATGTCAACGTTTTATTTTGAGTGAGTTTGAGGCTGTGTTCCGTGGCTAACGGCTAATGCTACACTGTTGGAGAGATTTATAAAGAATGAAGTTGTGTTTATGCATTATACAGACTGCAAGTGTTTAAAAATGAAAATAGCGACGCTCTTGTCTCCGTGAATACAGTAATAAACGATGTAACTTTAACCAACAGTAGCCTACATTAGCAACATGCTAACGAAACATTTAGAAAGTCAATTTACAAATATAACTAAAAATATCATGATATCATGGATCATGTCAGTTATTATTGCTCCATCTGCCATTTTTCGCTGTTGTTCTTGCTTACCTAGTCTGATGATTCATCTGTGCAGATCCAGACGTTACTGGCTGTCCTTGTGTAATGCATTTGAACACTGGCATTATGCAAATATTGGGGTGGAGCCCCCGACTGTTACGTAACAGTCGGTGTTATGTTGAAATCCGAGTGTTTTCCGGAAGTCTTTTAAACAAATGAGATTTATAAAAGAAGGAGGAAACAATGGAGTTTGAGACTCACTGTATGTCTTTTCCATGTACTGAACTCTTGTTATTTAACTATGCCGAGGTAAATTCAATTTTTGAATCAAGGGCACCTTTAAAACTATTTTTTCAATGAGTCAAAACAGGCAGATTCCTACTCATTTTAAATAGTCGTTTCTCTTTGGTGTCCATGAATATTGACATCATTAGTGACATTCGCTCTGATAAAACCATCATCTGTAACCACAGACGTCTCAAATCATTATATTCATCCATACTGAAAAGCCCAACTCACGTAACCAAAACAGTGATCTTTTTGACCACTAGTGGGCCAAATCTTCCATACTCCAGCTTTAAATAACTGTTGGTGTCGCATTCTTGTTGGGGCAAATGTATTTGACAATTTTGGTCTTTCTGTTTTCTTAGATGGCTCTTTGGACTCTGTGAGTGTTCTAGCCACCAATGAAATGCTGTTTCTCCTTGATGAAGACCACCAATGGAGCAAGAGTCAACCTGAGGGCGAGATGAGCAGTGGGAAGGTGACCGTTCGAGAAACTCAGCCAATCAGTTGCCTTAGTTCAGTTCATCTGTTCTCATCCAATCCATGCCAGATGGACCTAAAGCTTTATGATGAGGTGTGTGTGTGCATCTTTACATGTTCTCACCTAAACCACAGAGAACATTAAATACTATGTCTACTATATGGACAGAATAAATGGAGGTTGTTTAATTTTTTTCACAGATGGCCAAGAAAGAAAAGACATGGTCTTTACATGCTGAAGATGAAGAGCTGGTACAAGACCTGGTGGACTGGATCACAAATCAGTGGGAAACCATGTTTGGTGTCAAGCTGGCTACTATCAAGCAGTAACCTCTATCCACGGTGTAAAGAAAAGCACCTTTACATCATGAAGATTCCTGCCTCAATCTGCCTGCTTTTAATCTCTATTACTGTATCTTGGTGTAAATGTCTCCATATTATCCTCACAAATTCCCTTTTGTTGTGATAATGTCTTTGTGCAAATCGTGCAGTAACAAAGAGTGTCTTTTTGACTTTGTACAGCAAAACACCAACACACCTCATAATACATAACTATGCATGCACTTACAATTGATTTCTGTAGATGGTATGAATGTGGAATTGAAGGAGTATTTGTTTCTCAGGGTGAAAAGCCTCAGAAAGGTTCGTATTTGGATTATACAGGTCAGAGGATAATAATGGTGATGCTGGTGGTGTTAATGCACTGTTAGCTGTTAAGACATGTTGCTGAACTAAATACCGTTAAGAAGTTTTTGAACTGTAAATGTGTACACATTATGTTCTATGATGAGCTTGCACTTGAAATAATTAGTGTTGATTTGTTTTATAAGCATAAATGTAGCTCATAATTGTAAAGTTTAATAATAGTTGTCTTTTTCCCAAAGTTACAAAATATTCTGTTCCAGCACTTTTATAGAGAGCGTAAAAAGGGAGCGAGTGACTACACTTTAAAACATAGTGGTCACGAGAAAGGAAACCTTAGATGGATGAGAAGAGACTGAGAGGAATATTTGCAGTTTTGTGCCAAGTCATTCGTGTCGTTCAGACGTTCTGTGCTTTTATTTCTTTATAACTGGTCTAAAAGTAGTGAAATGGCACATTGTTGTTATCATATTATCAGTCAATTTGAAATGTATTTAATGTGTATTTATTTATCTAGGGAAACATGATAACTTTTATTTTTGTAAACATAATAAACTCTTCAAGTCTTTCACATCTTTTTGTTATGTCTGATGATAAGAGAGTATATGAGAATGATTATTGCACACAAGTTAGTAATTATTTTTTGCCAATTTCAAGTATTTTGTGCAATGACGCATATTTTGTGATATAGGTTAAGCGTTTTATGTTATGACACATAAATTATTTATACAGTAATTCTTACACTCACCTCTTTTCAGTCTATTATGATGAAAGTTACTTTTTTTTCATTCAGAAAAACACAGAAATGTGTTCTCTAGTTTATATATGAACATGCAAACATACAGTTTTTGCACTGCTCTTTCAGTATATACAATATTCCTGGAAATGGTGCAAGTTTTGCACAGACATGTCAAGCCCATAGTTCACATAAAGTTTATGTTAAGCAATAGTGTGTGTTTATGATTCATATTTGCAGGAAAATGAATGCCACCTGCTTTCTGTTAAATATTATTTTAAATGAAATGAAAGAGACAAAAATCTTGAATATTACAGCCTTTAAAAGTTACATCTTGGCTATTATATTTCCGGGATTGCTTTTCTTGGATGCTGACATGTGACCCTGGAGCACAAAACCGGTCATAAATCACACGGGTATATTTGTAGCAATAACCAACAATACATTATTGATTTTTCTTTTATGCCAAAAATCATTAGGATATTAAGTAAAGATCATGTTCCATGAAGATATTTTGTAAATTTCCTACAATAAATGTATTAAAAATGTATTTTTGTGAGTAGATATGCATAAGGACTTCATTTGACAACTTTAAAGGTGATTTTCTCAATATTTTGATTTTTTTGCACCCTCAGATTCCAGATTTTCAAATAGTTGTATCTCAAATATTGTCCTATCCTAACAAATTATTATTTATTCAGTTTTCAGATGGCGTATAAATCTCAATTTCAAAAAACTGACCCTTATGACTGGTTTTGTGGTCCAGGCTGTGTGCCCTAATTCAGAATGCCTGTTAAATTACATTAAAATTCCAGATTATGAATTAAATTTGAGTTAGCAAGCAAAAAAAAAAACTAAGGTTGAGGTTAATATTTTATATAAAGTTCAGTAAAGATACAGAATTGCAATGTGAATTTGAATTAAAGGAAGTAGATTTTAACTAGAAAGAGAAACAAAATTAAACATATCAGACTTATTATTTTTAATAACTTTATTTTATAGTGGGAACACTTTATTTACCTTTGTTGACTTTGTAGGCTATAAGTTAATAAATTCCCTTTCTTTCAATGCAGCCACGTGGCCAAATCAGGTCATTTTCCTCGAGAACTGAAAGAGAGCCAATTAATCTTTAAATACTACATTTTACTATTTTACAATATTCACAGTGGAGACTGGAGGGAGTTTTGAGCTCAGGTTTCAGGTTTAAAGACATCATGTGTGGGTGTAGAGGAGGATGGATGTTCACGTGTTGGGTGGAAGTTAATTGAGAAGTGAGTGACACGCTGTGCCGCAGTTCTGCTCAAACACAAGCCGAGTCCAACAGCTGAGGACCGGACAGCCTACTAATCACTGGTTAGACGAAGGTATGTGGATGTTTCTGTTGTTTCTTACCTTGTTTAGAGTTTAATGGAGCTGCATTTACCGGGGAAACATGTGACTTTTGAGAACTCGGATTTAATTTCATTGTTATAAAGTTGTCGCGTTTAAAACTTAAAAGAAAGTTTGATCATCTCAGGTCTGTTATACGCGGTTCTTGTGGATTTTTTTTATTACCAGTGCCTTATAAAACAGCACATTTAATGACTGTGTTGATTATATTAATCATAACATTTATTTTAGACACGAACTATGTTCTGAATGTAGGACTAGGAAAACACCAACAAAAAAGTGTCATTATTATTATTTATACACTAATTTATAGTTATAGTAGTTTCATTTTATATATATATATATATATATATATATATATATATATATATATATATATATATATATATATATTATATATATATATTATTTTTTTATTTATTTATTTTTATCTGGTCTGTCTAGGAATATTGCATATACAAGTTTTAAGTCACCATGTGCATTAGGCTGTCACTTGTCACTTGGAAGTTTTTTTCAATACTCTTGCACATGTTTACTAATTCACCTTTTTTGTACTGTCATTAATCTTGTTAAAACACATTTTACCTGAAGATAGAATAGTCAGACACCAATCAATGATCATTCCTCATCTGAGATGAAAGTCTGTATTTTTTTGGGATGTTTTCTGAGAGTGCTCCAGCAGTGAAGGTGTTGTTATCATGTGTCTGTGCCACAAGCCTACACCAATCTTCAGCATGGATCTGTTATTTGATATCAATCAAATCCTGAAATCACTGTAACGCAGCACTATATCAGCACATGTCACTGTTTGAATAGTGGAGTTAAAATGGGAAATGTCTGAGTAGACTGCATGCCTTCTTCTCTTGACCACAGAACCTCAGTCTTGTCAGATGGTGACCTGTCATGACTTGTCCTTATCTGTGAAGCTCCTGCCCAAGGGTGAGGTTGCTGATGTTGGCAGGCAGTTGTAAAGAAAAGCTACTCAGTACATTTCCATGACATGATATGACAAACATGAATAATGTTCTCCTGTTTAAAATGCTGTCATAATAATAATAATAACGTTGTATGTAGTTTTCATGTCCTGTTTTTTAGCAATTTATTTTGGCAATATTTCATATTCATTTACTATCATACATAAAATCTTAACCTGCGGCTCACTTGTAATGCGGTGAAACTTGGTTTATGTACATCAAATCTGCTGAGAAACTAAAGATTCACAAGTTATTGAGTCTGTTCCTGTAATGCCATCTGTTGGCAGTTAATAAAATTAAGTCAAATAAAATATAATACATTTACATTTCACTAAATGTCACTGAAATATTTATTCAATCATTTTTTTTTATCTGGCCAGTGTATTCTAATCTTTTTTTATAGAAAGAAAATAAAACATGCACAAATGTCTTTTTTAGTAATGATGTTCTATTAATATATGTTCACTGCATATGTAGAAACTTTTCATTCAGCCAAACTTCTAAATTCAGAAGAATCTACATCTTTATCTATAACTCCAAAATGCATGGAAAATGCAATAAGTAAATTTAATGGAGACATGCAATAGTTAAGTAATATAACAGTCTTTCTCACTCATTATGGACTTTTTTCCCACTGTCGTGTCATGTAAATTTAAAAAAATAAATAAAAATGTCAGTGTGATGCGATTGTCTTGATATTTTAATGATTTTTTTTTTTTTTTTTTCAAAGAATTTTGGAATAATATTTAGTTATTTATTAAACACATACAGATATTTGACAAGGATAGTTAAGGTTGTAAAATATGTGGTGCAACTACTTTTTTGCTTGGTTATACCACATGACATTTTCAAAACGTATCTGAATACAAACAGTGTTATTATATATATATATTGGCTTTGGGGTTAAGGTTAATAGGTTAATGTTAGGGTAAGGATGGTAGGGATAGGATTAGGCACTTAGTTGTGATGGTTAAGGTTAGGCTAAGAGGCTATACATTACATTATATGAATGAATGTCCTCAAGGATAATCATACTAACATGTGTGTGTGTGTGTGTGTATGTATACTGTATGTGTCTGTGTGTGTGTGTGTGTGTGTGTGTGTGTGTGTGTGTGTGTGTGTGTGTGTGTGTATGTATACTGTATGTGTGTGTATACACATGTATTGAACACTGACACCTGCTGTGCTGTAGCTGGTATTTCATCAACACATATAGTGTTGTCAAAAGTACTGACTTTGGTACCAAGTCGGTACTGAAATTTTAAAAATGTGACGACACCAGCATTTCCCCCGGGTGATGTTGAGCGAATTCTTAGACACCTCTGATTGGCTGCTTTGTTCATGTGCTCAGCAGATATGTCTGTGATTGGCTAGAGCGATCAGCGCTTCAATAACATGTTGTAAATTGACATATATGTCGCTTGCACAGATGCACACAGGTGTCTATCAGCGGACACCTGCTTTCAAACACTCCCACTTTCAAAACGCTTTCAGACACGTCTGTGTGCTTTCAAACTCTCCCATGCATTGATCATTGTAGCAGACATATATGTTGAGCACGTGAACACAAAGGCCAATCAGAGGTGTTTAAGAAAATGCCTAGGGGAAATGCTGGTATTGTCACAATTTTAAAATTTGCTTCCAAAGTAGGGCTGTGCAATATGGACAAAATAAAACATTTCACAATTAAATAACATAGAATTAACAGCTTGATAAACAGAGATGGCATCTTCTGGTATCTTTTGTCGAGTGTTTGTATTAGTCTTTACTGACGATGTACGCAGGCACCATGTCTTTGCATATATGTTAGGTGATCGCGTCTGTAATTTCTTTGTGCCCTTTCTCATAAGGTGTGATGCTTGCAAATGCTTGAATGATTGATACTTGTTCAGTCGGTTCAGGCTGGCTTTGAGGTGTGCTTTTGTTAGTTTCGAAGGACTTTGTCGACATGCATTGATCATACAGTTGTTGTTTTTTAATGGCGCTGTTTTAAGTGCTGGAACAGGTTCGTTGTATTGCCCCGTTTCGTTGAACTAATCTCACAGGTCTTGCAAATTACCTTGCTCTCTGACACATCCTCTCTCCTGAATCCAAAATACTCCAAAATATTCTGAATTAAAATATAAATAAATTAAAAAATAAAATTGCAGTCTTGTGCGATCTAGAAATTGCTTGTGCTCAAATCGCGATTTTCATCCTTATCCGGAATGCAGAATCCCAAGCAATATTCAAAAGACAGCTGAAAACTCTTCTCTTGCGTGAGCACTTATCCTCATCCTAAAAAAAAAAAAAAAAAAAAACTATACCTATCCTTTCACTTCCTTTAATCCCTCTTTATTGTAGCTTATGATACTCTGAGCACTGCCTAAAACTTGTTTTGTGAGCACTTCTTGCGTCTATTTGCCTCGTCATGATGACTCGCTTGTTGTATTCCTCACTTGTAAGTCGCTTTGGATAAAAGCGTCTATCAAATGAATAAATGTAAATGCAAATGTTTTGCGATTGCTATTAATTACACAGCCCTATTCCAAAGACAGTACGTTTGACAACACTAGTCCAATAATAATAATGTGTTACTGTGTTAAACAAATGGAATTAATATCATGCATTGGTTACTGCATTAATTCTCATTTTACTCAAACATGTTCACCATAATGTGCTGGACTCTTTTTTTTCATGTCACATGTTTCTGATATTTCTGTTAGCCACAACTGAGGCCATTTACTGTAAGTTTTACTGTTTTTGTGTCCCAATTGAAATGCCTCTACGATCACACTACCTCTTTCTATCTTGTCCAGATCTGACAGGTCTCTTGTGTTGGTGCCAACATGAGTTGGAGCTTCTTGACGCGCTTGCTTGACGAGATCTCCAACCATTCCACTTTTGTGGGAAAGATCTGGCTCACGCTCCTCATCATCTTCCGAATTGTCCTGACAGTGGTGGGCGGTGAGACCATCTATCAAGATGAACAGAGCAAGTTTGTGTGCAACACGCAACAGCCTGGTTGTGAAAATGTATGCTATGATGCTTTCGCCCCTCTGTCGCACGTTCGATTCTGGGTTTTTCAAATTATTATGATCACCACACCATCCATCATGTACCTCGGCTTTGCCATGCACAAAATCGCTCGAATGGCCGATGAGGAATACCGACCACATAAACGCAAACTGCTGTCTATGGTTCATCGTGGAGTGAGCCGTGACTATGATGAGGTTGATGACATGGGTGAGGAAGCTCCCATGATCTTGGAGGAGGTTGAGCCATCTGAGAAGGATACTAAAGCTGCATCTACGTGCAAGTCTGCCACCGCATCCAGTGTTCCAGATACAAAGCATGATGGCCGTCGCCGCATCAAGAGAGACGGTCTTATGAAGGTATATGTGTTACAATTAGTCTCTCGTGTTGCCTTTGAGATAGCCTTCCTTTTTGGCCAGTATATTCTGTATGGTTTCGAAGTGGCACCATCATACATTTGCACTCGGAGCCCTTGCCCGCACACGGTGGACTGCTTTGTCTCACGTCCCACTGAAAAGACAATCTTCCTGGTCATCATGTATGTTGTCAGTATACTCTGCCTGGTGTTGACTGTGCTGGAAATCCTTCATCTGGGCATTGGAGGTGTAAGGGACGCAGTCCAAAGTCGATCGACTCGGAGGTTGCCCGTGCATCGGCCATCCACATCCACCATCTGTCATCGCCTAGCCAGTGCTCCACCGGGATATCAGACTGTCCTGAAAAAGGACTCTTCTGGCAAGCTTAAGCCTGAATTCTTGGGAGACTCTGGACGGGAGTCACTGGGTGATGACAACACTAGCCGTGATATAGACCGTCTGCGGAGACACCTGAAAATGGCACAGCAACATCTAGACCAGGCCTACCACGCTGAAGAAGTAGGTCCTTCACATAGAAGCGGTCCCGACTCGAACAGCATTGCAGTTGAGCAAAACCGACTCAACCTGGCACAGGAGGGCTATGTCAACGCTGAGGAGAAAGGTTCGTTTTGGGCTCCACTTCATTCTTCCACATCACACATGCATAAGCAGGGTTTAAAATGAACACCCACCAATGCTGTTGTGTAATGCTATAAACTCATTAAGGTTCGGTCACAATTACCGTTGCTCAGTGAAAATTTACTCACCCTCATGTCGTTCCAAACCCATAAGACTTTCATTCATCTTTAGAACACAAATGAAGACATTTTTAATCAAATCTGAGATATTTCTGTCCCTCCATTGACAGTCTATGCAACTACTTGCATAGACTGATGCTTCAAAAAATTCAAAAAGAGATCGTAAAACTAGGGCTGTCAAAATAACGCGTTAATTTCGATTAATTAATCTGAGAAAAAAATAACGCAGATTAATCCATTCCGTATTGAACCTGGAGCCGTTCTAGCCACCATTCGACTGTAAAATGAAGGAGGGAGACGAGAACGCGCTGGCGCTGCCTGAATCACTGACTGGAACATTTACTTATAAAAAACGGCCTGATGGAAGTGTTCTGCAGCAAGGAATTTGCATATCACCGGAGTTCATCCACTCTAAAAAGTACCACATCAATGCAAAGAATCCAGGGGCCCTATTTTAACGATCTGAAACGCAAGTGTCAAAGCGCGAAGTGCAAGTAACTTTGTGGGCGGGTCTCGGCGCTGTTGCTATTTTCCCGGCTGGATAAATGGCTCTTGCGCCCGGCGCAAATCTAAAATGGGTTGGTCTGAAGTAGCTTCATTATTCATAGGTGTGGTTTGGGCGTAACGTGAAATAAACCAATCAGAGCGTCATCCAACTTTCCCTTTAAAAGCAGGTGCGCAAGTTCCATTATGGATTGCTATTATTATGGCGTATTTACCAGACGCACGCCAGGAGCGGTTCACAGCCGAGGAGACTGATGTTCTTGTATACATATATGTCTTGCCACTATTGGGCAAACAGGTCTGATCCTTAATTACTACAATTAGCCTGAATAATTTGTAAGCTAGATTTATGCCTATTTTTTCACATCTTCGTGGCACACCACAATGATTTCCGTCATCTCATGTGTTAATATTTTTTTAGTGTAACAATTTATGATTTGCAAAAATAACTGTTGCATCTGTGTAGATTACATGAGCAAAGTGTATGCGCGTTGTGCACGCTATACATTATGGTCAAGCATGCGCCCTTAAAATAGCATAATGAACAACGCGCAACGCGCCACTGACTTTAGACTAGGTTTTTTCTGGTCAGTGGCGCAATTGTTTAATGGAACAGCAAAATAGCACCAGGGATTGTTTGCGCCGGAACACGCCTCCTTTTTTGCGCTGAACCGCCCAGGGAGCGCAAGTTCATTCACTAGTTTAGCGACGTGCTTCTGTGGAGGGAAAAGCGCGCTTTGCGCGGGTGCAAAATAGGAATGACGCATGCGTCGGTGTACAAAGTCAATTGCGCTGGGTGCAAGATAGGGCCCCAGGAGTTAACGTTAATCCGGAGGTACCTAGCACGTCCCGTGATATCAACTCTAGCAGTCAAAGTCATCTTCAAACCACACTGGGTTCATGCACGTGCCTCAAAAGGCTTACAATGAGTTAGAATAGAAAGATACATAACAGCTACGACTCTGTACACTACTTGCTTTATGTACGTTTATAGGATTTACCCTATCGACACAAACTGATAGTTAAAAAAACAAACAGCCACCCACAAATAGTCTATAAACAAAGCATCAGGCTGTCTTTGAGTTCACAAGAACAACGGTTAAAGTTTCTCGTCAGGCTACAGAAGAATAACAAAATCCCTCCGTTAAATTAGGTCTAATACATCGAGTGTCACGCAGACCTATACGCAGACCTACCACAACATATAATTGCGAATAACATGCCTTGACACAGGCCTGAGGTCAGCTTTCTTTGCTGTTCGAGTTAACACGTACTAAATGTGAGTGGAATTTGCACCGCAGCGCCCCCACACCTTGATGCTCATGACAAGAATAGCATGTATAGTTATCTTTATTGAAGCGAATTAGGTTTAAATCACCGTCATGCATGAATTAATGATATTTTTGCAATTATACACATAATAATCCACGATGATCACATTACACAAAACTGAAATTGCACGTCAAAATAACACATTGTCAAAAAATTGAGACCCTCCAAAATTTCACAAATCACGTTTTCAGGGGAGCCCATGTCTTATTAAGGACATAGTTCGCAAAATCTAAGATCTTTTTGATGAAGTCTGAGAGGTTTCTGTTCCTCCATAGAGATCCAACGCATAACAAAAGAGTTTTTGAACTTTAATGTCACTAATGCTGATTATTCATTGATTCATTTGAATTTAAATATTTAATACTTTCACAGCAAAAATGATGTATGCGATTAATTTAGATTAATTAATCACAGAGTATGTAATTAATTAGATTAAAATTTTTAATCGATTGACAGCCCTACGTAAAACTAATCTATATGAATTGAGCGGTTTAGTCAGAATTTTCTAAAGAGAAGCAATCGCTTTATATGATGAACAGATTGAATTTAGCCTTTTATTCATTTATAAGCATTCATCAACTCACACATCAGTTGTGAACGGAAGCTCAAGCATGTTTTCTTGATGTGCGAGAACCAAAGAAATGTATTCTCGTGTTACGCAGCACGTTTGAGCTTTTGTGCATTAAGCATGTTCAGTTGAGCTTCTGTTTATGCTCGCTGAGCAATGTTTAAATTAAATTAAATTAAATCTGTTCGTCATATAAAGCGATCGTGTATCTTCAGAAAATTTGTACTAAACTGCTCAATCATATGCATTATTTTTACGATCTCTTGATCTATATGAACTTTTTAAAGCGTCCAAGTGGTAGTTGCGTAGCTGTCAAGGGAGGGACAGAAAGCTCTCAGATTTCATCAAAAATATCTTAATTTGTGTTCTGAAGATGAAAAGAAGTCTTACGGGTTTGGAACGTAATGAGGGTGAGTAATTAATGACAGCATTTTCATTTTTGGGTAAAATTACCTTTAAGGACACTATGAAATTAAGATAATGTCTGTACTGTATGTTCTGTTATGATTGTACTTACAATTAAATACAATTTAACCTCAGGGCGTGTTAAGTGAGTTGAGTCACACCTGAAAATCTGATAACATCAGAGCAATCTTTGCCTATGTCTGAGCTACTCCATGCTATTGAAGTCAGCTGAAGTGTGTTAAAGATTAGAAAGAGCTGTTAGATTTTTATCATCATCAGAAATTGCCATGTTTTAATGTGACTTTTTTTGTACCTTGTTGCAATTGATGAATATTTAATAAAATATGTATTTTTCTTTTTCTGTTTTTAAAGAGGCTCATGCTTGAAGCATGTTCTCCTGTTCAGCTGCTCTCCATCAAAAACAACCCAACTCCAGGCTGAGATGCACATTTAGGAGGGCAGTCGTTGACAAGATTTTGTTTTTCCTGTTCTTCTGACTCTTCATCAAATGGACTAACTCAAAGATGAGATGCAAGTAATGGAGAGCAGTTATTGACAACATTTTGTGTGCGATCCTCTATTTGTATATCAGAAAAAGTGTTATTTACAGTATTAAAACCATAGCTGCCATATATAATGACAAGGAAAATCACCCGTTCTTTAAATCCACACTGCTGGACCATTATATCCCAAGCAATTATATCTGCTCATTGTTTTGTAACAATAGCTCAAGAAGAAAGACACATTCCACACGTGTCGAAGATATTTTCATTAATGTTAATTATTGTCTGTTTTAGCAAATCCGTATAAATTGAGTAAGTCTTCCTGTTCAGATCATTACAATCCTTGTCTAAAAAGCCTGAAGCATTTGTGTTTTATGTTATGTCACTCTTTGATTGGAGTAAAGTCTGCCTGTGCGGCCTGATATTTTTGGAATATTGTCCTGTATGTAAATGTCATATGTTAAGGGAGGTTGCTTTTCACACAGAATTGACATTGTATTAAGAACTTATGAATAAAATTATTGCAATACATGTGCATTTGACCAGATTTCAAAACTACTAAGAACCTGGAAAATGCTTGAATTGTTTATTAAAAGGTTTCATGCTCTGTATTATAATAGAAATTAAAATTTGTGGTGCAAGTATGCAACATGATGTTGCTTTACTTTTAGTATATAATATACAGTATCTGTGGTTTACATGGGATTTTTTTTTCTTAACTGGATTTCAGATTTTGCAATGATATTATTTAGATGCACGCTATTTGTGTCTTTGTTGGTGATCAAATTAATATTTATAGACATATAGTTCACCCAAAAAGGAAACTTTTGTCATAATTTACTCACCCTCAAGTTGTTCCAAACCTGATATTTTAACCAAATTGACTTCCATAATATTTTTCTTTCTTTCCCATACTATTGAAGTCAATGGGGCCCCGTCAACTGTTTGGTTACCCATATTCTTCAAAATATCTTTTGTGTTCAGCAGAAGAGAGAAATCCATACATGTTTTGGAACAACATGAGTAAATGATGAACTATCCCTTTAACTCAAAGTTTTACACCTTAAGAAATGAATAGTATGTTGACAGATCTGTTTCAAATTGTGTACACACATGACATGAAGACTCATTTTTTATTGTTTGATAAATTCTGTTTCAATTGTAAGTCATTTTGCGTACTACCATCTGCTAAATTAATAAATATCAGTGGCCTAGAAACACCCATTATTCTGTATTGAACTGATCCCCCTTCATTATGGCTGCCGTGTTGAGATTATATCCATAAAATCCAAATCTGTGACACATAACACTGTTTAATGCTGCTTTAAAAATAAACATGTCCTTTAGTTTCTTAACTTCACCAGTTGACATTTTTATTTAACTCAACTATTGTTCAAAAATGATTATCTGGCTTAAAATGAACCCAAAATTAAATTAAAAATCAGACACATAATTACTAGAGGCAACAATAATTATCGAAAGGTGAACATTTATTAATAAGCAATTTAATAAATGTTTATTGTTTCATTATTATTCATTAAATGCATTAATAAATGTTTATTAAACATATTAATAAATGTTAATTTCCAACATATTTTGGGTTCATTTTAAGAAAGCAATAGTCATTTTTAAACAATAGTTAAACAAAACATTTTAATAAACATTTAACCCAACCACTGGGCTTGTCCATTTTTAACCCAGCATTTTTTTAGAGTGTTATTTGATTAATATAATTCATAACTGAATGTGACGAGACAAGAAATGTTTAGCATTTTTGACATATTAAGACACAAATAAGAGTAAATATATTTTTTAAAAATATATTATTTGCAAATAGTTTAAATGGATTACTTAATAACTACAATAGACCTGGAACTTTTACCGTTCTTGTTCCCTTTTAATCTTTTAATTATTGAATTCCTTTTAAATAAAAAAATACCCAATAACAGAAATTTCAGCTTTCATTCTTCTACTATAGCTCATTCAGAGGATAACTGTTGAGATAAAAATGAATAAAAAACTATATAATAATGACACGTCTCTTTTTCAAACATTTATTCTTTATTGAAATAGGTAGTGCATTTAAAAAAATCATGCATGGTTAAGATGCTTTTCTCTAAAAATGGCTGTTTAATTTAGTACAAAATGCTTTATTTGCATAAAGAAATTAAAAGGTAAAAATTGAATGCTGTATATGATCTGTAAAAGTTATTAAACTAAAATTTTTGTATCAACAGAGTTTTCATGTTATTGCAGGGTTACATTTGATAAAGTTAAAGTTACACTCAGAGGTTATCGATCTATCTATCTAAAGTATCTTCTTGATCCACACAGTATTTTCTTTGATCACAGTGTTAGATGCAGTTGCACTCTTCTGGAATGATGTTAGGCAGGGTCTCGTACTTGAACGAGAATCCCCCGTCGGAGGTGGTGGTGAAGCGCAGGGACTTCATGCTCTCTGGGACGGGGGCGCAGCACTGGCTGATCCCCAGTAGGGTGGTCGTGCGCTCGGCGCTGGAGCAGTTGCCATGGCAGTAGTAAAATGTGAAAGCTTTCGGATGAACAATCCAGTTGTCCCAGCCAAGATCCTCGAATGAGATTTCTATCTGTTTTCTTCTGCAGTCTGCGTCCTCAGAAGCAGGTCTCATGAGCTTTTCGATAGCAGCGGGTGACCAGGGGATTTTGGGTGCCCTGCGGGAGCGGTCAGGGCCACTGGAGCGGGTGTGGAGGTGCAGAAAGGGAGTTTTATCTTCTGAATCGTAGCAGCTGCAGGACGGGCAACGGACCTGCAGCATGAAAGGACCATCAGCCATGGCAGTGTGGAGATTGACATCCAACTTGTAGGTGATCCAGCCGTCAGGGCTGCGTTTGACTGGACTGTCAGATGCCTGGAGCAGCTCCTGGTGAGGAGTGAGAATGAACAGGGGTGCCGAGATGTTTCTGGAAGCGATGGCCTCTCCGGCATAGAACCAGAAGTGGGCAGACGTGATGGCGGAGTCCTGGCTGTCCAGAGAGGGCTGGAAGTAGTAAGTAAAGTGACGGGATGCAGCATCAGAGGAGTGATCAGGCATATCCTTGCATGTAGACTCTGAAAGTTAATAAGAAAGCTCATGAAATGATGTCAACATGGCAAGATAACTTGCTTTAAAATATGATTTAACCCTCATATTCTCCTCATTTCATCCCACACTTGTCTTTGGGGTCCATACTTACACATTTACAGAACGATTGGAAAAAAACTATTTAAAAAAAAAAAAAAAATTATAATTTTTTTTTTTGTTTACTTCTCAACTATACATTTATGCTGTGTTTTGGGGATATATGTTTTTTTTTGTTTTAATTATTTTATTACCTATTTACTGCAGCTACACCATTAGCGTGCATATGAAATATTAAATTTTTCTGGAAAAAATACTTTAATGATGATCTAAGTTAAATATAAGTTGTTTCGACAATATATATCCAGCAGAGGGCCATAGAGATATGAAAATGTCAGCACAGAAATGAAGGTCTAGTACTGGAGCACAAATGCAATTTAGAACAAACATTCACACACACACACACACACACACACACGCACGCACACACGCACGCACACATGTTTGTTTTTGTGAATTGTGGGGACTTTCCATAGACTTCAATGCATTTTACACTGAACAAACTGTACATTCTATCCCCCTACCCTGCCCCTACCCCTAAACCTAACCCTCACAGGAAACTGTGCAAACTTTTACTTTTTCACAAAAACTCATTCTATATGATTTATAAACCCATTTACATTGTGGGGACCGCTGGCTGGTCCCCACGATGTAGGTGAACTCAGGTTTATATTACATCATGGGGACATTTGGTCCCCACAATGTAATATAAACAAAAGCACACACACACGCACGCACGCACACACACACACACACACACACACACTTGCTTATTGCTATTGGTTGTATTTACATATATTTTTATAAAATTATTTCTTATTGTATATTTAATGTTTTTTTTTTTAAACTTTTGATTTATTGAAATAAATATTTTTTGTGAATATAATCTGAATTTTAAGTTGTTGTTTTTTAGTGTCATTTTAATTACATTTTTGGCAAATCAAATTCTAAACTTTCACAAAAATGTTTATTTTTATGTATTTTATTGTTTAAAAATAAATGTTCACAAAATACATTAAATATATATATATATATATATATATATATATATATATATATATATATATATATATATAATGATCAGTTGGCCACATCCAAAACAATTAATGGATTTCTGACAGATTTATTTATTTTATTAAAAAAATAAAAATAAAAAATAAAAATAAAATAAAAAACGTTCCCTTTCATTTTCAACGTGGGGTCCGGGACCCTGAAGACCACGAGTGTGACTTTTTTTCTTTCTTTTTTTTAACATCCCTTCAGAACAACCAAATGAAGCCCAGTTTTTGTGTGTGTTTAGATAGATAATGTAACAGAAGATCTTATGTCACTGAGATGAAGGGAACTATGTTTTTTTAATGAGGGAAACATCAAATGAGTTCTGCACAGACCCCAAAGAGAATATGAGTGCTAATGATTTCAGCTTTAGGTGGATCAATGTGTCCAAGATAAAGAAAATAAAAAGTTAAGTTCTTAGAAATGAATGCTTTCACTTCATGTTGGTTTCATATGGTTTTGAAAAGCTTTTAAACCATTTTTAGCAAGCGTTTAAATTTTATGACTCTAAAAATGTCATGTGGTGTAACTAAAGATAAAAAATAAATTTAATTCATAAATATTTTTGGAAGTCACTCTTAACACACACCCATGAGGATCTTGCAGGGGTCCTTTCTTTTTATTATTATTTTTTAAATTTAATTTCTTTATATTTATTTCCTGCACGTCTTGTTGCTTCACACCACATGATGATTTGACTGACGGCTCTAAAAAATATTCACAAGTATTGAAGCTGTTTGTTAATATTTCCCTAAGAAAGCTATTGAAGAATTAAACAAGCTTACCTGAGCCTGGAAACAGAATGACCTGCGAGGACTCCTGATGGCGTCTTCTTTCCACTCGTGTCTCCCTCTTCATTCGTGAAGCTGCATGCTGGACGACTCTGTCCACCGCCGGCCTCGTTGGCAGCTGCAGCACCGGCAGAGGAGGCTCATCCATCCCCAAACCTTCTAAGATCCGTGTTTTCAGCCAGCCAAGAACCATGTCACGCGGTAATTCATCATCCTGACAGGCCTGGACCAGAGGAGGTGAAAACAAAGTCCACAGCATCAGGACACAAGCACACGAAGACAAACCGCTGGTCCATGTCGACATCCTCAAAACTCAACAGAGGTTAAACGCACACTGACAATGACAGAAAAGGAGTAAAAAAGCTCAGGTTTAGTGTCTTCTCTCTTGCAGATCTGTTGTAGAAGAAGTCTAACAGTTTTTTATACTTCAGCAAATGGCAAGCGTTGTTTGGGTTCATGCTATCACAGTCTGGACATGATAAAACAGCTTCTGAGATTACAGTTTCTTTCCCTGTTCCCTCATCCTTTGTCCTTGGAGAAAATTGACACAGTATAACTTATTTTATGTTTCACAGAAGAAATAAAGTCATGCATGTTTAGACCAACATGAGCGTGAGTAAATAATTTCAGATTTTTTGGGGGGTGAACTATGTCTTTAATTATCTTACAAGGGTTTTAGATTTGAAACATATATTATTTTGTTATCTATATTGGCTTACATTGAATTCCATTCCAATTCCAAAATCATTATATCTTATTTCTCATTGTTCTTTGTGAGATTTTCTCTGAGAGTTTGGACACTGACACCTTCTTTCCCATGTGGGATTGAAAAGAACAAACAAGATGTTACATTATCAAACGCTTGACCTTGGCCGTGCGAATATCTCTGCATCTGGTGTTTTGCCAGTATTGTGGCAGAACGATTCTGAAATAGAGGAGATCAGTTCAGGCAGTTGCTTCTTCACATCCACCACCAGAATGTAAAAGAAAAAATTAAGACTTTAGTACTTTTGTAAGTTCTGGTAACAGAAGGAAATATATAATGCTGTTTTTGAGGTAATATTAGCTGAGCCACCAATTTAAAAGTCTTTTTCATGGCAAACACCTTTGTTTTGTTAGCCGCGTGTCTCATTTAGGTTTAGACCAGTGTACTTACAAGATGGCTTATGCATGGATTTATTTTGGTTCTTATGGTCAATATAATAGAATATGCATTATTATAGAAATATGTCTAAGCTTTCCACACTGTGCCAGCAGGTGGGGTAAACCTACTATAATTGCAGTTGGCCAAGCATTAAATTATTGCAGTTTATTTTTCCGGATTTGCAGTCTGTAACATGTATGAAATGTGATATAGTAGCCTATAATTGTATGGATTATTAGGAGCCAAGCACTGAAGGTGTGTATTATATCCACTGGCGTTCTTCTTCTTCTTCTTGGAAGTCTATGGCAGCCCATAGAACTGCTTGTGGGAAAGGTATGAAATTTGGCACACTGATAGAGGTCAGTCCCAACATTAACCACACCGATTTTGGAGTCTCTAAATCAATGCCTTTAGCGCCACCACCTGTCCACGTTTCCAAGTTTCACTCGTGTTCATGTGCTAATAACTTTTGAGCCATAAGGGTTAGAAACAAAATTCTTTTTGATTCAATTGCACTCTATGAAATCATTTTTCGTCATGAAAATGTTCCCCCATTTAAAATTTTCCGAAAAACATACTTTTTCGAACTCCCTCTATACTGTAAAAAGTAATATGCTATATCTACTCCATAAAATTTTGGCAACAGATTACAAGTAATATTATTCATTAAATTAAAAGAATTGAGTTAGAATTAATCAAATTAATTTCTTAAATTTCAACCATTTAAAATGAGTAAAATTTAAGTAATATTTAAACAAAATATCTGAACAGACAGACGTCAAAGATGAATTTAAAACTCTTTTTTTTTTTTTTTTTGCCAACATTGCAGACACCTGATGATAACAAGCAGAATCACTGAAGGAAAGAGAAACACATGAATTAACAGCGGTTTAGATGTTGATTTGATTGAAAATGTTTGGTCACTATTATGGTGATCAGTGTTTTTACACATTTTAAATGGTTGACTTTTAATGAATTAATTGATAAATTCTAACTAAATTATTATATGTTGAATTTAATTAATAATATTGTTTGTAATCTGTTGCCACAATTTTATTGAGTAGATAGAGCGTATTACTTTTTACAGTGTAGGCCGTTGTTCTGATTTTCACGAAAATTGAACCAGATCATCTTCAGACCATGCTGACAAAACATTGTGGAATTCAAGTTAATTTGTCAAACCGTTTTCGAAAAACATGCAAACAAATTTCAAGTAGTGCTTGCAAAAATAGACCTAAGGCTCTATCTCCTCAATGCTTTATCGTATTCAGACCAAACTTTGTCAATGTCATCACAAGCATGACCTGAGGTTACCTGCTGCGTTTCAGTGCAGCGCCACCTACTGGTCTGGAGATACGAAAAATGGCTATTTTTGCTTATAACTTCTGAACAATTTGTCCAAAAAACTTGAAAGTCTCATTAAATTGGGGACGTCATGCTGAGTCGAATGATATCCAATTTTCCAATATCAGCCGTTTTTATTTTTTTTTTTTCATTTTTTTGCAAAATGCTGTATTTAACAAATGCATGAATGTATCATTACGAAACTCGGTATGGGTCATCGGCACGATGCTCTGAAGAAGACTGAGAAGTTTCAGTCCAGTGCCACCTAGTGGTGAAAAGATTATTTACATGCTTATAACTTAGGGTGTGATTGACTTATTTTCACAGTAGATTCCTGAATTCTTGCTGAGTCCAGCGATACCAGACATGCTAGGTTTCGCCTTATGGTTAGTGCAACGTTGTGTTTTAGCATTTAAACAACATTCGTGAATATCTTAGAAACTGTTAGTCCGATTGAGACGAAACCACTGTAGGAAAATCGAAAACATAGGTCGTTGACTAAACACTAATGGCCAAATGTCAAAATTTTGATAGTAAATGGGAAAAAAATGCAATCAAAGTCAGGTGTGGGTCATTTTGTATGTGTTCATACATATAAATGTTCGTAACTCCTAAACAAAATGAGATATTGTCACCAAATTTGACATGCTTATGTATTTGGGCACTCTGAGGACACACACAAAAAGCGGTGGGACTGTGCCACTTGGTGGCGCTATAATTGAACCAAACATGAAATTGGCTCTAACTACAGTACTGTTGGTCTGATTTACTTCAAAATTGACATGCAGTGTCATTGTATTACTTTGTATTACATTTATTGTAGTTTTTGTATTTTATTTGTTTGTAGCGCTTTGGGTTCCAGAAAAGCGCATTATAAATAAAATGTATTATTATTATTGTTATTTGTCTCAGTTGCTATCATAGTCCAATATGACATTGCTGGTCTTTTGCTTCCTTGTTTGCTTCTTTTGTGCTTGACCCCTTAATTGTTGCTTGCAGCTATATTTACTCATATTATTGTTATTATTAATTCAATAGAACACTTAAAAAAATTAAACTGATCATTTTTTAGAGTATAAGCACATCTGCTTAATTGCCTCTGTTTCAACACAATAAAAATCCTGTGTTCTTTATACTATTATTCAAAACTGTTTGGTAATCATATCATGTAATAGCCCATGCTATCTTTAACAAATGAATCAGACAACATTCATTCAATGTCTTGTCTTCATGCACACAGAAACAATGGTGGTGGTTGGTTACAAAGTGTCTGGTATGTTTCAGGGGAGTGGAGGAGGAGTGTCACATTTGTGTCACAGAGTGTAGTCACATGTATACTTGTCTTTACTGTGTCTGGTTAGCTTTGAGAGTTAGTAGGTGCTGAAACTACTGTACACCATTACGTGTGCAAAGTCATCTTTCTCAGTTGATTGCCACTGAAAACTAATCATGCATTGTGCCAAAATAACATTTTTGCAGGCAGTAAATAAATCACAAATAGATAATTACCTGAATCCATGAAATGGATTGTGTCACATGTCGTAAGTTAATTAAGAAACAAAGGGGTCTTCCCCAAAGGGACACATACTAGCCTCAAAATCAATCAAAAAATGCATGCAATATCCACATCTTCATTTGTCTTGTGTCACATATCTCAATACTGTATTGAACACTCAATTCTCATAGTAAAAGCATTACAAGAGGATTTGGGAAGACCTAACAGATTCTGCCCAGCTGTCACTTGAAAGCTGGTCGTTCTCTTCTGTCACCTCTACAGAGAGTCTGTGACGTATAAAGGGCATGGAAGAAAAGATAGGGCAGAAGAGAGAATGGAACGTGTTAGATCTTTAAATGACTTGAGCTCTAACATGCGCTACCCCGCCATCAGCAAGGGGTCATGTGACATGGTAGATTGCTGGGAGAGAGGGTCACAATCCAAAAGAGGGAAGGAACACTCAATTACCCGCTCTTGTGTAAACAGACACTGGGACTGACTAATACGACATGATCCTGAGAAGGCTTAAAGAATAAGCTGCAGTTATTCAGAGGAATTGTCTTTCTTTTTCTTGTTTTCTTGTTCGTTTTTATTGTTAACTGGATTTTGGTATAAAGAGGTATGAGGTAAGGCTAAATTAAAATGTTTATTGGAGTATATGTTTTACAAGAAAATACTATTTCAGTCTTTCTACTTAAAAATTTCAAGTTAAATTCAATGTTACTTGCCGTTTCTTTTCATTTTTTCACTGTTTTTTAATGCACATGGTGTACATGAAATCTAAATTTTACATTTTATTTAGAAAAAATCTTATTTCAAATAATTAGTGTATTAAATAGTAAATAATTCTAGATATATTTCGATGTCATGTGCACATATTCATTTTGTGTTTATATAAGGTTCTGCTATAAAATAAATATATTTTTTTAAATAATTGCTCAATTTTAAAATTCCATTGCTTTGAATTATTTTTGCAGATTACAGACAAGTTTCATCATGACTGCCTCTGACAAATTGGGGAATATAATATCTAAAATCAATGGCCACAAAAGGATTTATCTCACTGCAACAGGGTTAAAAGCTTCACTTTAACTGTTTTGCTCAAGACAATAATCACAATGAGAAAAGCTGAACTGCTGAAGACAAACTCTAGTCCCGAACAGTACCCCGTCCCGGATCAGTACCCCGTCGAAGCTCCACCTGTGTTCCTCCGAAAGCTGAAGTGGGCTGCTGTTGCGGGAGGTTGTGATGTCCGGCTGAGGGTGTCTGTGGGAGGAAGCCCGAGACCGACGCTGCATTGGTACCATAATGATGAACCTCTGGTAAATGATCATGAGGATTACGATGGCTTGTGGATACGAGATTGTAAGCAGACTGATGGAGGCCACTACACCTGTGTGGCTGTTAATCACCTGGGTGAAGCTAGAACCAGCGCTGTTCTTTCTGTGCTGGACCTTGGAGAAGGTAAGAGACGTCCCTGAGAGTAGATGCAGCACCTCCCAGAAAGAACAACGATTGTTAATTGAGTTGAAGAGTTCTGAATTAGTGGATCTAATCTAATTTAGTGGAACAGTGTGTGCTTTCCCAATGCATAAAGTTTGTTTGAAGCCAGCTTGACTGATTGGCTGTAGGTCTGAATGAAAAATGAAGATAAATTTCCCTTAATGTGATGGGAGAGGGGTTATCTCGACTCTCTTGATGCATGGTATAGACTGGCTTTATTTCCTACACTCTAAAAATGGTGGGTTATAAACAACTCAAGTAGGGTTGAAAATGGAAAAACCCAGCAGTTGGGTTAAATGTTTGCCTATGTGCTAGGTAGTTTTACTAAACTCAACTATTGATTAAAAATGACTATATGTCTGGCTTAAAATTAACCCAAAATATGTTGAAAATCAAAAATCAGACACATAATTACTAGAGGCAACAACAATAATCAAAAGGTGAACATTTATTAATAAACAATTTAATAAATGTTAATTGTTTGATTATTATTCATTAAACTTTTTTTTTATTAAATATATTAATACATATTAATTTACAACATATTTTGGGTTCATTTTAAGCAAGCAATACAGCAATTTTTAAACAATAGTTGAGTTAAATAAAACTACCCAACAGATTGGGCAAACATTTAACCCAACCACTGGGTTTGTCCATTTTCAACCCAATTTGGGTTGTTTTTAACATTTTTTAGAGTGTTCAGTGGTTCTGAATCCACACTGCCAGAAAAAAAAAAAAAAAAAAAAAATGCAACAACTGTACAACAGTCACTGAAGTAGTACCTTTAAAGGGACAACTTTGGGTTAAATTCTGGGTTAAAAACAACCCAAGTTGGGTTGAAAATGGACAAACCCAGCGGTTTGGTTAAATGTGCTGTGTAGTTTTCTTTAACTCAACTATTGTTTAAAAATTACTGTATTTCTTGCTTAAAATGTACCAAAAGTATGTTAGAAATTAACATTTATTAATATGTTTAATAAATAAACATGTATCAATAAGTTTAATAAAAAATGATTAAACAATAAACATTTATTAAATTGCTTATTAATAAATGTTCACCTTTTGATTATTATTGTTGTGTCTAGTAATTATGTGTCCAATTTTTAATTTTTGGTTCCTTTTTAAGCCAGCCATACAGTCATTTGTAAACAATAGTTGAGTTAAATAAAACTACTATATTTTTAACTATATTTTTTGATGCTGTTCAGTTTATTTAAACAATTTATTTTGATTCAACAATATTGTATCAGGTTTCTGGTTTAAATGTGATTGATTCATGTTAAATTGACTTGAAACGATTACTCTTTGACTTAACTTGATGTTTTCATATTGGAATAACATGTTTCAATCAAGTAAAGCCAACCAGGACTCAATCAAACAGGATTTTCACTTTGCAAAGGGGCTGAACTAGGAGTGTAAATGTTGAAATAAAGTGTTATTTTAAGCAGTTTTTAGGAAGATGAGAAAATGGAAAGACTTTTTAATGTTCACTGTTCTATTATGTTGGTATTTAAAAGTTTCTGTTAATTAATAGTTTTAGGGTTACCATTGTGGTGAAGTGATGCACTTGTGTTTGGGTTGAGGACCTGCTAACAAACTTTCAAATTACTTTAATAAGAAAGTAATCACTGTGGTAATGCTCTGGGTTGCATTTCCCAAAAGCATTGTAAGCCTATGTTGATTGTAAAATCATTGTGGACTTATGATCAATTTAGGCTTTACAATGTTTTTGGTTAAAGCAATTTAGGATGAATCCATCTAGATTTCTAACACAGAACATCACAAGAAGAATTAATTGTAAAAATCTATTGTTTCAATTGTATATGAAAACAATTTATTTTTTATTTATTTATTTATTGCTTTTTATTTATTTTCCAAAACATTGCAAATTGGGCTGATACTATTAAATTAAGCTGTGCCCAACCATAGTAAATAAGTTGAATCAACCTTAATAAATTAAGTTGACCCAATGTAAGTACATTAAATTGGAATAACAGAATTGCATAATGCTGAAATAAAGCAACTTAATCATGTGGAAATCCTTTCCATGATTTTTTTATGGTTGTTCAAAGAGTTATTTTTTGAGTGTACACATTAGTGCTTTGGGGTATATGTTCCCTTAAAGTACTGCTGTAAACGTTTTTATGGGTAAATATGTTACATAGATGTCCCCTTAAGCCCTGATGACAAGCTGCACTCTTAAAAATAAAGGTTTATTGGTTTTATAAAGAATCTTCAACCACCATGAAACTTTTCCAAACCACAAAAGGCTCTTTATAGGGAAAAAGGGTCCTTAGATTATCAGCCAGAAAAAAATGATTGTTATAAGAACTTCTTACATACAGGTTCCAAAATGGTTCTTCAATGGCATTTCTGTGAAAATGTTATCAAGAGTGTAATAGTATTTTTTTTTTTTTTTTTGTAACATGTAAATATGATTATCCATTGACATTACAGTAAATTGTTTTATTCATTTTAAATAATAGTGGTACACTTTGTAAACTTCAGTGCTTCCAAACCAATCCAAGTCCCACTTCTGTAAGTTATTGCTGATCTAAAATACACAAGAGCCACACCAACTACAACACAGCGAGTGTCTGCGACTGCAGGGTCATCAGCTGTCAGGACACTCAGCACCTCTCTCTCCTTCTCTTTTAGGAACGTTGTATCTCGCCCCGCTCTCTTCTCTCCACAGTCTCTCTGTGTCTGTCTATCTCTGGGTATTTACAGCCTGGAATGTGCCAGAGCTCCAGTTACAGATTTACTGTTACTCCGCTACACATCATCCTCAATTATAGATGTGGCTGTGTGTGTTGGACTGCTGCCTGTGTTTTTATTTAGAAACAATAATAACAAGTAATCGGCATAAGAGTTTAGGAATTACCAAGCATCATTTATGCAGTGAGAAGTTTATTTCCCATTTAGTGTATGAAAGTTTGCTTGATGAAAACACAGTGGGGAAATTCTTGGCTTGACTAAGAAATATAAATATTGACTTTGTAGGAAAACTACTAAAGGGGAGCACAGATTATCTTAGCTGCGGAGGAAACACACCTGAAGCATGTGATCGACCACAAAATGACTATGCAGATTTTTTGTTGTGATTTTGTTGGAATTCACAGATAGAAAGAAGAGCCGTGCAGAGCCGTGCCAAAAACTGACTATGCCTTCATGGTAATCTGATGGTATTAGTGTGAGAGGGGTCCACTAAGGGTTTATTATACCACTCAAAATAGACCTCTGGACTCTCCCAACAACATCAGTGACTTCTGAGGTGTAAGAGAAACATTGATGGACAAAAGGGTGAAATTTCCACACTTTTAAGGGGAAAATTTAAGCTTTACCTTTGCGGTCTGGAGATAAGTCAGGAATGAGATCATCAGACTGGAGGACATGATAAGGCAAAAGCTATTTGTTCAGAGCAACGCTTCGAATAGTGTGAGGAGGGGAACTGTTTGTTCTAGAAAGGAGAAAGAACAAGGTGAGTTGGGTCTGTGCAAGTTAAATTCTGAATTCAGACATATTTGTGTGGCAGAGCCATCGCAGGTGAATGCTATAATGCAGTGTTTAGGTTATATGATTGACCAAACTGACAAATTGTTTCAATCACACTACATTTATTAAAAATAATAACATAAAACATATAGTTTTGGCATATTCAATACAATTTATTTATTTATTTTTGTCTGACTGCAAATCAAGTATGACTTTGGATCATTTTTTGACGAGGAAAAAAAATCACTTTAACAAGTATTGTGATGTCACAGAATATGAATTTTAATTCAGTTCTACACAAAGTCTGCCTGTCTATTTGATCCTGCCAGTGATAATATTCCACCCTGTGTATGGTTAACTGCGGTAATTCCATATTTCGTAATTTCCATGTCAAGACAAAAATGTAAACAATAATATTATGATGTCTAATGATCAAAAGCTTATTTTTCAACATTGTCAATAACATATTGGACAGTGATTTGAAGGAACAATACTTATTTTGGTCTGTTCAAATAATCAAGTGAACTTGTGACATTTATTTTGGTAACTTCATCCTTGCATCTGTTACTGTCAGTCCCAAAATTTTGTAGGTCAGTGGATAAATCCATGGATCAAAAACGAATTATTAAAGTCCAAGTTTTTTTTTGATTGAAACAGGAAGTTAGGGTCAGACATTTTAAAGAGCTCATCCCTTTAAAATATTTGTGATGTGCACAGTTGTAATATAATGAAGTATAATTGCCTTTTAGATTTAATATGAAACAATAACATTTCTAGCATGCCATTATTTTTAGTACAGTCAAAATATGACCAAAGCTTGTTGTTACTGTTGAATAAAAACTGCAGATCAGCACATGAATACCAAGAGCAGGAAACAGAATAATTTTGCTGTAAGCAATTAGCAAGATGGTGAAATTTGTGAATTAATTGTAATTTAACATAATTTCAACCTATACAACACATTCTTTTCCTTTAACTATTTTGCCACCTGCCTTTTTACATTTAGCATATGCATTTGGCAGATGCTTTTATCCAAAGTGACTTAAATCACATTCATTGTATGTATGTTTTATAAATGTATGTATTCCTTGGGAATTGAAGCTACATTACTAGCACCAAGCACTACTCATTGAACTATCAGAACACTTTGAGCTGTTGGGACACTAATACTCTATATCTACTCCATAACATTTTGGCAACAGATTACAAGCAATATTATTAATTAAATTCAACAAATAGAATTGAGCTAGAATTATTCAAATGAATTCCTTAAATTTAAACCATTTAAAATGAGTAAAATTTAAGTAAAATTTAAACAAAATATCTGAATAACAGATAGACGTCAAAGATTATTTTTATTTATTTATTTTTATTTTTTTGCCAACATTGAAGACACCTGATGATAACAAGCAGAATCACTGAAGGAAAGAGAAACACATGAATTAACAGAGGTTTAAAATGTTTGGTCACCATTATGGTGATCAGTGTTTCATTTAGTTGGGCAGTTTGACTCTTTGCTTTTTATGTCAGTTTGTGGTTTTTGTAATGATGTTTGCTAATTTGCACATTTTAAATGGTTGACTTTTAATTAATTAATTTGATTCATTCTAACTCAATTCTTATATGTTGAATTGAATTAATAATATTGTTTGTAATCTGTTGCCGCAATTTTATTGAGTAGATAGAGCGTATTACTTTTTACAGTGTATGCTATTATAGTTTAAATTGTTAACATGTTGCGTCACTTACTCTTGTCACGTGATCAGTGAACTCAGATTTCTGAGGAACGTATGACTCTGCTGCTCGTGTTGGATGAGCTGGATGAATTGAAACGACTGTTATCCAACTGAATTAAATGGTTTTTATTTCTATAAAAATCAAAATAACAATGGAGGCATAATGTAAATATAGTGGTGGCATTTTCTATCCTTATTTCACCTTCACACTCCATCAAATGGCAATATCACGAGACAGATTTTCACCTCGACAAGAGATCTAGACCTTATTACACCCCTAGTAGGCACGCTTAGCTAACGCTGCAAACTGCAACTGCAACATGCAGAAAGTGTAAAAAGAATGGACATTATGCTAAACTGTGCCAATCAGCGCAATCAAATACAGTCTGTGAAACTGAATTACCAGAAGTTACTATACTGTATATGAAATACTCAGCTTCTACTCCAAGCATTACAAGCACAGGTGATTTGGTGGTGGACATTGGGTCTTCTGTATCTATCCTGCCCTACAGCACTTCTGCATATCATCTCAGTAATGTTGTGCTGTTGCAGCCCACATCCAGGCTTGTGATGTATTCAAAAGCCCAAATTCTGGTGGTTGGATATTTGTCAGTGAATATTTCCATTCATGACCACTGCTACGTTCTTCATTGTGGACAAAGGAACACCACTCATGGGGAGGGACCTAATGTCTGCACTGCATGTGAGGATTGAAAACAATCAAGTCCTGGTTCCTAATGCCGTTCCTGAGCCTGCTTCTCCTTTGCCAGTGTTTCAGTGCACTGTTGCTGAGTCACTTGAGTTTGGATGTGCCAAAACCTTTATGCGCTGCACAAAGCTGGATGAATCACACCTGTGTGCCAAAAACTTTGGCGTCTGCCACTCTTTGTTCATAGTGCTGCATCAGAGGAATTAAATTGCTTACAAGCAGCTGGTGATAGAACGCATCGACGCGTCTGCATGGGTGTCACCAATTGTTGTTACACAGAAAATGTCAGGTAAAATTAAGATGTGCATTGACCTCAGAATAATGCACTGATTGTGGACTCTTTTTCATTGCCACACATGGATGAACTACTCTCTACTCTAAAAGTTTCTATTGTTTTCTGTACCATTAACTTGACTAATGCCTACTACCAAGTGCTGCTGCATGAGGACAGTTGTGACCTCACAGCCTTTATTACTCACAATGGACGTTTCTATTTTTATCATGTTCCTTATGCACCTGCGGCATTTCAGAAGATGATGACCATCATCCTGACAGGCTTGTCAGGGATTGAAAATGACCTCGACCACATTATCATCCACTGACGTGACATGTCTATAGATGACAAAGCACTTTAAGCGGTCGAACAACGACTAGAATCTGCTGGCTTGGAGCTCAGTAAAGACAAGTGTTGCTTCTGTTGTTCATAGGTCATACTGTTTCAGCAGCGGGTCTTCTTCCTGATGAATCGTGTGCAGGCGATTCAAAATGCCCCTGCTGATTATCTGTCACGTTTGCCTTTACTTGCTTCTCCTGCAGATAAAGCTGTTGCTCCAGCTCCTGCTGATGATGTTTATGAGGAGTTTGTTGCTTTTCTATCTGCTGCCTGTAATTCTCTGTCTGTCTAACATAGATTTCTAATGGTTGGCCTCCGTCACCCAAGGGACTGGATGTTGAGTTGTTGCCACACTATAAACTGTGACTGGAACTGTCTGTTAAGGACAACTTTGTCTTCCGAGGCTCATGGCTGATTGCATTTGCTGCACTTCGATCGGTACTGGTCTCCATAGCACATGAAGGAAATCAGGGAGGGGTGAGAACCAAACAACACCTTTGTGATCTCTATCAGAGGCCAGGGATGAATGCTCAGGTTCATGATGCTGTCTGTTCCTGTCACTTGGCCATCCAGCAACATCAGCCATTGAAACCTGTGGTTAGTGACTTCTTGCAGGTTTACCACGCCACTCCACATGCTGCAACTGGTACTTCACCCTTTCAGCTCCTCTATGGCAGGCAAATACGCACAATTTTGCCATCTGCTCCTGTGTGCTCACCAACTTACATAACTGTTTGCCGAAGGGTTAAGCTGCTACAACAAAAAATGAAAAAGTACACTGATACTAAGCGGAGTGCTTGCAATCCTTGTTTCCAGGAGGGGGATAAAGTAAGGGCACTGTCCCCGATCATCTTATGGTTGCCATGTGACTTGGGGTCGGTACATATGTTCTTAGTGATGGAAAGACATGGAAAGCTACCCATCTTACAGCATTTCCATGCACATCAACAACTCCAGCTGAGAACACGGCTTCCTACACACACACTCATACCATAGACCTAATCGTACTGTTCAGAAGCCTAGTTGGTTAAAGGACTATGCAACTTAGATTTGATGTACTATTCTTTTCTTTAAAAAAGGGGAAATGTTATGTTCATGAGTGAATTATATTGTTAAGTACTATTTTATATACCACAGCTTGACTCGCTCGCTCTGTCCACAGGAATTGCCTTGAAGTCTTTTGGTGAGGGCATTTAGGGATTTATGTTTTACAGAGCAAGGCTGGGGCCAGTTCAGGACATGGGTCTTGCCAGGATACAAATGAAATGCTGCCACTGGAGACAATGAATGAATGAGGCATGAAGCAGGGTGGGGCCGAGAGCCGTGGGAGTGGAACAGTGCTGGTGGAGTGAATGTTAAAGAGCACCTGGCAGCGAGCCCCAATTTCCTCGCTCGCCTGCTCCTCACTCAAGGAGTTATAAAGTGTAACAGTGATGAAAACTAACTAGCCCCTCATGCCCAGAACTGGCATCCTAGACAGAGAGAACCTAAAAAGATGCAAGTCCTGGTCTATGTCAACTATTATAATCATTAAACCACTCAAGGGTTCATGCCATCCGTTTCAACTCACCACAGATCGCTGCAAACTGGAATTTCTTTGCAATGCCAAGTCGTTGAACTCTTACCAGGCTTGGTGGGCTTTATTCTTCACCAGATTCTTTTTTTTTTCATCACACATCCAAAAATACAAAAGCTGAAGCCCTTTCTTGCCTTTATTCTACTGATCCTCTGATCTCTGCATTAGAATCCATTCTTCCCCCTTCCACCACCATCTGTCCCACTGGACCCGAGATGAACAAATAACCTGTGCCCAAGGGTGTAGATTTGGTTTCAACTTTGGGGGGGTTGAATGTTGGTATGGTTGTATTGTACTGGGGGGGTTGTAACTGATGGCTTTGAATATTGGGGGGGTTACCCCCCCCCCCCACCCCCCCCACAAACTACGCCCCTGCCTGTGCCGACCAGAAGCCTTGCCAACGGTATATTCATTCCTGTCACCCTGCAGAATTCACCCCTGGACTCATTACACTCCTCTCCATCCAGGTATAGCCCAAACCCTTTCACTCATCTGCACCCAGTACTGGTGGCCCCAGCTTCAGTACGATGTCCTCAATATCCTCAATAACCTCAATATCAATTTCTCTAAGGCTGTGGTTTTCAACCTGTGGGCCGTGGCCCAGCCGCTTCATGAACATAGTATATGCAAACTACATCTCTCAGTTGGATAAATAAAACAGTCGCTAAAAAGGTTTTGATGGATGACGATTGTAATTAAGGTAAAGACGAATACAATGACATACAGGAGTCCGTTATTATTAAAGCGCAAACAAACTGTGTATGTGTGCTCTCGACTCACTGATCGCTATAACACTGTATATCTGCATGGACACAATTCAGTATATATTTGCGTGTGAGTGTTTTACAACAGATCCTCGCTGAGGAAGCGTGTTTGGAGAAGTTTGTAAGGATCACAAATGACCACATGGACATCAGACGCTCCAAACATAGACTCGATTGCTTGTTCTGACAAACAGAGGAACTGTTCACTTATGATATCGACTAGAGATCACTGAGTTTCCACGCATTTAGAGTGTTTTTATTTTTCATTTGTATTTTGGTATGTTTAATAATTCTGAATGGATCCATATAGTAGCTATATGCATTGCTTTGGCGTCTCCCTGTGGTTTGGAGACAGTATTGCTTCAGAGAGGTAAGGTATGTAGGGAACCACTGCCCTAAGGCATGCTGTCTGGTTCAACTGAAGGTGTTACCAATAGCCTTTGAGACCGTGGAGACACTATTACAACTTCGGCATCTCGGAAGGCATAATGTCTCCCTATGGAACACAATTCATATCCCAAGTCTAATCTTTCTTCAATCTGTTGCGCACCACACTCAGTCTTTCTTCAGGCTATCATCTTCAATCCAGCAGCCAGTCTGAGAACAAGATCCATGAAATCTCTTGATTTCTTTAAACTTACTGTCATTAACACCAGCAGAATTGCAGAACTCTCTCCACCAGCCATGTCACGCCTCCGCCAGACTCTCAGCCTCCTCTCACTTTCTGCTCTCTTTTCCCGGCCTATATATCACACACGGCTGTTCATTTTTACAGCTCATCAAGAACACTTCAAATACTCACCTCATACTTGTCTCTTGCTCACTTGTTTTCTAATCTTGTAAACAGGACTTTCCAGTCGCACTACCCTTGCACAGTGTTCTCTTTATGACTCCATTGTGGATCCTCTTCATCTTCATTGTGAGATGTATCCTTATCATTTATTTACCTGCATTACCATTGTGCAATCTTCTACATCTATGCCAGTTTTCTGCTGCCGCTCCTCTGTTTACATGCCATCTGACTCAGTCTGCTTGTTACAGTTTCATTGAAAATCTAATAAAATATAGCAAAATGGCTTAAAGCTACAAAATTAGTTTGCAATATAACCTAAAAATAAGAGTTAACTGCAGTTGCAAGTTAAATTTGAAATAATAAGGCCATTGCTTCATTGTACAGTCTTGAGGTGAGAAGATTAGTTGATCTACAAAATTATTCTCGTCTATTTGGCTTTACTGATGCACGTGTGCCAATTGAAGATCATTGAATATCATTCTCCATGCTGTACACAACATTTTATGTATGTCTATAAAAGAAAAAAGATATACAATTTTCATTGTGTACGGTGAATAAAAGAATGCAGAGGTCATCGTAGCAAGAGAAGAGAAAGTTAATTCTCTGTCTCAGCTTTCCTCCTTTCCCATTCCAGCAGCAGCACCATCGACAAGGGAGTAGTGTGACGTAATCACTGCCTGACAGAATATATAATTGATGCTTTGCGCTGAGACCAATAGTCTCTCTCTTCACACCAGCACCAGAGACAAAGGAAGAGATGAGAGAGAAAGAGAGAGAGAGTGCATGCTAAGGCAGCTGAAAATGTTGTTTTTGCTTTGATTGCACTAAGATCTGAATCTGTTATTGGCTGCTGCTTGTTCTTTGTTTTTCCCTTCAGTCCGTCTCCTCTACCACTCCCCCGTTTATGTCTTTATCTCCTTAGGGGATTGGGAGAATGCAAGTGGGTATCTGTAAAAGACAGATTTTCCATCCCTTCTGTTGTGACTAGGACCGATCTGACCTCCACCTCCTGCTGTGCCTTGGAATATCCTGTCACTTGGATTTCTGTTTGTCATTCAAGAGCTTCTGTGGGACCCAAAAGAGCTTGGATGTTGTTGTTCACTTGAGGATTTTTGGGTAACGCTTTAGATTACAGCCCGGAAAGTACTGCGTAATTACAATGAATTTACAGCATAACTTTCAATAATTATAGTGTAACTATACAGTAAGTATGTGTAAGTATAGGGGAACAATATGTAAAGTATTGGGAATAAAGGGGTAACAACCAGGAAAATAACAAATTATTTATACTGTAAATATTTTATATCTAAGGGGTACTTATGACATGTAACTAAGGGGTAAGTATGACATTACGGGCCGTAAATTAAAGTGGAGCTTGTTACCCTCTTATTTCATGTAGTTACAGGGTAAATATAACATTACGGGCCGTAAATTGAAGTGGAGCTTGTTGCACTCTTATTTCATGTAGTTACAGGGTAAGTAATTAATAAAATGCAAACAATCTGATATCACTGACTCTGAAACCTTTATTTGAAAAACAACTTTATTAAAAACAGGTCTACAACACTTATTATTCATTTTTTAAAATCAACTTTTCATTTCAAACTCTAAAGTCCTGACAGAAAGTAACAGGTTTTGTCCATTTTTTGGTTGTTGTTGTTTCTCGCTTGGCTTCCTCCTGCTCTTGTTTCTCAGCTGATGAATCTTAAGAAGGAATCCCGTTGCTATTCTGTATTATAAGAAAATACAGTACACCCAGAAATTCACTATGGAAATTCATGGTTTAGTCTATTCATCTTTTCGCTTCCGACCAACTGTCACCAGCGCCTGCATGAGAGTCGACTTCGCGTTCGATGAAGCACATTGAAATGAGCAACGTGAAGCTTTCATGACGTTCTCGCGGGAGATTCGTGTGAAACTCGCGCGAGAACTGCCGTCTCTGTTATTCTGTCTTGTTTGTTTCTCATTCTCATTATCTGTTATCCTGTGTATTTTGTTGTGAGCATTACTAAAAAAATAAAAAAAAAATTAAAAAAAACTGACAGCATCCAACATCTGCGTGAGTTTCTCGCACGCCTACGTCACGCTTCAAGTTACGTCAAGCATGAACTCTCAACCCTCGCATGCACGCGCAGAAGACAGCTGGTCGAAAGTTTTAAAAATATTCAAATATATGGTATTTTTCTTACAAATACGTATCGTTTCACTTCAGAAGACATCGATTCATCCATTGGGGTCGTATGGATTACTGTAGTTATTGCTGTTTGTGCTGTTTGATGCTTCGACTTTTAGGAACATGTGAGCTTGCATTATAAAGCGTTCCCAGATGATTTATTTTTTTTTTTCCTAAAATCCTTTTTTTTGTTCATCTTAAGAAGGAAAGTCGTATACATCTCAGATGGCATGAGGGTAAATGATGAGCACATTTCCGGGTGTACTGTATTTTTTAAATACAGAATAGCAAATGGGATTCCCTCTTAAGATTCATCAGTGGAATGAAAGAAAAAGAGGAACAAGAGGAGGAGGAAGCCAAGCAAGAGAAACGAATAAGAAGTGTTGTAACTTTAAATCTGTTTTGAAATAAGTTGTTTTTCAGATAAAGTTTTCCAAGTGATATGACTGTTTGCGTTTTTATTTATTTATTTATTTATTATTAATTACTTCTGTAACTACATGAAACAAGAGTGTAACAAGCTCCACTTTAATTTACGGCCCGTAATGTCATACTTACCCTGTAACTACATGAAACAAGAGGGTAACAAGCTCCACTTTAATTTACGGCCCGTAATGTCATACTTACCCTGTAACTACATGAAACAAGAGGGTAACAAGCTCCACTTTAATTTACGGCCCGTAATGTCATATTTACCCCTTAGTTACATGTCATAAGTACCCCTTAGTTATAAAATATTTACAGTATAAAATAATTTGTTATTTTCCTGGTTGTTACCCCTTTATTTCCAATACTTCACATATTGTTCCCCTATACTTACACATACTTACTGTATAGTTACACTATAATTATTGAAAGTTACGCTGTAAATTTGTTGTAATTACGCAGTACTTTCCGGGCTGTAATCTAAAGTGTTACCGATTTTTGTTTTTAAATCAGAGCTCTGAAATTTGTCACATGAGGATCATGATTTGGATGTTTGTACTATATCTAGTGCTTTTTGCATAATTGTGGATTCTGGTACATTCTACCTGAGGCAAAGGCTCTGGGAACGACATAATTGAGAGTATTAGGAGTGTAGGAGTCAGGTTAGAAATAGTCAGCGGTATTCTCAGCAGAAACACGTTGTTTATTCTGAAAGGGAGATTAAGTTCATCTGAGGCCATGAAGAAAATCTGGTCAAAGAAAAGATTCCAGGTGAGTTGAAGCGTTCTATCCAGAGTAATACACTTCAGAAACTATACAACTTGACTATTTGAGATTTTTCTTATATTTGGCAAATCACACTCATAGCGTAGCTATGTAAAATAAGTGATATTGTTCTGTTATAGTTAATTTTTTATGTACAATGACTTCAAAACAAACAGAGCATTGTTGCTGTTGTTATTTCATGTCAGACATAGCATCATTTTCCAGTTATTTGCCTTTATTATGAACAATAAACAATTTCTCAGGCGCTGAAAAGACTATGCCCATAGGAACAACTACACTACCTAGTTGCCTTGGTAGCAACGTAGGAGTGCATTGAAATGCTGCGAGCCAACATGAGAATTGACAATGGAGGAAAAAAATCACAAGTCATCATATAGGAAATCTGTTTAATGTAGTTGTCATCATCACATATTTATGCATAGACTGTACATTGTTGAATGAAAGTCAAATTATTTACACCACTTAGATGCAACAAACAGGCTAAGAAAATTTTTCTCAAAATTAACAGACAGCCTTTTGTTTATTTTTTTGTCTTTCCAGAGAGCTGGACATTCTAGCTGGACGTTTGGGAGATTCACTCATGGTGTGTTTTGCTTGCGACAAAACTGTAGAAAGTACAAGTTTATTTGTACAAAAATACAACAATTAAAGTGTGCGCACAACTTGCAGAATAATCTTGGCGTAAATTGTTAAAATAACTGCTACGACAATATTTCTTCATTTTTACATGTTGACATCACAAATTGTTGGGTATCACTAAAGAACAGATTAAGGCAAAATGATGATAATTTTTTTTTAATTTAGCCTGTAATTGTGGATATGTGTGTTTGTGTGTGTGTGTGCGCATGCATGTGTGTGTTATGTTTATACTCCCACACAAGTACATGTCTGCAGACATTGGTTTCTATAGTAACAGTCTTCTCTTGTCCACCTCTGCTTGCTGCCGTTATGGAAGTGAAGTTTTTCGCTTGTGCAGGAAGCAAAGCAATGGTAATTGTTGTTATCTGTTTCTAAAATCCTCACCTTTTATTACGGGGATCTTGGATTGGTTTGGGTTTGCAGCCATGCAATATTATACACAGAACTGTAAAATATACTGTAGGTTTTCATTTGAAGCTCAACCTAGAGATTGTGTAAGATTTCCACATATGCATTCAAGTCACGGCATAACTTTTCTAAAATTTCTTGCGGTTAGTTCATTATGAAAGCATCTATGTTCATCTATGTTTTGTTTGCAAAAATCACATTTCTACATGCCTCAACCATTCCTGTAGACTCAAACAGTACAGAAGATGAAAGCGCAGAGCCTCAGGTCTCCATGGAGATGAAGGAACAGTTCATGCCTCCTCAGGGGGAAGCAATCAACAGCCAACCGACGGGTAAGATCAGCAATATTCAGTTTGTAGCATCAGTTTCTACATTTGGCCACAGAGCTTAAAGGGTTAGTTCATCCAAAAATGAAAATTCTGTCATTAATCACTGACCCTCAAACCCTCTTACACATTCGGTTATATTTTTGTTGAAATCTGAGAGCTTTCTGACTCCACCATAGACATTTTATTAATTAAATAATTTAATTAACACTTTCAAGGCCCAGAAAGGTAGTAAAGACATTATTAAAATAGTCCATGTGACTACAGTGGTTCAAACTTAATGTTATGAAGTGATGGGAATACTTTTTGTGTGCAAAAACAAACTTTATTAAAAAAATTTGTCTCTCTTGCTTGTTATTTTTGTTTTGTTTTTGCAAACAAAAAGTATTTCCATCACTTAATAAAAGTAAGATTGAACCACTGCAGTCATGTCGACTGTTTTAACAATGTCTTTACTACTTTTCTGAGCCTTGAAAGTGGTAATTAATTCATTTAATTAATTAAATGTCTATGGAGGAGTCAGAAAGCTCTCGGATTTCATCAAAAATATCTTAATTTGTGTTCCGAAGATAACCCAAGGTCTTACGGGTGTGGAATGGTGAGTAATTAATGACAGAATTTTAATTTTTGGGTGAACTAACCCTTTAACGAGGTGTTTTAACAATCACAGTACTCTAAAAATGGAGATTCCTTTTCAGAATTATTCATTGCAAGAAAAGCTTGTGGAAAGGTTGTGATGGATAAACCCTCCAACAAAGCTTAGAATTCAGAAATGTTTTTGAATTAATTAGGGCTGTCTATTTAATTTGTTAATTAGATTAATTAAGTACGGTGAAAAATAATAGCATGAGTGCAAACATGATACTGAATTTATATAACAGTTCAATAAATAAGAAGTTAATTTTGTGTTACATTTTAGACACAATATCATCCATTTTGCTCAGTTTTGCCAACGAAAATATAAAGACAAAGCAGAACCTAAGTACTCACGGTACTTTGATGTCATACACCGATCGATCTGTGCAACGCCGCTTCAAATCCAAAACGGCTGTGCTCCACTCCACTTTTAGACATGCACTCGTGAACTTTCCTAAGCACTTCGCCTGAGCAGAATCCCTGCCCTTCACTTTGTGAAGTGGACGAGGGAAGTTTATATGGACAGATCCTCGTCCCCTCGATTTTGACCTAGGGAGCGAGTCTACTCCAATGTACACTTCAAGCAGCTCTATATCCCACAATTCAACTTGATTGTGACGTCACAGCAGATCGTGCACAGCTGCAATGTGTTATTTTGAGAATTAATTGACCCTTCGCCGGGAGTTTGATTGACAAGCGATCTAACCAATCATAACGTCGAATCTGCCATTTGTCTGACAAAGCAGTCAGGAGTTAGAAGATTAACCTCGGTGGACTTGAACTTGAAAAATGGTGTGTACTGACATCTTTCCGCATTTTAAACAACATTCCTTCTGATGTTCATTCATGTTTATCTGATGCTATAAATTAAGATGATCGGTTTACGAGCCGCTTGAGCTGAGACGCTACAGCAATCTGACACATTAAAGGGTTAGTTCACCCAAAAATGAAAATTCTGTCATTTATTACTCACCCTCATGTCGTTCCACACCCGTAAGACCTTCGTTAATCTTCGGAACACAAATTAAGATATTTTTGATGAAATCCGATGGCTCAGTGAGGCCTGCATAGCCAGCAATGACATTTCCCCTCTCAAGATCCATTAATGTACTAAAAACATATTTAAATCAGTTCATGTGAGTACAGTGGTTCAATATTAATATTATAAAGTTACAAGAATATTTTTTGTGCGCCAAAAAAAAACAAAAAAACAAAACACTTATTTAGTGATGGTCGATTTCAAAACACTGCTTCAGGAAGCTTCAGAGCGTTATGAATCTTTTGTGTCGAATCAGTTGTTCGGAGCGCCAAAGTCACGTGATTTCAGCAGTTTGGCGGTTTGATGTGCGATTCGAATCATGATTTGATACACTGATTCATAACGCTCCGAAGCTTCCTGAAGCAGTGTTTTGAAATCGGCCATCACTATATAAGTCGTTATTTTGTTTTTTTTGGCGCACCAAAAATATTCTTGTGGCTTTATAATATTAATATTGAACCACTGTACTCACATGAACTGATTTAAATATGTTTTTAGTACATTAATGGATCTTGAGAGAGGAAATGTCATTGCTGGCTATGCAGGCCTCACTGAGCCATTGGATTTCATCAAAAATATCTTAATTTGTGTTCTGAAGATGAATGAAGGTCTTACGGGTGTGGAACATGAGGGAGAGTAATTAATGACATTATTTTCATTTTTGGGTGAACTAACTCTTTAAGACATTTACCGCCAACTACTAGGAGTTTTAGTTTCTTATTTAGAGTATAATTTCAAAATAATACTTATACTTCCATAATAATAAAAATTTAAAAAAAAAAAAACATTAAATGTATAATTCACCCAGAAATCATTTACTCACCCTCATGGTCCAAAAGAATATGTGTAATAAATTCTATGTTGAATCAAATCAAATATTTCTTGCTGAAGCTACTTTTTTAATGTCTACACAATAATGACTGTAAATTATCATTCGGGAGTCATTTCTGATGAATTTGCAATGCATTCGATTATTTAATCATCATGTAATTAAATAGATTACAAATTTGACCGCCCTAGAATTAATCAATTCATCCAATTAACCAATTGATAAAAAAAGATTTAACATTATTATAATATAACAGATCATTGTGTATTTTCAGGCAGGGGGAGAGCAATGCTTTCCCACATCCCAAGTGATGGTCTAGTAGTGGAGAGGGAAATGCGAACCCTGGGCTCCAGAGCGCCTGGTCTTGAGGATCCCTTGTCACCTGGAAGGCAAGCAAATGCTGGGTGTGTTGAGAGCCCTCCGGTCAGACACCTGGGGATTGAAGCTCTTGCGCGGGCCTCACAAATAAGTGTGTACTACGTGGCAGTGGGGTCAGAGGAGAGTATGTCCTTAGCCAGCGACTACTACGGCAGTGTTTTGAGCCTCTATCGAAGAAGGACCTTTTCCATTTACAGTGTTCAGGAATGAGTGCTGGCACGCTGGATATAAAAAGGCACAAAATATCTTAAATTAGGGGGGGCACAAACATTTTTTAAATATAGTTTACAACAGGTCTAAACAATTTCCATTACCTTATTCTTCATTTATTGTGGCCATTTTATGTGTTTTCTTGATTTCCACTTTCCTTTGACTCCACTTGCATCATGTTTTGATATGCTGTGATAATGTTTGCCGTGGCTTTTTTTGAACAAACATGTTTTGTATTCGAATTGAAGTCTTTTAGATTTAATGAGTTTTTCAGTGCATGCTGTGTTTGACCATTTTGATTGCTTTCCCTTTGCCATTTTATTATTTTTACTTTGTCATAACGCAACATTTCCCACAATCACCCTCATTTCAGGGGCCAATTGGATTTTATAACAAGGGAAGCTTCTCCATTTGTCCAAACCCAGCCATTCCAAAAAGCCCACAATGGCACTAAAACAGCCATGAATGGAGCTGAACTCCCTGTTAAGATTTCAAAAATCTCAGCTTCATCTCAAAGCAGTGCTTCCCAAGACTCATCCTCTATCCAAACTCCCAAAGTGTCCCAGCCCAGTTCCAAAATCTTAGACAAAGTGAGAGTTTTTGAGGAACAAAGACAGAGCAGTGACATTCCAAAGGTGTCTTCATCAAGACTGTCTTGGCGTTTCAATCGAGCATCGTCCTGCAATTCTGAGGATGGAAGGAGCAAAGCAGGGAAGCCACATGACAACTCCATGAGTGATGTGGCACTCAAGAGGTCCTTCTTCAAGCAGAAAGCATCCTCTCTGGAGGAACAGGCAACCTACGTAGAGAAAAGTTTTCAGAGTAAACTCTCAGAAGAGCTTCACCGAATAAAGAAACTTGTTGGAAAGTCCAACATCAAGAAAGCCTTTTCAGTGGATCAGCTCGTTCCACAGTCTACTGGAAACGTTGCGTCAGTTTCAGCCCAGGTAATGCAGAAGGTGGAAGACTCGAGAGTGAAAAAACACATTAATTCAAATGATTTGCCAGCGTCAGTCTTGCCAAAGGAAGAATCACCAGAACTACTGAAAAAGAAACTTCCAGAGGACTCAAAGCAACATGAAGGGAAAGCACACACCTATTTGACAGAAAACCAGTGCAGGAAGACTTCTGAGCCCAGGCGATTGTTGGACAGAAAAGTCGTCAATGAAAATGTCGCTTTCAGTAAAATACCAGGACAGTGTTCACCAAGAGTACCGAGGACAAATGTGTCCTGCAAATCACCTGTAGAAATACCACCTGCCCTGCCAATGCAAGTGGGATTGGTACAAGCACCCCTAAAACCTCCAAGGTGGTTTGGTTCAGTTTCCACACTTCCAAAGTCATTTAAGGAGAGAGAGGAGGGAAAAGACTCATCACTTGCACCTAAAGTGACCATACCTACTATTATGGTCGAAAATAAGCCTGTGGATGAAGATGCAGATAAAGCAGAGAGTGGTCAAAAGGAAGCAAACAGAAATAAGGGAAAAACAGCCAGAAGAAACAGAGGTATAACTTCTTCCAGTCAGAAAGTATTTCTTAAAAAAGTTCACCAGGTACAGTAGGTTAAAATATAACATGCAACTCATGCTTGTGTAAATGCTGTTAAATGTCAATCACTGCAGTTAACTGGATGAGCGTTCATAAATACAACTGAAAAAATGTTCTAGGTTCAATACAGGTTAAGCTCAATCAACATAATTTGTGGCACAATGTTGATTACCACAAAAAATAAATTTGACTTTTTTTTTTTTCTTTTTTTTTAATAAAAAATGTACAATGGAAGTGAATGGGTATGGAAGAGGATTAGGGCCAAGCAATAATAAAAAAATAAAACCATCTCGAGATTAAAGTTGTTAAATTTCGAGAAAAAAGTCGAAATAAAATGTTGAGAATAAACTCATTAAGTTACGAGAAAAAACTCGTTAAATTTCAAGAAAAAAGTCGAGATAAAATGTTGAGAATAAACTCATTAAATTATGAGAATAAACTCATTAAATTATGAGAACAAATTCGTAATTTAACGAGTTTATTCTCAACATTTTATCTTGACAGTTTTTTTTCGAAATTTAACAACATTTTTCTCATAATTTAACGAATTTGTTCTCGTAATTTAACGACTTTTTTCTCGTAATTTAATGACTTTATTCTCAACATTTTATCTTGACCTTTTTCTCGAAATTTAATGAGTTTTTTCTCGTAATTTAACGAGTTTATTCTCAACATTTTATCTCGACATTTTTTTTCGAAATTTAACAACTTTTTTCTCGTAATTTAATGACTTTATTCTCAACATTTTATCTTGACCTTTTTCTCGAAATTTAATGAGTTTTTTCTCGTAATTTAACGAGTTTATTCTCAACATTTTATTTCAACTTTTTTCTCGAAATTTAACAAGTTTTTTCTCGTAATTTAATGACTTTAATTAACTCAAGATGGTTTTATTTTTTAATTTTTTAATCCTCTTCCGTAGAATGGGAACCATTTTTTAGAGGATTTAAATGCAGACATGTGCAGCTAATAATTTTATAAACGCATTAGATTTATTCTTCTGTTAAAAGTTGTTCATTATGTGAGCTGTTAAGCTGTATAAATCAACAGAGCCGTTTTAAGATTTTAGCTCTTATGTTGTCATGGCAATAAAGATGTAAAAATATAGTTTTACACAGAAAAGGTTAGTAAGCATATTTTCCACCATAAAATCATGTTAACACACATATATATGTGTCTGTGGCTATATTGTTGAAACATTGAGTATTTTAATGATAACAAATTGGTCCCATTCACTTCCATTGTAAATGGCTCACTTTAAAGGGTTAGTTCACCCAAAAATGAAAATTCTGTCATTAATTTCTCACCCTCATGTCATTCCACTCGTTAAAAGAGTCATGTGACTGCAGTGTTTCAACCTTAATGTTATGAAGAGACGAGAATACTTTTTGTGCACAAAAACAAAACAAAAATAACAACTTTATTCAACAATCTCTTCTCTTCTGAGTCATTCTCATTCGTTGTTTATGTCCAGCGCTTCCAGGTTCTACGTCAGAACGCCGACTCATTATTGGCCGGATCCTGCGTCAGCATCACACACATGCATTGTGCTGATCACATGATCAGCTTTGACCAATACTGAGCCGGCATTCGGATGTAAACACGGAAGCTTCACTGTGTTACTGTGTCACCTGCGTAAGATAATGACAGGGAAGAGAAGAGATTGTCCCACTTTATATTAAGTGGCCTTAACTACTATGTACTTACATCAAAAAATAAGTACAATGTACTTATTGGGTTCATATTGAATTGCAAAACACTTTTTCTGCTATTGAGGTGGGATACGGGTAAGGTTAGGGAAAGGTTTGGTGGTATGGGTTGGTTAAAGGGTGGGGGTAAGGTGTAAGGGAAGAGTCAACAGTGTAATTATAAATGTAATTATAGAAATTAATTACAGATGTAATTACATGCAGGTGTTTTTAAAATATAAGTACAATGTGAAAACATGTATGTACACAATAAGTGCATTGTATCAAATGATTAATTTAAATGTAAGTACATAGTAGTTAAGGCCACTTAATATAAAGTGGGGCCAATAAAGTTATTTTTGTTTTGTTTTTGCACAAAAAAAAAAAAAAAAAAATCTCATCTCTTCATAACATTAAGGTTGATCCACTGCAGTCACATGACTGTTTTAACGATGTCTTTAGTACCTTTCTGGACCTTGAAAGTGTTGATTATATTGCTGTCTATTCATATACCTCTCGGATTTCATCAAAAATATCTTAATTTGTGTTCTGAAGACGAAGGTCTTACGGGTGTGGAACGACATGAGGGAGAGTAATAAATGACAGAAATTTCATTTTTGGGTGAACTAACCCTTTAACTTAGATTTTTGCTTTTTTTAAAGAAAATAAAATCCATTTTTGTGGTAATCAACATGCCACACATGCTGTCTATGATCTTAACTTGTACTAAATGTGGAATAGAGACAGCTGACTAGACATTGTGAGGTTGTAATAAGTTCATGATATTATGTTACCTTATCATCACTTGGTCTTTGTGTAACAACCGTTGCCCGATCCTCCCAGAAGACCGGTCAGATGACTCCTGCATGTCTGTGGAGGAGGACCCCGCACAGGCCCCCATGTCTGAACTTCCTCTTAAGGATGCTGCAGAAGCTGCTGGATCAGACGTGATGCTTCAGAGCGTCATCGAGGGAAACCCTGGCCCCAGAGGTGAGATATCTCAGACCTGAGCTACAGTATTATTTAAATGCGTATCATTTGGGTCTTTAAAATGATCTTATGATCTCTTTGGATCTATATCCTCATGGTCTTCACACGTAATGCCATTAACGTTATTAATGTGCTAAAACATATAACAGAAAACATGGAACAGATCTTTTTTTTCTGGGTTCAGAGTCTTACTCATTCTATTTCACTGTGTCAATTGTCTCATTTTGCTGATACATATAATACAGGTATTGTAGGTTGTTCTTTACTGGAGAAAAGGATGTTTTTCTTCAGATGTTGTTTGATATCTAATCTATACACCTGCTTACAACCACAAATAAACATACTTTGCACAAGTAATAACCACTATAGCAAGTAACATAACTAATACAGTTGCATAATTAATTGCATTAAGAGACATTTTCAAACCAAACAACTAATGAAATCAATCTTGCGTAGCTAAAAGTGTTTGTCCTCACATTGCACTGAATGTTTCAAGCTCAGAGTGACAGAAAAACACCTCTCATGTTCCACAAAGAAATGAATCAGCGTCTTTCAGTTTGTTATTGAGAATGCATTTCATGTGGGCATTTACTTACAATGGCACAGAAGCAGCTTTCCTTCTCTGCAAAAAAGACCAGAGACTATAACTTTATAACACTGCAAAGGATTTTATTTATTTATTTGAAGACAAAAGGCTGTGAGATTAACATCCAAATCATTTGTACACTGCTGTGACACTTTCAACACAAGATTGTTCGTGGAATTTTCCATGAATCCGCCGTGTCTGTTCCGTGCTGGAGGCACTGCCTTCCATAAGTGGAAGAAATTTGATTGGATCATGGACTAGAAGGTAAATCTATTACCTCCCCAGCTGTGGTCAGTTAGAAATCTCACTCAGAGCCATCTGCTTTCTTCATTGGCCAAGATCCTCTGCAGTTTTTCTCTTCTGTTGCCAACCATTACACTGTCATGACAACATTAATGGTAGGAAATAAATACCCAAGTGCAGTAATGAACTGTGAAAGTCAGAGTGGGTGGAATTAAATTACTGACATTAAGTACAACAACATTTTTTATTGTGATGATGTTGATAGCAATTTAATGATATGTAATAATGACCGCATAAAGGAGGTTTTTATTTATTTACTAAAAAATGGGATGAATTTTAAGACCATCGCATTAATACTATCCACATAATAATTTATGTGAAATGTTTTTTATTGCTGGTCATAAGGTGACAGAATGCTATTACTGTATCTGTTGATTTGTAGTTTGAATAGTGCAATCACACACTGCATCTTAATACACTACCATTCAAAAGTTTGGAAACATTACTATTTTCAATGTTTTTGAAAGGTCTCTTATGTTCATCAAGCCTGCATTTATTTGATCAAAAATACAGAAAAAACAGTAATATTGTGAAATATTATTACAATTGAAAATAATGGTTTTCTATTTTAATATACTTTAAAATATATATATTTTTTCTGTAATGCAAAGCTGAATTTTCAGCATCATTACTCCAGTCTTCAGTGTCACATGATCCTTCAGAAATCATTCTAATATGCTGCATTTGATACTCAGCATTTATTCAAAATAGAAATATTTTCTAACAATATAAATCTTTACTCTCACTTTTGATCAATTTAACACATCCGTGCTGAAAAAAGTATTAATTTCTTCCAAAAAAAAAGAAAGAAAAAAATACTGACACCAAACTTTTGAACAGTAGTGTATATTGTTATAAAATATTTAATTTAAATAAATGATGCTTTTTTTTTTTTTTTTTTTTTTTTTTTTTACTCTTTATTCATCAAAGAATCCTGAAAAAAAGTATCAAGTTATAAAAAATATAAAAAAATTAAGCAGCACAGCATTTGTAATAAATCATCATATTCAAATGATTTCTGAAGGATCATGTGACACTGAAGACTGGAGTAATGATGCTGAAAATTCAGCTTTGATCACAGGAATAAATTATATTTTAAAGTATATTATAATAGAAAACCATTATTTTAAATTGTAATAATATTTTACAATATTACTGTTTTTTTCTGTATTTTTGATCAAATAAATGCAGGTTTGATGAATAGAAGAGACTTCTTTCAAAAACATTAAAAATAGTAATGTTTCCAAACATTTTGAATGGTAGTGCATATTTCATTAAATGTTGATATTTCTGCAAGTAATTCTATTTCAAGCTAAGGCTTGATCTTTGGATGGTACATGAGTTGTAACTGTTCGTTTCTCCCTATAGCTTCTCCTGCTGAGTCATCTCTGACAATTACCAGACCAATGCAGGATGTGAAGGTCAAGGCAGGAGAGATAGCCTTGTTTGAATGTTTTATTACTGGGCCACAGGCTGTGGAGGTTGATTGGCTGGCCAATGGGAAGTTGATACAGCCAGCAGTGTTTGACTGTAAGATGCAGTTTGATGGACAACGATGCCGTCTTCTGTTCAAATCTGCACACGAAGACTACAGTGGAAGCTATACTTGCAAAGTCAGTTCAGCAAAAGGTAGGAGTCATAACAACTGTGAAAAATGTTACATCATATATGCATCAGGCTACCTATGCTTTAATATTGTTTTCCAGTAATGCTTATTTACTTCCAATACCTCTGATTAATATTAACTGTGCTTCTTCTCCCCTCTTATGTGGTACAGAAAAGCTCACTTGTTCAGCTAATCTTCTGGTGATTCCATCTAAGAAGCCACTCTTTACACGGAAACTGGAGGTACTGGAGGCTACCGAGGGCCGGTCCGCACAATTCGATTGCAAAGTCAGTGGATCTCCCCCTCCTGAAGTCACCTGGACTCATTGTGGTAAAAATAAAGAGTCAGCTGCAGAAGACATTTTCTGGAATAACTCTGCTTGGAATAAAAGTGACAAAAACATTTGTCAACACTGATTGAAAATACCTATTTTGTGTCTTAGAACAAGCAGTGGCGGAGACTGATAATATTCGCATTCTTAAAGTAAATGGGCATCACTCTTTGCTCATCACTCAAGTTAACAAGGAGAGTGAGGGATTGTACAGAGTAATTGCTCGAAATGTTCATGGAGAAGCAGAGAGCTCAGCTGAACTCTATGTACAGGAACCTCGACCGGCCATATCTACTCATATGTAAGACAGACTCTTCTTATCATTGTCTAATTATATATACATATACAGTGGTGGTCTGAATTATTGGCACCCTTGATGAATATGATCAAAGATGACTGTAAAAGTAAATCTGCATTGTTTATCCTTTTGATCTTTCATTCATAAAATTAACAAAAATCTAACCTTTCAATGAAGGAAAAGAATTGAAAGTGGGGGGAAATAAATGTTTTTCTTCAAAACACATTGGCCACAATTATTGCACCCTTTTATTCAATACTTTTTGCAACCTCCTTTTGCCAAGATAACAGCTCTGAGTCTTCTTCTATAACGCCTGATGAGTTTGGAGAACACCTGACAAGAGATCTGAGATCATTCCTTCATGCACAATCTCTCCAGATCCTTCAGATTCCAGCTCCATGTTGGTGCTTCTTCTCTTCAGTTCACTCCATTCATTTTCTTTAGGGTTCAGGTCAGGGGACTGGTATGGCCATGGCAGAAGCTTCATTTTGTGCTCAGTGAGACATTTTTGTGTTGATTTTGATGTTTGTTTTGGATCATTGTCCTGATGGAAGATCCAACCACAGCCCATTATTGGATTTCTAGCAGAAGCTGTCAGGTTTTGATTTTTTATCTGTTTATATTTGATAGAATCCATGATGCCATGAATCTGAACAAGATGCAGAAAAATAGACCCACAACATTAAAGATCCAGCAGTATATTTAACCGTGGGCATGGGGCACTTTTTAACCATGTGTGCACCAAACCCATCTGGTGAGTTTGCTGCCAAAAAGCCTTTTTTTTTAGTTTCATCTGAACATAGAAGCTGGTCCCCTTTGAAGTTCCAGTCGTGTCTGACAACTCAATATGCTGGAGATTGTTTCTGGATGAGAGCAGAGGATTTTTCTTGAAACCCTCCTGAACATCTTGTGGGGATGTAGGTGCTGTTTGATCATTTTTTTTTAGGCTTTCTGAGACTCAAGACTCAACTAATCTCTGCAATTCTCCAGCTGTGATCCTCAGAGAGTCTTTGTCCACTCAAACTCTCCTCCTCACTTCACATCAGGACGATTTAGACACATGTCCTCTTCCAAGCAGATTTGTAACATCTTTAGTTGATTGGAACTTCTTAATTATTGTTGAAAATGGGGATTTTTAATGCTTTAGCTATTTTCTTACAGCCACTTTATATTTTGTGAAGCTCAACAGTCTTTTGCTGCACATCAGAACTATATTCTTTGGTTTTTCTCATTGTGATGAATGATTACGAGAATTTGGCCTGTGGAACAGGAAGTCATGGCTGGACAATTTCATGTTCATGATCACCCTGGTGTGCTGAAAATGAATGGGGATATACTTCAGAGATATTTTACTCATAAAAAATTCTAGGGGTGCCAATAATTGTGGTCAACGTGTTTTATAGAAAAAAAACATTTATTTCATAATGTGATTTTCCCCCCATTTTCAATTGTTTTCTTACATTGAAAGGTTAGATTTTTGCTAATTTTATGAATTAAAGATCAAAAGGATAAACAATGCAGATTTATTTTTATAGTCATCTTTGATCATATTTACCAAGGGTGCCAGTAATTCTGTATATCCCCTTTTATTCATTTTTTTCTCATTTGTTTGTTTATTTTGCACTTCTCAGGTCAAGGTTAGAAAAGATGCCATCAATCCCTGAGGAGCCCGAGGTGTCTGAGGGAGAGGTGGAACACAAAACAATGCCAGATTTCATAAAACCTCTCAGTGACCTGGAAGTAGTAGAAGGGAAAGAAGCAGTATTGAAGTGCAGGGTCACAGGCCTGCCATACCCCAAAATCATTTGGTACCACAATGCCAAGAAGATAGAAAGCAGCACCGATGACAGAAAGATGATACAGAGTAAGTCCACAAAAATATTGTCAGAAGCATATTAAAGGATATTTGTGGCCCATCAAAAGCACTGTCTTGAATTCTAACTGGGAGTTAAACGTTTTCTACATTTATTGTCTCCTGAATGCATGTCGTCTTTAATCATATCCTATCATGTACCTCTTCTAGACAGGGATGTTCACAGTCTGGTCATTCATTCTGTGTGTCATGGCCACAGTGGTGTGTATAAATGTGTCATCTCCAATAAAGTGGGCAAGGCTGCCTGCTATGCTCATTTATATGTTGCAGGTAAGATGGAACTTCCTCTCATATATAGTAGTATTGTAACATTCATATGTGTCTGCCTTACTTACATTGTAGCTTCTTGACAGTTAGCCTTCCTGAGCCACCTGATGATCCTCCAGTAATTGAATCTGTCACTGGGAGAACAGTCTCACTGAGCTGGAAAAGACCAAAAAACCTGGACCCATCCATGGGTAAATTTGTCTATGTCTTTTCTTAAACTACCCTGGCATGTTAGTTCATGATATTTTACTTAAAGTTAGATTATCATGTTCTATAATCTATGATGCCTGCCACCACCAGCATTTTTGATCATTTTCACAAAAATGTCATGGCCCAGAGAATATTTTGTTGTATGAATATCTGAACATGCAAAAGAAAGAGGAGAGCCTCTGCATGCATTATTTTTTTATCAACACTTGAATGTGGGTAAGTTTCATAGAAAAAGCAACATTTTGAACAAAAATATTTGCACAACATGTGCATAAGCAATGCTTTTATCGCTTATTTCTGCCTCTTTTTCACCTGCGTTTTGATCCGGAGATTCTGTACTCTTTCAGAAGATGCTTAATAGCACCCCCTACCATATAATAGTAAAAACATGGATTACGTTAAAAAATTTCGTCAATGGTGGGGAAGCATTGTGTCATAAATGATGGGAAATTCTGAGTTAAACTATCAAACGGTGATATACATGTCCAGAAATTAGAAATGGCTCATCATATACTGCAGTATGTGAATGAGAAACATGATAAGAAAAATTAGGGTGGGACATGATTTTGTCCATTTTGATTGGATCATTGGATTGTTTGCTAATGAATGCTGCAATTATGACATATTTTTAGCAATGCCCTGTTTCCCTTTACAAAAACAAAGTATGATTTTTCCATTGGCTTTTGGATTTGCAGAAAATGACCAACAAAAGTTTATGATTCTTGCATGTTTTTCTCATCATGATAATCTCCACAATATGAATGCTGAAGCCTAAATACAATCGGCAGAAGTAAAGAGCTAAATTTAGGCTGTAAACTAACTACACCACAGTCACATGATTTCAAGGTCACCACTATTAAGCTTCAGACATCTCTAAGTCTTTATTGAAGAAAAAAATTTGAATAGTTTGCAAGAGCATGGTTATAAACACAATAAGGCTGTAAATCTGGACTAGTGAGAAGATGAGTTTACCTGTTCTTTGTGATGATGTTTAATGTCCCTGTGACAACCTCTGTTGTTCCCTTTAGCCACTTATTAGCAACCGCCTTTTTAATAACAAGTAAAAGCATAAAATATAGAATAAAATATGATAATATCTTGAGCTCAACCACAGATGTCATTTCAGGCATTTAACCAAAAATCCATTCAATAAACCCACACTCTAAAAAATGTTTGGTTAAAAACAACCCAAGTTGGGTTGAAAATGGACAAACTCAGCGAATGGGTTGTTTTAACCCAGTGGTTGGGTTAAATGTTTGCCCAACCTGCTGGGTAGTTTTATTTAACCCAACTACTGATTAAAAATGACTATATGGCTAGCTTAAAATGAATCCAAAATAGGTGCAAAATTAAAAATCAGACACATAATTACTAGAGGCAACAATAATAATCAAAAGGTGTACATTTATTAATAAGCAATTTAATAAATGTTTATTGTTCATTATCTTATTAATAAATGCTCATTTATTAAACATATTAATAAATGTTAATTTCCAGCATATTTTGGGTTCATTTTAAGCAAGCAATACAATAATTTTTATACAACAGTTGAGTTAAATAAAACTACCCAGCACGTTGGGCAAACATTTAACCCAACCACTGGGTTAAAACAACCCAGTTGCTGGGTTTGTCCATTTTCAACCCAACTTGGTTTGTTTTTAACCCAGCATTTTTTAGAGTGCAATAACTTCTCAGTCATCAACTTGTATAAAGTTTACCATAGCATTTACCTTGTCCTTCATTTATTTCAGATCCTGCTTCACTCATGTACGTTGTTCAACAACAAACTCTGGGCTCCACCCAATGGACAACTGTTGCCTCCAGCCTCAGAGACACCTCTTATACAGTCCCCTCACTTTCTAAGGGAGTGTGTTATTCCTTCAGAGTCCTTACTACCACTGGAAAAGCATTCAGCAAACCCTCACCACCCACTGACCTGGTCCAGCTCATTGACAGAGGTATAGAAATGATTTGAGGAAGATTACTTTTCTGATGGCATATTTTCATGTTTTTCCTGATTACATATACAGTACCTTCTAGTATTCTGCACTTTTAATTAGTGTAATTTTCATAGCCATAGTCTTACTTAACCATTTGGTCCTCTTCAGTCAAAAATGACCAAAAAATTTACGTTTTTAATTTTTAATTTTTTTTTTTTTTTTAATTTTTTTTTTTAATTTTGTTGCATTAGCTATGTGAACACACACACACACACACACACACACACACACACACACACACACACACACACACACACACACACACACAAATCATGGACATGATTCATAAATGTTAAAGGGTTGGAAAAACACAGTCACACTTGGCTCCTTCACAGTCAAAAATTACGACATAGGAAATGAATGAAAAAATATGAAAAAAATACTAATACTCAGAGAATATTTTGGTGGTACAAACTACAAATGAAGGGGTGACTAAAATATGTGCAAAATAAACTGAATGAATTTTGTTATGTGTAATAAAATGTCCTCCTCTGTGTTCAGGTTTGACTGCAGTAAAAATGAATGCAAAAACTGACACTTCAAATCAACATTTAAAAAAATTTAAACCTTGAAAAAAAGTAGTCTTTTAGAATGTCCAAGTATAAATCCGAATCCACAACTTAAAAAAAATAAATATTTATGTCTAAAAACACGTCTATAAGCCACTTCATATAGAACTATATAGGAATCTATTGGTTACACCATGGCATTACATAAGTTTTTATTTTTTTACTCCCACCAGATGGCACTAATCTACCTTAAAAAATATAGATATATTCAATGCATTGTCTCTATTTTAACATGGAATACTGTTTTAATTGAAAAAAATAAAATAAAAAACATATTAGAATAAAATGTGTATTATTTTCAATGAGGAAATAAAAATTGTAGAAATATTGCATAGTATCATAAAATACCCTCAAAATTCTAAATAATATTCAAAAAATATTATCGAACAAAAATAAATTACATTGGTTTTCCTGGGGGAAAAAAAGAGTTACATTTCAAGGCTTCATTCGCTTTTGACTGCGAAGGAGCCAAGTGTGACCCCTAAATGAAGAGGACCAGAGGGTTAACTGCAGATCATCTCAGCAGGCCAAAACAGACCCTCATGAGCTTTTTTGCCTGTGAAATGTTGACTATGTTGTTGCCTGAAGCATGCACATTGCATGCAGACTTGTTGAAACCTTGTTTTCATTATTTTTCCATATCACAGGACAGTATTTACACAAAGCTCCAGTCATCCTGGACAAACCTGATATTGTGTATGTAGTTGAGGACCAGCCTGTCACCATCACAATAACCCTTAATCATGTCCAAGCAACAGGAATGTGGAAAAGGTTAGTGTCAAATGCAAACCAAATATTCAAACTACAATATAAATTGTGAATATTAAATATGCCATTGTTTACCAGAAGGGGAGTGGTGCTTGTCAACAAACCTGGTGCATTGGAGATGACCATGCCTGATGATGACCAGCATGCCCTCCACATTGCCAAAGTGAAAAGCACGGATGTAGGGCAGCTTATCTTCTTGGCAAACAACCAGTATGGCAGTGACCTCTGCACTCTGCAGCTGGCCATGGCAGGTGAAGACTCACTTTTTTCAACCTCATTATAAATATTAGCTGCACATCAGCAACAATGCATGGCAGAGCAGACAACTATTAATTAATTTGTGCAATTTGTAACATTTTTAGAGTGCTTTGCTACTCTATAATATGCCGGATATCATGACATTATGTAGATCTTTGGTGTCCTGTTTCAGTGCCCCCTACATTTGAGATCATCATGGAGGACTTGGACGTGTGTGTTGGGGAAACATCTCGATTTGCTGTTGTTGTAGATGGAAAACCTGACCCTGATATCCTCTGGTACAAGGTACATTTACACTCTCGAATACATTAATGTCTATAGTCTTGAGTATGTTAATGTCTATAACTGAAATTTCACTGGAGAATTGTTTGCTGCCCTTGGTGATGTGTTCTGTTTGACTTTCAGGATAGTATTCTTCTCGCAGAGAGCAGTCATTGTACCTTTGTGTATGATGACCGAGAGTGCTCGCTTGTTATTCTCAGTGTTCAGCCTGAGGATATAGGGGTCTACACTTGCACTGCTAAGAACATGGCTGGGTCAGTGTCCTGTAAGGCTGAGCTTACTGGTCCATACTGGTAAGTTATAGCAAATTAGTTTCAATATGGCTATCCAAAAGCGATTCTAGTGAATAACTCAAGGTTTACTCAGTACAAACTAGTTTGGTATAGTAGGTAACCAGATTTGTCATGATGGAATCAAGCAGCAACCTCCCAGACTCTCTTTTGAATCCAACATGGAAGTGACTTAAACTGCAATTCATCGACTGGCCGCTAGAGGCAGGCTCCAAAAAGGAGTCAATCCCATAGACTCCCTATGCTAAAATGCCCAACTTTACAGCAGAAAAAAATATGTTTACAGCCTGGTACAAAAAGTGGTTTTGGTCTATATAGCTAATTTTGCCCATGATGACAACTGTGAGGGGGATGAATTTTTTTTATAACTTTTTTTATTTAAGTTAAATTAAGCCCGTTCACACCAAGAATGATAACTATAAAGATAACGATAAAGATATAGTTCTAAAAATCGTTCTAAATATAAAAGAACAGCACTGTCCACACCACAGCTATAATGATATAGAGAAACAATATCATTGGGATCACTTTCAGATTGATTTTTTATGGCAGACATCATTGCGGAAAAGTTAATTGCCGAGATCCAGAAAAAGCCACCACTGTTTGACAAGTTAAACCCCCTTTTCAAGGATACTTTAAAGAAAATGTATATATGGAAAACAATTGGTCATAGCCTCGGAATAAATGGTGAGAAGTATTAACGATGAGATCATTATGCCAGGCTAGGAAACAGTGTAACATAAAATTACCTCAGATATCCAGCGCTAGTTTCAACAACATTGTCTTGCTTCCTTTAAAGTTGCAGTGAAAAAGACTAGGCATTGTTTTTATTTCAATATATTTACTTTGTCAGCTAAATTCTCTGTTAGATTAGATCGATTACACTAGCTATTCACTTGAAACATAGCATGCTGAGGACATCTGCTGGTTAAAGCCGTGTAAATGCAACAAGAACAGAAAAAACTTAGAAAAAGCTTAGAATAAATAGACCGTTATCTTTTATTGGTGTGGATGCAAATATAGTTATCGTTATAGTTATTGTTCTTGGTGTGAACGGGCCTTTACAGTTCTGCATAATTAAGGGTGTGGCCACTTGAGTGGCAGGTGGATAGCCGCTGCTGTTTGCCTGCTGTCGGTTAGCTCCACCCATGTCCCGCCTCTTTGCCCATTTTCGGTTAGTGACATGCTGCCAAGATTGCGACGGCTGGCTTCGCCCACTTTGGGCTTCAAAAATGCTCTTCAGAAACCTACAGGTGACGTCATGGACACTACATCCATTGTTTTATACAGTCTATGGGTGGAATACGGGACAGGAAGTACCATCAAAAAAAAAAATTATTTCATGATAACGATATAGTTACTTTTTTTTGTTACATAAAAAAAAGAACAAAGAAGCATATTACAAACAATAAGACAAATACGATGTACAAATTAAATAAACTATATATTTAAAATATATAGGTTTATTTAACATGTATACTTTTATTTAACATCTTTTGTTGTTTGATTAACATTACCCAGCAAACATTTGGACGTTTAATGACCGTTGAAAAGACTCCGACCTCCAGCACGTCCCGTCATGTTTGAAAAATAGCTCCAAAAATTAAATTTGAACTGACGTCTTAGACGTTATATTCTCAATTAATTAATTAATCTTAATTAATTAAGTATTAGAAATTGAACTATACAGAGAATTGTACAGATGTACAAATGTATCTGAATGCATTTTTAGGAAATGTTCTGTGTTACATTTATACCGATTTATTTTTTGGCTGGGGGACACGACTTTGCCGTCGGACCAGTGTTTGCTGGGTAATGACTGGTCACTTTAAGACTGAACGCTTGCATCTAATATACGGACACACATATGTTTACGAGGTTCACCGAAGCCATAAGCGACTGTATTATCGCAAGATACTCCACATGATGGGCATTTTGACAACTGTCTATATTTGACCATTCAGGCGCAAAGAGATCTGAATTCGGCATTGCGTGCTGTCTGAGAGAGCGTTTCTGGTGTGTCATACCAGATTGAGTTCTTTTTTCACAATACTACGCATAAAAACTTGATAAACACACTTCTATACTTCTATATATTCACAGCCAAAAATGTAGAGGAAGAAGAAGAGCAAATGGAAGATGAAGGCACGATTCTACGGAGGATGCGCAGACTGACTGATTACTATGGCATACACAAAGAGATTGGCAGGTCAGATACCATACCAGAAGGACACTGCGGTTTATAGTTTTATTATTATTAGGAGAACACTGAATATATTTGGATCTGACAGGTCTGTAATGTCTTTGTTCACAGAGGGGCTTTTTCATATGTCAAGCGAGTGACACTAAAAAAAGGCCAATCATTTGCAGCAAAATTCATCTCGGTGCGGGCAAAGAGTAAGACTTGTTCCCTAAGAGGAGATGACCCTCCTGTCAGAGTTAGACCATGAGAATATCATCCACTTCTATGATGCTTTTGAAAAGAGGCGTGTAGTGGTCATTATTACTGAACTGTATCCTTTCCTTCCTTAATTATCCTTTTTTTGATAAGAAGCTATTTGCTTGCGTCATTATCCTTAAATGATTAAAAGGTGCCACGAAGAGCTTTTGGAAAGAATAACAAAAAGAACAACCATCTTTGAATCCGAGGTTGGTGTTTTAACTGTGTATTCAGTAAAAATGAGTTGTTTTTGCATGATGCTAATATATTTTCTATGTTTGTGTTCTGTGTTCAGGTTCAGTCTATCATACGGCAGTTACTCGAGGGTGTCGCCTATCTTCACCGCAATGACATAATTCACCTTGATATAAAGGTCAACAGATAAAACTAAACGCTTTACTAATCATTGCAAATTTGGACTTTTCAGAGACAAGTAATTATACAGTATGTGTGTGTATTTCAGCCTGAAAACATTCTCATGGCAGAACAAAAAAGTGATCACATTCGTATTTGTGATTTTGGCAATGCTTTGAAAGTCAATCCAAATGAGGAATTGTACTGCAAATATGGCACACCAGAATTTATTGCTCCCGAGATTGTAAACCAGTCACCAATCTCTAAATCTACAGACATCTGGTAAAAGACCATCACTTCACCTTAGTCTTTGAGAGTTGGTTAAACTTTCATTCTCTGTATTTTCTAAAGCTATCTTTCTCTCCATAGGCCAGTGGGTGTCATAACTTATTTATGGTATGTATATTTGAGCTCTCCACTGACAGAATTTTGCATTCATAACGTGTGTTACATGTCTTTATAATTCACATAATTTACAGCCTAACAGGAGTTTCCCCATTTGCTGGAGAAAATGACCGTGACACTCTGCTGAACATCAGGAATTATAATGTTGCATTTGAGGAAAGCATGTTTAAAGACCTTTGCAGGGAAGCAAAAGGATTCATCATAAAGCTCCTTGTCCAAAACAAACTGTAAGTGTTTATTGCACCACAATCTTTGAGGTAAATATGTCCGATTGTTGTAATTGTCATGAAGTTATACTTGCTTGAATTTAATGTTTCAGGAGACCTGATGCCACAGAATGTCTTCTTCATCCTTGGTTCAAGGTATGATAGAATATTAACAAACATGATGCAGTACTGATTAATGCAGTGAAGCAAAGAAAATATTCATACACACTTTTGGAAACTTTGACTCCGACCTACAGAAGATGTGTACACAATACATAGCTGCCATTCAACAGAACAAAACAGAGATACTGTGTCTTTGAAATATCTAAAACCTTAATGCAATCTGCAAGAAATCACATCATCACTACATGGCACAAGCTAATTGCATCTACAGCCTTACGAAAAAAAGTTTATTCAACTGTGCTATTAGTATACTTCTTTTAAACTAAAAAAAAAAGAAAGTATACTTTCAGTCTACTTTTTATGTACTTCTCAGAAATATACTAAAAAATTGCACTTAAGTACTTGACTTATACTGGCAGAAAGTCTAAGTATACTTAGCTTGTAGTTGTGTTTACTCTTTTGTTTGAGGAGCCTATTAAATACTTTTTACATACTGTCTTATAAACTTACATTGTTTGAAAATATTGATTTATAAAGAAAACATATGTTTCTACTGAATTTTTGTGTACGCTAGTCCACTGGTAGTGCACAGGAATTTACTTCAAATCTACTTTACTCTTTTCATGTTTTAACTGTTATACAGTAGGGGGCGCTATTATGCATCTTCCAGTACAGAATCTCTGGATCAAAACATAGGTTAAGAAGAAGAAGCAGAAACAAGTGATAGAAGATTGCTTACACAAATGTAAAATAACACGATCATCAAACATTAAACAGCATATAAATCAAAACTGTGAAGCTTTGGGGTTGATGATGGACCCGATCTACTCCATCTGTGTTTTGATCATCATTCTGAATCCCATCCAGATGAAGTCTTTGATAAAAACAAGATTTTCTCAGCTTTTTGTTTAAAATGTTGCTTTTTTATGAAACTTACCTAAAATAATAAAAAAGGATATGATAAAATGATAAAAAAGGATACATGAAGAATAAAATGTTTTTAAAATGGAAAGAGTTAAAGTGCAGTTAAAGGTATATTTAAAGTATAAAAATGTAATACCTAAATAGGAACATAGTAGTATATTTTAAGTGCAAAAATAATATATAAATAGTAAACAATAAGTATGATGTTATGGTTACTTAAAACTTAAAAGTATACTTGCAGTATAAAATTACTAGTTTACTGAGAGATACTTAAGAGTGTACTTTCATAAACTAAAAAATGTGCTACAGGTATTAAAATAGTAAACTAATAGTATACTTAATAGTATAAATTCACTTGTAGTACAGATGCAGTGCAAATGAGAAACGTAGTTGTGAACTATTTGTGCACTTTTACTACTGTTACACTTATAGTGCACTTAAACGTATACTTTCTAAAAGTGGGCCAATTTAGTCCCAAGCAGTATTGAAATAGTACACCCCTACAGAAAAAACACATGAACTTCACATGTGCAAAAACACATGTGGTCACATGTGACCACATATACATGTGATTTTGCACATGTGAAATTTAACATGCAAAAACGTTAGAAGCACATGTGAAAATATGTGGATCTCATGTGAAACGTGTTTTGCACACAGGAAATGTGTGCTTTTGAACGTTTCCCATGTGAAAAATGTGTGAAACCCTCATGTGATCACATCTGAAACCCCTATGTGAAACTCCATATGAAAACCCATGTGATCACATGTGAAAACCTATGTGATCACATGTGAAACCCCCATGTGATTTTGCACATGTGAAATTTAACATGTGAAAACATGTTAGAAGCACATGTGAAAATATGTGGATCACATGTGAAACGGTGTTTTGCACATGGGAAATGTGTGCTTTTGAACATTTCCCATGTGAAAAATGTGTGAAACCCCATGTGATCACATGTGAAATTTGTGTTTTTTTCTGTAAGGGACTTACATGTTTAATAATAGTACAGTGATATTAGTATAATTACTACATAAAGTATACTTAAAAATATACTTGAACATTACTTAAGTATGCATTTACTTAAAATTAACTTGAAGTCTTTTTCGTAAAGGGTGTGGATGTATTGGCAGTAGCAAGTCTCTGTACATAGCAGATTGATTCCGCAAAGACTAAATACATTAACACTGTCATATCCATTATTTTTTTATATTATTTTTTTGATTATTATTATTATTTTTTTTTAGAGAACATTAATCTAATTGTCATTTTTCCTTAGTCACTGATAAAGGGAAAAAGCATCATCACAACATTACATAAGCAAGTGCTGGCCCGACGTAAATGGCAGGTAAGCAATAATAAAAAATAAATAAATAAATAAAAAAAGATAAGAAATGAACAATGTTCATGGCCTAACTCTTTTCATTTTGCCATTCCAGTGTTCGCTCATTAGATACAAGTCTAAAATGGTGATGAGATCCATATCAGAATTGCTGGATGACTCTTCTAGCCATGTGTCTCTTGCGGTGCCTAGAAACCTTAAAGACTGCTCACCACCTCCATCGTCATCCTCCGACTCAGATGAGGACACCGATGAACTTCCTTTCATCCCTATGCCCCACATAATGATGTTCTCAGGTTCCCGGATGTCTCTGACTGAGATCCATGAGGATGATGATGATAATGTCATTAGAGGATCCAATGATTCCTACCAAAAAAACATTAATCGACTCAAGGACATCACAGAATGCCAGCCAACTGAGCGACAGCAGAATGTAGATCACCTGGAGATTGCAGAAAGGACTGAACACTTGAAAGAATCCTTGCAAAGGGATGCCAGTGTACAAGCTGAACAGGTAGAAGGCAAGTCCAGAAGAGCACTAATGCGAAGAGGGAGTTCTGCTGATAGTGCGCTTCTTCTGCAGATCACACCTGAAGATGAAAATGTGAATGATAATAATAAGGAAAGCCAAAAGCACATGAAAAAGGCAGTTTCCATGGAGCTTCCACACCGGAGCAGTAGTCCAAAGACAGGCAAGCTAAGCAAGGAGGATTATGCTCTAAAACTTGATCTTTTGAGGCAGAGGTTGCTAAGAGGGGGCACTGTTGACAAGAATATGAGTGGTCTTCGTGGACCTCTGCTTGAGACACTGGGTGTTGATGATGAGAGACGAACTGCCTCTTTGGAACGTAACTTCAGACGTGCCAGGTTGAGTGCTTCAGGAGTTTCTCAGGCATCCTCCACTGAAAGTCCTGAGGAAACAAAAACTGTATCCAGGAAGAGGTCTTCTTTAAGGGAGGGAAACTCAGAGACGATTTCACTACATAGGAGATCTGGAGCCCCACTAGAGATTCCCTCCTTAGCCATGTCTAATATCACAGATCAAACCAAGGATGGTCCTCCACCTGTGTTTCCTAGAGAAATTTCTTCCAAGCCACCAACTCCAGACTTGGAAATTAAACAGGTGTCTAAGGAAGAGTCTATTGGTAATGTCCATATTATACATACCTCTCAGCCTGCATCTATATTAGATGACACTGATAAGAAGTTAGAGAAGATGGAAGAACACTCATTCCCTCAAGACAGCATGCAATCTTCTCTTGATATACTTCCACATGACATATCCTCAAATTATTCCAGTAAAGTGCAGGTAAATGGCAAACAGGCATCATCTGCCACAGTGTTACCCACCCCTATCTTGAAAATCCCACAACCGGATACTCAACCTACCACTGGACATCCAGCTGTTTTTGCTGCTGCTTCCTCAGCACACCAGCCAACACTTAGAAAGGATATCAAAGATATTGATTCAGAAGAACTTTTTGAAGCAAGGTTTAAGAAGAGGGAATCATCTTTGACACATGGCCTGAAACGATTGGGAAGGGCAAAGTCTGTAGAAAACTCACCAGTTCTCCCACGGAAATCAGATGAAGAGGTTTATCGACCTGGTCCTGTAGGTGCCCCATTGGAGTTTGGACCTAGAAGATTACAGGAAAAATCCAAATCTGTCCAAGACCTCAGGGAGGTGGAGAAGGATTCTGGGCTTGGACTTGTTGGAAGATTCTCTATGCGTGCCAGGAGATGCGTGCAACCCATTAAAAAAAAAGGCAAAGAGGAGACCTCAGATTCTGTAGCTAACAGACGACGAGTTACCTGGGCTATGGGACGTAGCAAGTCCTTAGACAAAAAAGAAGTTGGGACAGGAACATCTGATAACACTATAGATACAAACAAAGAAAATCTTGGGAAAGATAGTAAGAAGGTTGCTGAATCGCCTGTCCTTGCTGTGCGACGTAAATTCGAATCTGTTTCAGGAATATTTGATAGAGTGCATAGTAAGTCAAAAGACAGAGATGATAAGGAAACTAAACCCCACGTTGATGCAGAAACTCTAAAAGAAGAGAAGCAAGACATCAAGAAAATAAACGATTCACCAGTTCTTGCACTGCGAAAAAAGTTTGAGTCGAAGGTATCTGGATTTTCATTAAGAAAACAAAGTCAGCCTGAGAAGAGGGAGGGAGATAAGGAAACTAGAGATGAAGGACAGAAAACACCTTTGCTCTCCTGTCATCGCCGCTCTCAGTCTGATGGGCTCATTCACAAGAAGGTGGACATTCCAGAGAACCAGCTTTCTTCACAAACTGCTTCTACATCATCCAAAGAGACACTGAACGACTCTTCTAGTGCACAGTCTGTAGAGTCCTTTCAGAGTATGTATGATTCAGCTTATGCAATACGTTTTATTTTTTGTCAGTTATCAAAAACTATTCCAACACTTGTTACTAAGTATATAGGCTGTAGTTAAATACTGTAAATTTACAAGTTAAGCTTTGGAAACTAATTTATGCAAATGATAAAGACACATTAAAGCATTAGTTCACTTCAGAATTAAAATTTCGTGATCATTTACTCACCCGCATGCCATCCAAGATGTTCATGTCTTTCTTTCTTCAGTCGAAAAGAAATGAAGGTTTTTGAGGAAAACATTCCAGGATTTTTCTCCATATAGTGACTTCACTGGGGTTCAACGGGTTGAAGGTCCAAATGTCAGTTTCAGTGCAGCTTCAAAGAGCTCTACACGATCCCAGACGTTGTTTTACCTTTTTTTTTACTAAGCCGTTTGACTTAGTCTTTGAATGTTCGCTTTGTAAACACTGGGTCAGTACTTTCGCCTACGCCACTCGTGACCTTTCCAAAGTGATTACGTAACGTGTGTCGCATCACAGAGCAGTGCAAGATGAGCATTTGTGGTTAAAAAGTATATATTTTAAAAAAAATTAGAAAATGGCTGATGGTTTCTCTAGATAAGACTCTTATTCCTCGTCTGGGATCATGTAGAGCTCTTTGAAGCTGCACTGAAACTGACATTTGGACCTTCAACCTGTTGAACCCCAGTGAAGTCCACTGTATGGAGAAAAATCCTGGAATGTTTTCCTCAAAAACCTTCATTTCTTTTCGACTGAAGAAAGAAAGACATGAATATCTTGGATGACATGGGGTGAGTAAATTATCAGGAAAGTTTCATTCTAAAGTGAACTAATCCTTTAATTGCAAAATTGCATTAAAATCATTTCTTTGTTGACAGCTCCTGAAACTGACATGAGGTCTAGGTGGGACAGATGGGGTTTGTCCAGAAGTAAGAGAGACAGGACACCATCTAAATCAAGGGCACCTGCAACTTCAAAGGAAGGTGAAACAAAAATTTAATTCCATTCTTTCTACTCCTGGCCATAGTTTTGATCAGCAATTCTAATTAACAGCTCATCTGTTTTTTTTATTTTTTTTATTTCAGATTTTCCTCCAGTTTTCCACATTACACTAAAGGACCATGTTCTTCTTGAAGGAAATCCAGTCACCCTTAGTTGTCTTCCAGCTGGTAGCCCTGAGCCTAAAATATTATGGATGAAAGGTATTTTTCCATTAAATGTTTCACTTTTAATTACAAAAGCGGTAGTTCACCAACAATTTTCAAACTTTTCTCCGTTTCTGTTCATAGATAAGAAACCTTTGGAGATTGACAACAGAATGAGCTTAGTGGGCTGCCCAGATGGAAGACAACTTTTGATGATCATGAAGACCTCTAAGAAAGATGCTGGAATCTATGAATGTGTAGCCACTAATAACCTGGCCTCTGCAACTACTTCCTGTATACTGTCCTTAGCCTGTAAGCTCTGGAAGATTGCCTACTATTTAGTATCCACCTTTTTTCTATGCCCCATGACACACTGCATGAATTATGGGAGTAACTTATAGAAGATAAATTCTCTAAAAAAAACTCATAAAAGATAACTGTGACTTTTTATCTCACAATTCTGACAATTTTTCTCAATAATTGTAAAAATTATGAGTTATAAAGTCAGAATTGCGAGTTATAAAGTCAGAATTACGAGTTATAAAGTCAGAATTATGAGATACAATTCTGACATTTTTTCTCAGAATTGCGACTTTATATCTCATAATTCTGACTTTATAACTCGTAATTCTGACTTTATAACTCGCAATTCTGACTTTATAACTCATAATTCTGACTTTATAACTCGCAATTCTGACTTTATAACTCATAATTTTGAATTTATAACTCGCAATTCTGACTTTATAACTCATAATTCTGACTTTATAACTCGCAATTCTGACTTTATATCACACAATTATGACTTTATATCTCGCAATTCTGACTTTAAAACTCGTAATTCTGACTTTATATCTCGCAATTCTGACTTTATAACTCATAATTTTTACTTTATAACTCGCAATTCTGACTTTATAACTCGCAATTCTGACTTTATAACTCATAATTCTGACTTTATAACTCACAATTCTGACTTTATATCACGCAATTCTGACTTTATATCTCACAATTGTAAGATAAAAAGTCGCAGTTACCTTTTTTTTTATCTTTTATTCAGTGGTGGAAACAAGCTTCCATAGAAAACTGTTATGTTATTCTTCTGATGTCTAAAAATCAAAACATGAAGAAAAATTGACAGCTTATTCAGTCAAACTGATGGATAAGGATTATTTGTAGCACAACCTTATAATTTGAAATTATTCATCTCAGTCTTTGAGTGGAAGTTCCCCAAACCTCCCATAATTCAAATGCAGTAAGCTCGTCAGGAAAAAGGTGGATAATATTAATTCCAAATAGATGTTTGGGTGTTCTCACATTTTGTTCATTATATGCTTGCACAAGTTATTTTCTTATGCTCATATATTGTTTATATCACATTTTAAGGTGTTCCAAAACCTCCGGGAACCCCAGAGATTCCACAGATATACAATGACACTGCTCTGGTGCAGTGGAAACCTTCAGACACCAAAGTTCCTTGCACATACACACTTGAGAGAAAATCTGATGGTAGGGAATGTCTAATACATCTTGCATTATGTTTTATTATGGTATGGATTTTCCAACAAACTTCAAACAAACCAACAAGATTAAAATATTACTACTGTGTGTTAAATAGTATTATTATAATTATTAGTACTATCACTTTGTCATTCATAGTGTGCAGTGATTTACATTTTTACGTTTTATCTCTAGGTGATGATAAGTGGTTGACTGAAGCTACAGGAGTGACTGACTGTTTCTACAATTCCTCTAAACTTCCATCTGGTTCTACCATCCGATTCCGTGTTGCATGTGTAAATAAAGCTGGCCGAGGTCCATACAGTAATGTATCAGAGGGAGTACGCATTAACGTTGAAGGTACTAAGCATGTACACAGCAAAATCCCCAGAGTTAAATCAACTCTGCTCAGAGAACATAAGGACCCCCTCTACATAGAGCTAAAATAACACTGAAGCAGAGTTAAAGTTAATGAGATAATATGCTGTTTTTGGAGTTGTTTATTCTGATCCTGAGAGATTTAATGTCTTTTATCTTCAGTTGATTTCATCTAAGACTGTGGCTGGAAGTCATTTGTAGTTATTGTGTTTCTCTTCAGTGATTCTGCTTGTTAACAGCAGGTGTTCATCACTAATGCTCAATTCATAACTTAATCACTTAATTATCTCATTAACTTTAACTCTGCTTCAGTGTTACTTTAACACTATATAGAGAGGGACCATATGTAATCTGAGCAGAGTTGATTTATTGTCATTTCATTTAAATTTTTTGGACTGTACATCAATCCTACATCTGTTTTGCAGCGGCACCACTCCATAACCCTGCTGAAATGAAGACAAACCCCTCCGCCTCTTTCCCTGTTGTGACCACCGCTGTGACGGCATCTGCTTTTGCGTTAACACAGCCAAGTGTGTTTAGTCAGTCTATTAGTCCTATTACTGCACAGTCTGGTGAAGTCAGAAATACTTCCTCAGAAGTCCCTGTTTCTCACTCTTTCCCAAAGACGTCCATGCCTCCTCTTGTTCTCCCCAAGCCAACAAGTGCTATCAACATGATTCCCCCTATTACCCGAGCCCAAACTGTATTTCCAAGGTCAAGCACAGCTCCACCCTCAATAGGCAGATCAATTTCCCCTGTCCCTACATATGTTCCAGCCACTTGCTCAGATGCTCCCACCCCTGTCTCTCCTCCTGTGATTCTGGTCAGTAGTATCAGTCCAATAGGAGAAGGAGCAAGTTTACCTACACCAGAGACACCTACAGGACGAGTGGTGTCCTGCACCAAAACTGAGACCACTCTGAGGCAAGGAGTTCCCCAGAAACCGTACAGCTTTTTGGATGAGAAAGCCAGGTGAGAAAATACAATTACTTGTCTCTTTATTTATACAAATAATTAATTTAAACAGTTTACAAATCTGCAAGCACTTTTGATTTTTGATAGGGGTCGTTTCGGAGTGATAAGAGATTGCAGAGAAAACGCAACAGGGAAGATGTTCATAGCAAAGATAATTCCCTATGATCAGCAGACTAAGCAAACTGTCATAAAGGAGTATGAGATCTTGAAGTCCCTCCGTTGTGAACGAATCATGGCCCTGCATGAAGCCTATATCACACCTCGCTACCTTGTGCTCATAACAGAGAACTGCACAGGCAAGGAGATCCTGTATAGTCTCGTAGACAGGTGTGTAGTCAATTTATTATATTTTAAACAGGATTTTGAAAATGAAGTCTTCAGATGAGTCTTGTTTTCTCTTTCAGATTCTGTTACTCTGAAGATGATGTAGTGGGATTCATTGTCCAGATCCTTCAGGGTTTAGAATATCTCCACAACTGCCGGATTCTTCATCTGGACATCAAGCCAGACAATATCATGGTCACCAACCTCAATGTGATTAAAATCATAGACTTTGGCAGTGCTCAAAGGTTTAACCCTCTCTCACTCCAACAGTACAGCAGAGATCTTGGGACTCTGGAGTATATGGGTATGCACATCGTGCAATTCTTATCCTTTAACGTTTCTCTACATAAGAACTGAAAATACCTCTCCATGTCTTATTATTGACATTAATGACCTTGTGTCTTACCTTCTTCAAGCTCCAGAAATGCTGAAAGGGGATCTAGTAGGACCCCCAGCAGACATTTGGAGCTTGGGAGTTCTTTCCTACATAATGTAAGTCATCTATGAAGGAATTAGGGTCGGCATGAAACAGAAGTTGCAACTATTGTATTATGGTGTATTTCTGAGAGAAACAGCTTATCGAACAAGCTTCATTTTAAGTCACTTTGTTTATACTGTAGGCTCAGTGGCAGACATCCTTTCCAAGACAAAGACCCAAAACTGACAGAGACAAAAATCCATGCAGCAAAGTTTGACTCATCTAAGCTCTACCCAAAGGTGTCCCAAAGTGCCTCCACGTTTTTAAAGAAGATATTAAATGGCTACCAATGGTGAGTATCAATTACACATCCGGGAGCCAGTTGCAACTTAAGTAAAAACAACCCTTAAAGGGTTAGTTCACCCAAAAATGAAAATTCTGTCATTAATTACTCATCCTCATGTCGTTCCACACCCGTAAGACCTTCGTTCATCTTCAGAACACAAATTAAGCTATTTTTGATTAAATCTGAGAGGTACATGACTCGTCCATAGACAACAATATAATAAACACATTCAAGGTCCAGAAAGGTACAAATGACATCATTAAAACAGTCATGTGACTGCAGTGGTTCAACCTTAATGTTATGAAGAGACGAGAATACTTTTTGTGCGCCAAAAACTTTATTCAACAATCTGTGTTCCAAATTTGTGTTCTGAAGATGAACGAAAGTCTTACGGGTGTGGAATGGCATGAGGGTGAGTAATTAATGACAGAAATTTCATTTTTGGGTGAACTAACCCTTTAAGTGCAAGGGTTTTCAAACTGCTCCTGGAGCCTCCACAGCATTGCACTTTTTACATCAGGGATAGTCAAACCTGCTCCTGGAAAGTTGCCTTCCTGCAGAGTTTAGCTCAAGGCTTATTCAAATACACCTTAAACAGTAATCAAGGTCTTCAGGATTTCTGGAAACTTCCAGGCAGGTGTGTTGGGGCAGGTTGATGCTAAATTTAGTAGGACGTTGACCCTCCAGGAGCAGGATTGGACACCCCTGTTATATAAGGAGATACCAACTTCTGTGGCTCTACCACTGGAGAAAGTGCAACTTGGTTCACATGAATCACTTTCTTGTTATTGTTTCTATGTAGGTTTTCCTTGGTTTCAGTGGTCTATTACGGTAATTATGACATGGTGTGAACACAGAAAAAGCTCTGAATGCTTTTCGAATCGTGTTACTTTGATACGCCTTTTCACAGTTCAGAATTGTTACATAATTACAACATGGCATGAACACACTTGGTGTTGTTTGTGCTCATGCACACTGTTACATTGGCCTTTGCCTGTTTGGATTACTCTTGTTCTGGATTTTACTCTTATTTTTTGTTTAATAAAGTTCCCTCTGCATTCCCTCTTCGTCTCACCATTTCCCTTCACTTCATCATTATCTTCAACCATCTGTGACAGGAAAACTATTTGCCCGCAAAATTGTCCATGACTTAAGTTACAAAACTTTTTAGTTGTAAACTCCAAATATAGCTCAGTTCAAAACATAAATTTAATGTCAGATTATTGGACAGGCAATAAGCCGTTTTCTCACAAGTCTTTTTTTTTTTTTCATTATATGATGTATATATATAGTGGATATTATGTAAAAGACACAGTATTTTGTTTTGTATGTCCATAGTTATGGAGAGTAAAGAGAGTAACCATGAAATATGCCATTTTTTTTAATGATTTTGTGGACTTTTTCCTCAGGTGCCGACCCACCATTAAGGACTGCCTCAATCATTCATGGCTTCATGACTCATATTTAAAGAAGCTACGTCGACAGACCTTGACTTTCACTACCACACTGCTCAAAGAATTCCTGGCGGAGCACCAGCGCAGATGTGCAGAGTCGGCTACTAAACATGAGGTCCTTCTCAGAGTCTACCAGAGTGGACCTTCATCCCCGGCCTCATCTACCAACCAGTGAAGAAAAACAACGACTTTGACTTTAACAGAGCTGGTAAATGTCTGGAAATTCTACCAGGAGCTTCATTGATGACAAATAATATGAGCTGAAGAACAAACTGTACTCTTATCTCAAGAAAAGAAAAAAAAGACTACATGTTAAGAGAGATAACAGAAAAGCTGGTCGATAGCAAGTAACAGTTGTTTCAAGGTGATGGACATTACATAAAGAGCAATACTGGATTAAATTATCTTTGGATCTGTGATTGTACCAGAATGTTTGTTTTTTAATAATATCATTATTGTTTAGTATTTATGTAGGTTGCAATTGGTGATGCATCCATTTGAACTTGAATTAAGTATTATTTTAAGAATTGCAGGAGCTGTCAATGAAGAAGAATACAGTAATAGTTTTCTACATTTTTCTTTTGGGAATTCTTTAAATGCACACAGTTGTCTGCAGTGTAAAATGCTGATTTGTCAGTGTTTAATATATATATATCGAGAGTGTCAGCAATATAATACACTTTTAAGCTTCATGCTCTGGTGTTTCAAAGTTTATTTATGAAAACCGTTACAAATCTTGTGTAAATCTTGTAGATGTATGTTTACATTTGATTTTATATTTCAAACTCTGTATATCACACTGTTTGGCATGTCTTTAGACTTTTTGCTGTTTTGCTTTTGTAAAATATTTGATATGGGTACTTTGATAACAGGTATAAGTATATATTTACAGTTTTTTCCCCTTTCTAATGAAGCATTCTTTCAACAGATTAAAAATAAAACATGTTAATTGAAAACATAAAACAATCTTCTGACTTTTTTAATTATTATATTTATGGGATATCACATTTACAGCACAGTTAGTACCCTGGCATGGTTTCATATAACATATTAGCTTTGATATCAGTGTGGTTTTCATTTAACACAATATTTCAAATGACATTTTTTGCATCTATAAAATAGAACCTTCTGTCTTTTGTTTTTCTGTAAAATATTAAAGATTATAAATACTATAAAAAGTGTTCCATCCACATAACACACAACATTTTCCTCTTTATCAACATTCATGAGAGAGTTGTGTTACATTCATAAATTATTGTTTGGTTCTACTAGAAAAAAACTTGGCATAAAGAGGAAATCCTCAGGTTTTAATCCATGTGCATCTCTTCATACACTTTCACAGTCCACATTCACAATGACACTTGCTTCCTATCATTCTGTTCCAGACTCCACAATCATCAGGTTTAAATTATGACTTTTTTTCTCAAATATCAATCCTTTCAGGAGTAAATCTGTGCAGTGGCCAGTCTACATCTCTTTTGATATCGCCATTACAGTCTCATTTTTGAACTTTGAGGGTCAAAGAGCATTACTTTAATTTGCTGGATATGATCACATATCCATTTGTATACTACTTCCCTGTTATTGATACTGTCCTCAAGTGCGAAACCTTTGATAACTAACTAAAGCACGGTCAGTTTGGCACTAATCTTGGCTTTCCCCGTGGTAAACTTGACTGTCCCACTCATGTCAGAGCTGGTGTTTTTGAATGTCAGCTTGTGGACAGTCCCATGGTTCTCTATGCGAACATTGGGCCCTGACTGCAGGGTCTCTCCATTCAGTGTCCAGACGGGAGGCTTGATGAGGGTCACGGACACTTCACACTGGAAGCAAGCTGTTTCAGGAGCTCTCACTTCCACGTCCTCTATATCCTTCACCACTAGGATAGACTGGGCTATGAAGTAAAAAAGCAGAAAGTTTGAGCTACAACCTTTAATGCCATAAAATCATTGATATATAGTCATTTAGATCCAAACAATTCTCACCTTCAACCATCAGATTGGCTGTGGATGTGTGCTCTCCAACCTCAATACTGTAGGTTCCTTCATCCTCCAGCGCCACCTGCTGGATGACAAGTTTATGGTAACAGCCTTCTTGTATTATCTCCATGTGTTCTGTGGATTCCAACTCTTCTTCCCCTTTGTACCAGGTGACGTCACAATTTGGGGATGATACAGTGCATTCTAGAATGACTCTATGTTTTTCCAGCGCTGTTCGATCCCTGAGGTGACGGACAATGCTAACAGGAAGCTCTGTAAAAATAGATATTGACAAAGGATCAGATAATAGGGTCTCATTTGTTAATATTAGTTAATGCATTAGTTAGTAAGAACAATACATTTTTATAAACTTTATTAATGTCCATTAATAAAAAATAAAAAAAGTTTGTTCACAATGCTTTTGAATGTTTTCAGATACAACTTAAAAATGTATTAGTAAATGTGGAAATTAACATTAACTAAGATTAATAAATGCTGTAGAAGTATTGTTCATTGTTAGTTCACCTCATTGTTATTAATCATGTTTATTCTATCAAAAGAGTAATGTAACTATGGCTATTTTGCAAGTTCTTTACCAACCTACACTTCACCCAAAAGGCCTGTAGATGGCACAAAGACTTAAATTTAACCAACTATGATAACTTCGTTAGATGGTAAATCAATACAAAACATGGTTTTGGTGAGCGCTTTGTAATATGTATTCACATTAGATTTTAAAGCAACACAATTCGTTTGCAATAAGACAAACCAGATTCAAATTGCCCGGCAAATTCGTAAAGCAAAGAAAAATCATTTCAAACCTTTAGGAACTTCAAAAGATAAAACAGCGAAATTCCTAATATTACTTCCAATATTTCCATAGAACGGGCCAATATCATGTCGATTATTTAAAATCAATCGAGAGAAGCAGATATCGTTATCGTGATAAATTACGATTAATCATGCAGCCCTAATTTAATTTAATTTGACTTGACATTTGATATTCAACAGTATCCTTGACATTTATTCAACAGTGCTTTTGATCTGCCTGCACTGACACTATTCTTTAAAAGGAAAAATTATATACCAATTATCAATGTAAAGCTGCTTTGACACAATCTGCATTGTAAAAAGCACTATATAAATGAGGGTGACTTGACTTGACTTGACCTCAACCAATGTAATTAACTAATGTGAATAAATGAAACCTTATTGTTAAGTGTTACCAAATAATCACTATGAATGCAGAATTATATTTAATTAAAGTACATCTTCAGTACCTTCAACCTCAAGATAAGCAACTGACTCCACTTGTTTGGAAACAAACTTGATTTCTCCCGAATCCTCAGCCTTGACGTTGCATATAAGCAGGAAGTGTTTTGTCCCTTTTTAAAAGGTAAAAGAAAAATGACTAAGTACAGAAAAATAGCAAAGGATCAGTTCTATATATATTTACAACACTGAGTTTCGCCTCACCCTCTGTACGAGTCTTGATGGTGCTGGTGGGACGTATCCTGCTGCCATTTTTGTACCATTCCCCAGGCATATCTTCCATGGACAGCTCACACATAAAGACGGCATTCTGGTCCTCCTTAATCCAAAGATCCTCCAAACCAGTTATGACCTCCAATTCATGTTCTGAAAACATGAGAAAATTATTGTGTATTTCACTTTTAGATTATTACAAGCTTGGAAGAATATATGAGTGGTCATATTTAAGGCACAGATTATCTGACAAGCAATTGCATACATGTCACTGACAAGTGACAACAATAACAACAAAATATATGCCAGCACAAAACATAAACATATCTTGGAACAACAGATTTTGAAATATTCAAGAGTTACATTATATTTTACATATATTTTTATATTGAAATATTTTCATTATTAATTAACGAAAACTATGCTGATCATAACAACCTACTGTATTTTATTCTTAATATCATAAAGAAGCAAAAACACAAATGCTGCTGACTAACATTTGTTAGTAAATCTTAACAACGTCTTAATTTTACGATCATTTATTTCAGTGCTTCATTTTCATTTCAGTTATTTCAGTTAGTGATTCTACTACAAATTAAAAGAAAACAAAGTATAAGACCAAAGTCCCTTTAAGACAAGTCATTTCACTCGGCGGCCATCTTTGAAACGCCTCTCGGGCGTTTTCTCCAAAACTGTTTGCCAACCTTACGATTAAATTTCATATTTGAAATCACCAATGAAAACTAAAAACAACCGGCTCATAGTTTCTAAACGCTCGATTCATGACAAAAAAAAAACTATTTTTCAGGCTGGATCAAGCTAATGCGCATGCGCAGACCTAAATGCTCGTCTCTTCGGAGGCGCGCGTCTGACTGTTTCTATAGAAACCGGTGATTCTAACGGCCGCTGAAGTGACGCGATGACTTTACTAGTCGGCGATTGGCTCTTATTTAGAAGGCGGGACTTATTCCGCCAAACTTTCTCCCATTCAAAACAATACGAGTGACACGTCTTGTGTTATTCTATAGTCTTTGATAAGACACAACCTGTTGACATGCATTTCTAATTATACATAAAAAAAAAAATTGAGCTCACAGTGTTAACATATACTTTGCTTAAATTCGATGCAAATAATAAACGCCTACATTTATTTTCAGTTCTACATTTGTACTGCAATTTCAGCACTGTGATTATGAATTAATGCAAAGATGATTCACAAAGACCAGTAATAATATGTTTTGATTTCATGCCAAGTTTAACTCCAGCTAACCTTTCATGATAATAAAGCATTAGCAAAATTAGTGAGCCTCTTCTTTACTGTCCATCTTGAATTTCAAGCATAAGCTGGAGCAAGCAGAAAAATGTCTAGTCTAAATTAAAATCCTCCCTTACACAGAATTTCAATGCAAGTGTGCATGTTTTTGAAAGGCATCAAGCTGGGAAAGTGATGAAGACTAAAGTGACATAGGCTTACCATAGACCTCAAGTTTACAGGAAGTGCTGAGGTCACCTATTTCACAAGTGTAAAGGCCCGAGTCACTGATGCTGCACTCCAGGATCTGTAAACAGCGCTTACGTCCCATTGAATAAATCCTCAAAGTCTTATTAGATTTCAGCTCCAACCCGTTCTGCCAATCAATCCATAGAAAGCTCAGTGAGAAGAAAAGTGAAAACATATTTGTAGGAATGTACAGTGATTTTTAGCAAATTTAGAAGTACCTTCTGCCATCTGACATCCACATTTGGTCTAGACAGCTCACACTCCAAAATGACTGAAGATTCCTCCTCAACTCTGACATCGGACAGCTTCTTAATGATCATTACTGGTGTTTCTAAGAATTTGATGCACAATGCTTGTTATTTTTGGCAATTATGTGACAAAATATGCCATTAGTTTTAATCGAATCCCAAGCATAAATGTTTCCCACCTTTGACTACCAGTCTGGCAGTAGTTCTCAGACCTTCTGCAGAGAAGACAATGCTTCCCGTGTCCTCTAATGTGAGGTTGGAGAGAGTGAGGCCATGCACTCGTCCATTGGAACTAACACGCCAGTTGTTACTGGGTTTGACACGCAGACCATCTTTTTGCCACACACCCTCCACATCAGTATGAGAAAGCTCCACCTCGAAGGACGCCGTCTCTCTCTCAAAGGTCTCAATGTCCATCAGCCCCTTGCGTATGACAATCTTCCTCGCTTTAAATAGTAACAGAGCTTATTTAGAATGCAATAATGCTACTTATAAAACAGAAAATATTGCTTAATGTACAGAACATTTCAGAACTGTTAGGACCAGAATTAGCTGATGCTTCTATTCAAATGCCTGCCAACTTCTTAAGTGCATTATAAATTGTAACTATTTCAGCAGAATTACATTTAGTTAGGCTAAAGTGACAAATATTTGAAACTCCAAGGAATTCATCCTGGTGTTGGCTTCACAATCAAAAGTCATGCTCAGAGTTTAATGCTCTCGGCCACTTACGCTCCACGTTGAGCTTGACCTGCGCACGATCATGGAGGGTCTCACAGCGATAGGTCCCTCTATCAGACAGACCGAGGTTACTGATGGTCAAGATACGTTTACAGCCATCCTGGGTGAGTTTATGTCTGGGTCCGGGCTGGATCACCACCCCCTGTCTCATCCACTGCACCTCTCCAGACTCCAGACTCACTTCCGTCTCTAATGTAGCCTCTCCAAACTCCTCAGCCATCACGGCCTCCATTCTCTTCGTAAACAACACCTGTGCCTCTGTGTGTAAAGGGTTACAGAGTTACAAAGTCATGCATTTACAAAAATATTAGTAAAACAAAAAAAATTGCCATTGAAATTAAACTTACAAACAGTTTTGACAATGTATTTTGAGAAACAAATCACACAAACACTGATACTTTCCTAATAATTATATAAATTTCATCCAAAAATGATTCTATCATTATTTTGTTATCAGAACAAACAATAAAATAGTTACGTCAATTTATTTTAAATACAACATATGTTGTTTCAAAATGCTGTACAGGCTCAATTAGCCATCAAATAAAACAACAAATTCATAAAACATCAATCAATGATTAAATTCAAATCCCTATTGAATGCTAAAGAATAGTATTGTTTTAAGAGCTGGACAGAGAAGAAGCAGACTTTGGGCCAGATTTACTAACAGCTTGCACCAGCACAAACCCTCTTTTGGCATTAAAAAACTACTGTCAGGATTATTTAAGAAAAATGAGCACTGAAAAGGCGTATGCAAGGGTTATTTTTGTGGCTCAACTTATTGCATTTGCATTTGTAGGAGTTTTTCTTTCAGATGCAAAAGTTATGGGAGGAGAGGATATAAATGAATCATGCAAAGTGATTTAATGAGGTAATTTACTGGTATTTGCGCCACTCTTGATAGATTGTGTTGGTCATTATGGGAATGATCTGGCTAAGATCTGATCTTTAATGTGTGCATTGTCAGTAAATCACCTGCTGAACTTTTATGGGATTGCTCTCTCTCTGCCCTGTTTAATAAATCTGGCCCCTAAAGTGTAGCGGGAGACTGTTCCATAAACGTTTATGGAACGTTTTGTTCCAAAAGCTCAATCTCCCTTAGATTTGTGTTTAGAGTGGGAGATGACAGAAAGTGAATCTTTTTCACAGAATTCAACTTGAGATGTTTGAGTGTTTATGTACAGAAATGTACAGAACATTAAAAAAAAAACAATTGGATTCCTCTTTAAATTAAAAAAAGAACATATTTCCCTTTGCATTCGCACTGTCATTTGCTCTATAAGTGGACTTTTTACTGAAAAAAAAGTCACTATTCGCTGAAAAAGTCTTTTCCACTGTTGCTGTCAAATCTGGATCATGGTGTCAGTCTTTTCATCAAGAAACTATTATATGGCACATATTATTGTTCTTGTTTGTTGAAATAATGCCTTTTTAATGCCTGTTTTCTATTTTTAAAGGCACAATATGTAAGATTTTTGGATTAAAATATCCAAAAACTACTAGAACAGTGTTATAGACTTGTGTACTTACATTATCGCAAATGTTTCCAAGAATGTTTAAATCCAGAGAAATAAGCTATTTTAACCAGGACACGGACCGTGTCCGTGCGTCGCCTATCAATGACATCATACCTGCGTTACCCTCGTTTTCCGGTTTTATTTTGTAGAAACCATGGAAACACCAAAGACGCTTTAAAGGTGCCATCGAACGTTTTTTTACAAGATGTAATATAAGTCTAAGGTGTCCCCTGAATGTGTCTGTGAAGTTTCAGCTCAAAATACCCCATAGATTTTTTTAAATTCATTTTTTTAAACTGCCTATTTTGGGGAATAATTAGAAATGCGCCGATTTAGGCTGCGGCCCCTTTAAATGCTCACGCTCCCCGCCCACGGAGCTCGCGCTTGCCTTAAACAATGCATAAACAAAGCTACACAGCTAATATAACCCTCAAAATGGATCTTTACAAAGTGTTTGTCATGCATACTGCATGCATGCGTCAGATTATGTGAGTATTGTATACTGTTATATTGTTTACATTTGATTCTGAATGAATTTGAGGCTGTGATCCGTGGCTAACGGCTAATGCTACACTGTTGGAGAGATTTATAAAGAATGAAGATGTGTTTATGAATTATACAGACTGCAAGTGTTTAAAAATGAAAATAGTGACGGCTCTTGTCTCCGTGAATACAGTAAGAAACGATGGTAACTTTAACCAAATTTAACATTACATTAGCAACATGCTAACGAAACATTTAGAAGGACAATTTACAAATATCACTAAAAATATCATGATATCATGGATCATGTCAGTTATTATTGCTCCATCTGCCATTTTTCGCTGTTGTTCTTGCTTGCTTACCTAGTCTGTTGATTCAGCTGTGCACAGATCCAGACGTTAATACTGGCTGCCCTTGTCTAATGCTTGAACATGGGCTGGCATATGCAAATATTGGGGGCGTACATATTAATGATCCCGACTGTTACGTAACAGTCGGTGTTATGTTGAGATTCGCCTGTTTTCCGGAGGTCTTTTAAACAAATGAGATTTACACAAGAAGGAGGAAACAATGGAGTTTGAGACTCACTGTATGTCATTTCCATGTACTGAACTCTTGTTATTCAACTATGCCAAGATAAATTCAATTTTTAATTCTAGGGCACCTTTAATATATTACATGTTTTATTAGACAAGGGAACAACTGTTTGGATACATTTATAAACAGAAAACTAATCACTATTATATAGCTAAACACATTTAGTCTTATTATTTGCATCTTGTTTTCTTGATCATATTAATATGATAATCTAAAATCGATCTTACTGCAGTGTGTAACAGTGTCTCACAGCAGCCGCCGAGCGAACGCACAGAGTAACGTTACAATAATTTGCAACGCACACAAATGTATCTAATATGATATAAACAGCGCTGCGTTACCCCACATATGCATAATAAAAGTCCTGCTGCTCTCGAGCCGTGTGACGCTCCAGCGGCCATCCTGTTCTGCTTCATACTACAGTAACGTTAATAACCTCATCCATGAACATGATGATTTCTGGCTGAATCCCGTCGGATTCTTTGGGGTCTCATTGAGCTATGCCTTTTAAATAGGCGACCTCTAGTGGCAAAAAGTTACATATTGTGCCTTTAATGCCTGTTTTTTTGTACGACGAGCAAAAAATCATAAAATACTGTTGTCGTTTCTGCATAACCTGATATTGCTGAGTTTAACGTGTTCCTGGGTCAACATTTTTGTTGATCCTGGAACAACATTCAAATCAACCAATCAGATTTGAGGGACAAGTTTACAGATTATGTCAAGTTTAGGCTTAAAATCATGAATTGGTGCTTCTACATCAGTGTTATTCATCTATCATTTCCCTCAGATTTTTGGGATAACTTATTGGTAGGGTTAGGTTTAGGGGTAGGAATAGGGTTAAGACTAAATTTTCTGACTAGAATGTTGTTCCAGGATCAACAAAATATGTTGACCCAGGAACGCATCTAACTCAGCAAAATCAGGACGTGCGTAGTTTCTACTTCCTTATTTAAAGCATTGGGCATTCTATCCTTTTGTGTTCCATGACTTGTTTCAAATCATATGAGGGTGATTAGATGATGACAGAACATTCTTTTTAGGCGAACGAACCACAAAAAATAATTGTTTAGCTTTTATTTACTTACCCTGGACCTTGAGGCTGGCTTTAGAAATGATTCCCTCAGCCTCTGCAGTGATCCGGGAGGAATCCAGCAGCTGGACCTTCTGAATAATCAGAGTATGGCAGAGGCTGTTCTGTTCAATATGGAAGCGATCACTGGGTTTGATGGGCTCTCCATCCATGAGCCAGATCAACTGAACATCATCAGGGGAGACCACGCACTTAAAGGTAGCATCCTCACCCTCCATGACTGTGGTATTGTGAAGCTCTGTGAGGAACTCCACCACACGAGGCACTGCAAAGCAGATGGAGGTTAGTGACTAAGTCAGTGTGTCGTTTAATATCTTCTAACAAGTAGCTTGTTTCTCACTTACATTCAACCCTTACTCTGGCGCTGGTGCAGTCATCTTTGGACTCACAAGCATACTCTCCGGCATCTTCTTTGGTGATACGATGGATTGTGAGACTCCTCTCTGTCCCGTTGGCACGGATAGAGAAGCGACGGCTGGGAATGATCTCCACTCCATCCTTCATCCACTGGACATCTGCTTTGGCTTTGCATAGCTCACAGCATAGTGTGATCATACCATCTTTATGGGCCACCGTATCAACCAGTGGCTTCACAAATTTAATACGCATATCTGTAACACACACAGGTTATTATATGTTGTATGAGTTGCAATGCTAAGTATATGACTTTCTGTTCATGTCACAAGCAACAGCATGATTCCAGCTACCAACCTTTGACCAGGAGACTGAAGTGCATTTCATCGGTGTTTGCATCACATGTGTATTCTCCACTGTCAAGCTTCTTTAAAGGGTCAATGGTGAAAGTGCGGGTCAGGCCCAGGCTGGAAATATGGAAACGTTCTCCACTGACTTGAGTCCAGTCTTTAAGCCACCGCACTTGGGCGTTGGGTCTGGAAACCATGGCAGTAAAAGTGACAGCCTCAGCTTCATAACCAGAGACCAAGTTCACCTCTTCTTTGTTAAGGAACTCAACGGGAGGCTCTGGAGAAAAATACAACACTTAAAGGATTAGTTCACTTCAGAATTAAAATTTCCTGATAATTTACTCACGCCCATGTCATCCAAGATGTTCATGTCTTTCTTTCTTCAGTTGAAAAGAAATGAAGGTTTTTGAGGAAAACATTCCAGGATTTTTCTCCATATAGTGGACTTCACTGGGGTTCAACGGGTTGAAGGTCCAAATGTCAGTTTCAGTGCAGCTTCAAAGAGCTCTACATGATCTACATGGTTGGAAAGGTCACGCGTGACTTAGGCGGAAGAACCGATCCAGTGTTTACAAAGTGAACATACAAAGACTAAGTCAAACGACCTTTACAAAAAAAGGTAAAACGATGATGTCGGACGATTTTGAAGTTGGAGGAGAAAATGGGATGGAGTTTTTCGCCCTACCGCGGTACTTCCGCCTACGTCACGCGTGACCTTTCCAACATGATTACGTCATGTGTGGAGCATCACAGAGCAGTGCAAGATGAGCATTTGTGGTTAAAAAGTATATAATTTTTAATTTTTATAAAAAAATGGCTGATGGTTTCTCTAGATAAGACTCTTATTTCTCGTCTGGGATCATGTAGAGCTCTTTGAAGCTGCACTGAAACTGACATTTGGACCTTCAACCCGTTGAACCCCAATGAAGTCCACTATATGGAGAAAAATCCTGGAATGTTTTCCTCAAAAACCTTCATTTCTTTTCCACTGAAGAAAGAAAGACATGAATATCTTGGATGACATGGAGGTGAGTAAATTATCAGGAAATTTTAATTCTAAAGTGAACTAATCCTTTAAGGCACATAAGGTCTTACTACATTTTGCATGTAATTGACACAAAGAGTTTCCACGATAAAGAAAGATCTAGTTTAAAACACATGCTAAGAAATGTATTCATGTTGGTTTTTGAATTACTTCAATTAATGATGTTTTAATAAAATGTCATGTAGTGTAACCATCAAGCTAAAAGTAATAGCATGTTTCTCTTTATCGTTTACTTTTCAAGGTAGAATGTTTTTATATATATATATATATATATATATATATATATATATACCATGAATTATTAATTCATATTGTTATAGTGTTAGTTAACTAAAATAAGTTGTTTGTTACAATTATTTCATGTATTCACAATAAGTTCTGTATTAGCCAATCAGATGTGGCTACGTCATCACATGGGGTTTAGTTCACTGTTTGTTTTTACGTTTAGCGTCAGTATGCTTGCAGGCTTCGGTGCGGATGGTTGTATATAAACCCATCAGCCCTGGACAAGAGCATAAACCCCCGCTATTGTAAAGTTGTTGTTTAATAAGTTAAGTAAAGTCCCTGAAACGGATTCGTTTTGTTGTGCGCTTCTCTTCACGCCTCCTCGGACGCTGTTAAGCGAAAGACTAAAGCACAACAGTATATATCCAGAGCTGATTACATGTAATCCAGATTACGTAACTAGATTCTAAAAATTAAGTACTTGTAATTAGATTATATTACATTTTAAAATACACATAATCAGACTACAGTTACTTTTTCATTGATTACATAATTACATGTTATTCTCATAATGGCAGTAAATTATTCATAATTCACTGATTCTCCCTATTATTATTATTTTTTTCCTTGCTAAAAAAGACTGCTTATATTCAGAATGTCTTCCAGGTTTGTGGAATCACACAAACTGATCAGCCACATGTAAATATCACTGAAAACTGAGACTTACACAGCACTTGATCTCTGGATTTACTGAAATCATTTCACTTTTAAGAAGTGTTTTCTCAACATTGCAACATTGCATATCGTATCAACTCCTGACGAACACATTTATTGTACTTAATAAATACAGTACCTTGAACTTTAACAACAGTTATCATTTTGTCATCAACAGCATCACACATGTATTTCCCAGAGTCAGAAAGGAGGATGTTGGATAAGGTCAGTTTCCGGAGTGTTCCATGGCTTTCAATACACGTGCGCTCATCAGGGACCAGCGGTTTATCATTGAATAGCCACGTAACTGCTGCGTTGGCTCGAGAAACCTCACAAGCTAAGATGAGCTGATCTCCTGTCACCATCTCCTGATAATCGGGATCACCAGAATTGCCAATGATCTTCACTGACGGCTCTGGAGGAGAGAGAATTCATCAAAAGTCATGCCTTTTGTCTACTTCAGGGCTCATGAACTCAACTTCAACACAACTGAAAGACGCTTTATACCTTGTACTGTGACATGAAATGAAACTGTATCATCTTTAGCATCAAGGATATATTCTCCAGAGTCCTGCAGCTCTGCACAGAGAATGACCAGGGATCTGAAGGCTCCTTCCTCCTCAAAACAGAAGCGCTCATTCTCCTCAATAGGGCTGCCGTTTTTATACCAATTGACGACAGCATTGGCCGAAGAGAGCTCACACTCCAATACAAAGTCATCATATAACACAACCTTGTGCTTATTCTTGATCTGATCTCTATTCAGGATTTTTACCGGTGCCTCTGGGAGAGAGAAAGTTGAAAAAGAAAAAAAATAGTAATAAGTAATAGCTTTTAAACAGACCTGTAACTAAGATGGATATAGTGGTTTAACATCATACCAGTAATTTTGACTTTAAAATCCATTGTGTCATCAATGGCATTGCAAGTGTATATCCCAGAATCCCTCAGAGATGGAGAATGGATAGTTAGCTTGCGTACGAGGCCATCCTCAGTAATTGTGATGTTGCTGCTCTCGTCCACCTTCACTCCATCTTTCATCCAGCACACCTCTGCATTATCACGAGAAACCTCCAGCTCCAGCACTACTGGGTCACCAGCAAAACTCTCCGCAATGCTGCCTGTCTCCTTGGAGCAAGAAAGTTTAACAGGGGGCTCTGTGGGAAAAAAGTCTTATCAACAAAACTTCACAAAAGCAATACTTGTTTAGCATTTCAATATCTTTATAATACAAGTTGCATAGTCCTTTTCTGTGTGAGACCAACTGGTTTTAAAGATCTTTCCAATGTTACTGATATATTTAAAAAAACACACAAACTTATAAAATTGTAATCAAAAAATCATAAATAAATAAATAAATAAACACAAATCCATGGGTCAAAGACATTTAAATGTCTGCATCTATAGAAATTTACAGTGATTTTACATAGAAAGCACATGAAATGCAAGTAAAACATCTACTTTTAAGGTTTCAAATAAGTTTTGGGAGAATAAAATGTAAAAATGAGGATGAAATAATGTTCCATTGTCATTCTGTGTAACACTTGAATTGAAACAACAAACTTATTCTGACCTGTACGTATTAAAAATATATAAAAGAATAAGTGAGCATACTAAATTTAATTGCATTTTAAACGAGTAAAAACAAATGGGCAAAACCCAGGATAGTGACAAAGTTCAAAAATGTAAAATTACAAGTAATTAGCATTTGGGGTAAAAGTAATTAGTTTTTAATATGACATAAATAGATTTTTTTAATAAATTTATTATTTAAAAAAAAAATTAATAATTTTTTGTTGTTGTTGTTGTAAATATCCCTGACAAGATTTTTACAGTGAATGACATTTTATTGGCTGTCTTTTGTAAATCATGGTAAAAATGTATGATATTTAATTTTTGCTCAGAAAAAAAACAAACAAATTAAACAGGACCCAATGTGATGTACTGAAAAAAAAAAAAAACAATTCAAAGCTGTATTACACTTATTGTTTTGATGCTTGAAAACCCTTTTTCGTCTTTGACCCACATATATACATACATACATAAATGAATAAATAGGCCTAGAATAGAATATTATGAAAATGTTCAAATGTTAGATAAGAGACACAAAATTACCTTCTATTTTCACCCAAAATGTGACCGAGTCATCTACAGTCTCGCACACGTATTCTGCAGAATCATCTATTGTGGCACAGGGAATCACCAGCCTGTGGTAAATCCCATCATCCTCTAGTTTCAAGTTATCATTCTCTTCCACCTCCATGCCATCACAAAACCAGCAGACTTCTGCATCTGCTTTTGAGATCTCACAGCTCAGGACCAGCCTTTCAGAGCTCAGTATACACACCTCGACCTCTGACTCACGGGGAGACACGATGCGGACCGGAGCCTCTGGATTTAAGAGAGGTAACGGTGTGTAATGGTTGACAAAACATGAATACATACATGCTGCTGGTTTTTGCTGTTTTTCACCCTACAATGAGGAATAGGTTATTCCAGCAATATATAAATGAACTTGACATTAACACCCGCCAACCTGCCAAATGTGGGTGTGTTTCAGCAGTGGCGTGTAAAGCAGTCACTCCTACTAGACACTTTGGCAGGTTGAATTTTATACATTTTTCAATTTAGGCGTGGGATGGCGCATATTGCACATAATTTGACTCATTCCTGCAGATTTTGTGCTCACACACAAATTGCGACACATAAAGCTGACTCTCAGCACTAAATTGAGTTATTTTCACTGCTTATTGTGCTTAAACAGTCAAATACACAATGGTGGTATTGACAAGTATTCACATAAACACAGTGTTTTAAGTAAACTTAAAAAGTTGAGAAAGAAACTGCATGTAACAGTATAATTGATCCGTGTGTCCGGTCTTAAAGTGACAGCAGCCTAATAAACCTGCTGCCAAATTATAGGATAATATTAAAAATATCTATATGACAGTTTTTCCCCATGGCCAAAATTGGCCAAGGAGCGGCTAGTAATTTTGGAAAACCACTAGCCACAGTGGCTGGTGAGCAAAAAAAGTTAATGTCAAGCCCTGTAAATGAATATAACAAATATTTGTTTTGCATAATCACTATATGAATACTATATTACTATGAAGTACTATAATCATTACTATGTAATAAACAGCCATTCTACTTAAAATAATAATTCAATTCAAAGTCTTTTCTAGAAATGAGGCATAAAAACAGAGAGGAAGAAGAGGAAAAAAATCACTTATGCTTTGATACTTACCCGCAATAATGAGCTGAAAGAAAATGGAGTCACCTCCTGCGTCACATACATACTCTCCAGAATCCCGTTTGGAAGCGCAGAGAATGGTTACCCTCCTGTACGGGCCTTCAGCACTGATTCGGACATTCTCACTTTCCTGGAGTTTTAGGCCATCTTTAAACCAGTTTGCCTCTCCACTGGACCGAGAGAGCTCACAGTTCAGGACGATCTCCTCAGAGACATAACGCTCCATGTGGATGTCATCTTTTGGGTCCACAATTGTAACCGGAGGTTCTAGATGTAAGTCATTAGATCAGTTTATTTATTTTCATTTAGTGATTCACCTTAGATTGTAAAATGATGACATATTAATAACATGCCTTATATGCATTATGATTTTAATGCAAAACTAAATCTTTCAACCTTACCTTTAATGTTGACACAAAACGACATGGATTGATCGCCTGCTTGGCAAGTATACGTCCCAGCGTCTTCCAACCCCGCTGAACGGATTATGAGTCTTTTCATGGAGCTTTCAGACTGGATGGTGATGTTTTCTGACTGAAGAATTGCAACTCCATCTTTAAACCAGCAGGCAAATGCATCTGGTCGGGAAAGTTCGCATGTCAGGACCACAGGGTCCAGTTCCATAGCGCATTTCTGCCTCTCATCCTGCGTAATCTCTTTAAATGACACAGGAGGGGCTGGTGGAAAAAGAAGAGCATTTTAATGATTTAATTTAACTATAAAATACAATACATGTAATATCTGATGCATAGTATTCAGTGTTATGCTGCGTTCATGGCATGTTGTAATTACAGTAATTTCGAGATGACAACACGTGACATCCTCAGACTTGGAATTAAGCATTTTTATGGCAACACTATCAACGCCAAAATTAATCTGCAGCAGTCAGATGGCACAGCGGTCATGTGATCAGAGCTCTACGAGTTTACAGGTTGTAATTACAAGTTCTAGGAGGCTGCGAACGCTTTTTAAAAGTCATAATCTTGTAATTACGGTAATTATGACATGGCTTGAACACATTAACATCAGAAGTGTCAAATTTAAACAACACATGGGCATGTTCACCTATTAATAATGAGGTAGCACTTTATTTTACAGTTCTGTCTTGCATGCAGTGTTGGGGGTAACGCATTACAAGTAACTTGAGTTACGTAATCAGATTACTTTTTCAAGTAACTAGTAAAGTAACGCATTACTTTTTCAATTTACAACAAAATATCTAAGTTACTTTTTCAAATAAGTAACGCAAGTTACTTTTTCACATTTATTGACTGACAGCTCTCCTGTCCCCATGCTGAGAGAAATAAAGTGCAGAGGGTGTTGTGTGCGCTGTGTGAACATGAGGGTTATTGTAGTTTTAGACTAAATGTGAACATGCATTTACTTATCTCACTTGCACGAAAACATTCAGTATTCCTCAAAATGAATAAAAACAGTGAAATGCAATCTCAGAATTTTTGCAAACCTGTAATAATTAACTATATTAAATTACACAAATATACTTTATGTATTTAATCTCAATTATTAACCAATGTCTTTGCTGCTGATCTTCAATATACCTAATTCAACCATACTAATAAGCAAAAAATACTTTAGATTAGAAAGGTTTGTTTGAGCTGCGCCCTCTACTGTACAGGTGTAAATATGCTTTTCCTTCAGCTTGAGGCTTATTCATTTCACTTTTGGTGTGAAAGGGCCTTTTTGCCAAAAATAGAACTTTTTTGTTGTTATTAAAAAACAAACAAGCCCAGCCCCAGTGAGAAAAAGTAACGCAAAAGTAATGTAACGCATTACTTTTCATAAAAAGTAATGAAGTAACGCAATTAGTTACTTTTTTAGGGAGTAACGCAATATTGTAATGCATTACTTTTAAAAGTAACTTTCCCCAACACTGTCCGCATGTATATACTATGTACTTATTATAGCAATTACAGTAACTGGGTTATAATTAGGTACTAACCCTGAACCTACCCCTAAATCTAACTTTAACCCATGCAGTTACCTTATATTACCAGTACTTTCTTGGGTAAGTACATGGTATAACCAATAATGACTTAATAATAATTCTCAAGTTAGGATGGTTGACCAGCTATTTGATTCCAGAATGGGTTATGAATGGTCTGAACTGACAGTTGTCAGGAGAATATTTCAGTAAGGTATGGTTGATGGTGTTAGATTTTTAATTAATAAAGGTCTATGAGGCTATGAGATGTTGGAACGAGAAAAGACAAATATTGAATAATGAAAAAGTCAAATTAATCTGGAAGGGTTTTCAGTAACAACTGCTGTTAATTTTGCAGAAAGTCACACAAAATTTTAAATGGGATGTTTGTGTGTAATATATTTGATTATTCAAATGATAATGAAATTATGTGGAAAAAACACCATAACCAGACATATATCCAGATGCACAGTGTAATCAAGTGCACTTTATGCATTTAGCACTGATTTTGAGGTTTTATTCTATTAGTCTGATTTGCACAATTCTATCTGTGAATCCAGCACTAAACAATGCAAACAGCATGTGTAATAAACAGCAAAATGATAATTCTGTCTAGGTGAATTCTTTCTTGTTATGTTTAATCTTACAACTGTCCAGCAGACAATTTACGACGTCCTAAATTACTGCTGTTCTAGAAATGTGACCATAAAATAAATATTGCAGAAAATAAATATTGCATGTTTGCATATAGTTTTGTTTTTACCTTCAACATTCACATTAAATGTGAGTATGTCATTGTTTGATTGACAGGTGTACACTCCAGAATGAGAGTACTCTGCTGATTGAATGACGATCCTCCTCATGTTGCCATCCGATTGGATATTCAGACCCTCCTCTACATGAAGCTCCTGTCCGTCTTTGAACCATTGAACGGTGGCTGTGGGGTCGGAAACCTCACAGTACAACACGATGGGATTTCCCACCTCAGTGCTCTTCTTAGTGTCCATCTCTGACAATGGTAAAAATTTCACCTCAGGTACTGCAAAAACAAAACAAAAATAATGACTTTATTCAAGAATTTTGTCTCTTCCCCGTCATTCCCCAAGCGATTCCGGGTTCTACGTCAGAACTATTTTAATGATGTCTTTAATTACTTTTCTGGACCTTGAATGTTGTAATTACGTTGCTTTCTATGGGGGATAAAAATATGGGATTTAATCAAAAATATCTTAATTTGTGTTCTGAAGATGAAAGAAGGTTTTAAGGTTTTGGAACTAAATGAGGGTGATGATTAATGACAGAAATTTTTTTTTTTTTTCATTATTGGCTAGAAATATGAATGCATCTGAGCATTATACAAACTTAAAGTCGGCTTGAAATGAAAATAGAGTTTAGAGGGTTTTTTTCTAAATTCATATTGCTGTTATTGTGAAGGATTCATCCTTGATTGATTGATTGATTGATTGATTGATTGATTGATGATTGATTGATTGATTGATTGATTGATTGATTGATTGATTGATTGATTGATTGATTGATTGATTGATTGATTGATTGATTGATTGATTGTGACTGAAACCTAAAAAAATCATCACCCATGGACTGACCTTTAATTTGTAGGGCCGCTGAATCTCGTACGCCAGTGGCAATAAAGGTGATTTCAGCTCCATCATACACATTTGGCACTTGGTGAATTCGCAGGATGTGTTGGTTCTTTGACTGAGTCATGGAGAACCGTTCACTATCCTGCAGCTGCTGGCTATTCAGGAACCAAGTGCCAATCAAGTTAGCAGAGAGCTCAATGGAGAACACAGCGTCCTCCCCTGCAGTCACTACAGCGTTCTTCAGGGCGGTTTTGATCTTTGGACCTGGGACTGTAGACAATGAAATATAAGATGTTATCTCATGTTATCTTAACACTTTAATCCACATTAATGTATCTATGTATCTACTATAACCTAAAAATAATAATATAACAATAATTAAGGAAATATGTTTTTATGTTTCTGAGACCATCACAGCTTTCAAGAAACATCTGAAGACACATATCTTCTGCAAGCTCTTAATAAATCCAACATACACTTATTTAGTCATTCTGTACTATAAATATTGTAGGCTCTTATGACCAATTGTTTGTGATGTTCTTCACTTAAAAAATAAAGATAAAAGAGTCTGCTAAGTAAATACAAGTAAATGAAGTATGTTTAAAATAATATCCTTTACAGTGAATGTGTCAGGAGTAACATCACTACTTTCATAATATAAAAAGAAGTCTCTAGTGTTACTCTGTTTAGTTGATGCATGTCTATGGAGTCAAAACCATGCCACATACTTTTGCAAAAGAATAAAATACTACAAAAGAAAACCAAGTTATGCAAAAGAAAAATAAAGTATTGCAAAAAGTAAAAAAATATTGAGCAAAAAAAAAAAAAATTGTTTTGCAAACAAAAATAATCACAAAAGAAAAATAAAGTATTGAGAGAAAAAATAAGTTTTGCAAACAAAAATAAAGAATTGCAAACATACATTATTTTTCTTTTGCAAAACGTAATTCTTTTGCAAATCTATGCAGCATTATTTTGACTCCATACATGTCAGCTGATTATACTCTAATTCCATTTACTAACAGCAGAGACTTTGATTCTGTGCCAAACACAGTAGTAATTTACTTTCTTTTTTGTTAATTTTTAAAGAATTAACTGTGTTATTTATTTATTTATGCAAGTTTTAGGGGAGTGGAATAATCAGCATTTTTTTTTTTTCACAGCAATTTTATTTTATTGCTGCATTTCTTGTTTTATTCCTGCATCAGTTTGATGTTTCCATAAGGGTATTTTTGGTTAGTAATACAAAAGTCCCTTTAAGACAAGTCATTTTACTTGGCGGCCATCTTTGAAATGCCTCTCGGGTAAGCAAGCGCAGCTTTTCCAAGCTTTCGATTAAATTTCATATTTGAAATCAATGAAATCTGACAACTGTCGCATAAATTTTGTCTCTAAACGCTCGAATCATAGCAAAAAAAAATATTTTTCAGGCTGGATCAAGCTAATGCGCATGCGCAGTCCTAAGTGTGCGTCTCATGTGTCTCATTTCGGAGGCGTGTCTGTGACTGTTTCTATTGGAACCGGAGCTTCTAATGGCCGCTACAGTGACGCGATGACTTTACCAATCAGCAATTGGCTATTATCTAGAAGGCGGGACTTTTTCAGCATTGCACATTCTCCCATTCAAAACAATACGGCTGATGCATCTTTTGTTATTCTATAGTCTTTGGTAGTACCTGCCACACTTATATCCACCATTACCTTCTTCTAATAGGTTTCTTATTAGTCGTATGTTTGTAATGCAAATAATTCTTGACAGCTTGGTATTACAGAAAGTTTGTGAAATTTACATTCTTACCCAGATGTACTACTTTGGGGAACTCCACATGTCCACTTCTGCCATATTTATTAACACAGCAGATACGGAAACGGTAATCACCCTCACATGGCACACTGTCACCCAGGACTTCAGCAGAAGTGCCCGTCTCTGTTGTCAGGCATCGCTGCCATTCCTGAGAGCCCACTTCCTGTCGTTCTAACACATACACTGACTTAGTGGTGGAGTTTTGCAAGTTGGGTGATGGTGACCAGGAAAGGACGGCACCATTTACACTGTCAGTTTTCATTTGGACGCTCACAGGGCAGATGGGCGGGCAGTGTCGAGCAGCTGAATAAAAAGAAAGAAATCATATTCTAAATAATAAGCCCACACTATATTCAAAAAGATTTTTAATGCAATAACAAAGTTTTTGAATTGTGTAAATTTTTCTCACTTTTGACCCTGAGTTTGGAGCTTGTTGTTGATCTGCCTGCCATAAAGGTGATTGTGCCAGAGTCTTGATATGATGTGTTGACAAAGACCAGGATGTGGGTTTTGCCAAAAGACTTGACAATGGTTTGATGTGTTTCTTGCAACTGCAGACCGTCTTTAAACCAGCAGATATCCATCTCATCTTGTTCCACCTCCACAAAGAATGCTGCATTCTCTCCTTCCATCACTTCTAACCTCCGCGGAAGTTTCTTTACAATTGTACCTACCAGAAAAATAAGTAAACGAAATAGCCAGCTCTTTCTATTTCAACTGCAATGCAAATGTATTATTATCATTTATTATTATTATTATTTTTAAATTAAATTAATTATTTATTTTGAATGCTTTTGGTTATTTTGAAAATTGCTGGTGTTAAACTGAATGCTCTAATAAGGCTTAATTTTTACGCACTGTACCTTTAACTGCTAATTCTGCAATAGTCTTTCCACCGTCAGGCATCTCACACAGATAAACTCCATCATCATCTGCCCCAACATTTTGTATGGTTAGTCTTCTCCGTGTGCCCTTCTGTTCCATGTTATACTTATTTCCTGGCTGCAGCCTCTGATCCTCCAGGTACCATGCTGCGGAAATGGACTCTTCCGGAACCTCACATTCCAGAACAGCAACATCCCTCTCCTTGACCTCTGCATCTTGTAGAGCTCGCTTAAAACGGACCGTAGGCCCTAAAAATGTGAGAGATTTACTATAAAACATGCTTTCATTTCACTTTCAAATTCCACAATACCTTAATTGGGATGAGGCCGGCCAAGAACAGTGGTTAAAAAAAAACGTTGTGGTCATACAGACACATAATCCTGCAGGCTTAATTGCACCCTGTGAAATGTAAGCTATGCCCCATTGTGTTGTTGATAAGACTGCAGTGATGCTGTCACTCAGGAACGCTCTGAGCCCTGAGGCTTTTCTCACCTTTCATCACGCATTGACCACTGGACAGTGTTATCGAATACATTGCTCAGAGCATGACTTTATAACTAAATATAGTTACCCACAAACGTCAGACAGACACTGTTATAGCATGCTGATAGAGAGTAAGAATTTCACATTACAACCAATGTTTTATTATTAAGAAGAATATAAACACTAAGAAAAAAATATAATTAGAACTGGGCATATCAGTGTTAATAATATGCCACATTTTTTTAGGATATTTGCAGTGATAAATGCTATTTACACTTTTTTTTTTTTTTTTACAGTATTTTCTTTGCACTAAGTAGTTATTTGCTAAGTGTAAAGAGTTGTTAGATGTTATTTATACTTAGTGCAACTTAGATACTATTTGCAAATCAGTGTCTTGTATCATTAATCAGTATGCAACAATAACAACATATTCAGTTGATTGTATTTATTAAAATAATAAATTAATTCTCTGTGGAAGGCTTTAGCGATAGAGAGAAGTAATCAGGGTTGCCAGGTCTGCGCAACAAAATGAGTCCAATGACTAATTAAAAATCAATGGCCAATCAATGTGAGGACACTACATCTAATTTCAATTACAGGCCAATTAAATACCAGTTAAACACTTTATTCTCATTATTAAATACCCGTTTGACACTTTTTTATTAATTTTTTTAATTTTAAAAAAGGCTCTCCATGGTGGTATGCGATAGGAAAAATTAGTTTGGAAAAATGTGGTGTCAAACTGGGTCGTGGCGTTTTGTAATTTTGGTGGTTGGGGGTCTGCAGCAACATATTAAAGGGTTAGTTCACCCAAAAATGAAAATTATGCCATTAATAACTCACCCTCATGTCGTTCCACACCTGTAAGACTTTCATTCATCTTCAGAACACAAATTAAGATATTTTTGATGACAGAATGCTGTCAGATTTCCTTTTATAGACTGCCTTTGTAACAGCCACTTTGACGCTTCAAAAACTTCATAAAAAGATTGGAAAACTAATCGGTGAAGCCGATTTAATTGGTGAAGCCGCACGTTTGCTCTTGTGCTTTATTCAGGTTCAGTTGAGCTTCTGCTTATGTTTGCTGATCAATGTTTAAGCCTAAATTAAATCTGTTCATCAAAACAAGCGAAAATCTTGACTAAACTGCTCGATTCATATGGATTAGTTTTCCGATCTCTTTATGAAGTTTTTGAAGCATCGAAGTGGCTGTTGCAAAGGCAGTCTATGGAAGGAAATCTGACAGCATTCTGTCATCAAAAATATCTTAATTTGTGTTCCGAAGTAAAACAAAAGTCTTACGGATTACGAAATTTTCGTATGCGTTTTTTCGTATTCGTGATCCTAAAAATTTGTCATGCACAGAGACCTTGCACGCTGAGTCCGATGCATATTAATGAATCCGTTGCGAAAAAATTGGCAAAATAATACAAAATTAAGTCTTCAATCAGTGAGCATGATTTAGTTGTCCTCTCTCTTCTTAAAAAGACAGAGGAAATATTGGGTGCTTCCAATCCTGAGATTGCATAGAGAGAAAGTAGTTCCACCTCATCAAGGAGCTGAGTGATTATCCTGAGCATTTCAAAGCTCAGTTTGATGCTTTGTTAGCGATACTGGCACAATCTGTCTTTATATTCCGTCTTTTTCCTCACTTTGTTTGTCATACAGTGCTACTTTGTGCTGTAGACGATGTGGATCAACATGTTAGATGGCATTCGGGATTTTGTCGTTTGCTTGTACGGTGGCTCTGAATTGTCAAAATGTCTCTCAAAATGCATGCCAAAATGCAGGAAATCGAACCAGATCCAAATTTTTTATGATGGACGAAATTTTCGGAGGCAGTGTGTAAATGTGATTGACATAACGTGAGGTTGTATTTATTTTTGAACGTGCAAAAATTTCAGCTGCAAATTTCAGACTCAGTGTGCAAAGGCCTTAACCCTTTAACTCACAATGAGAGGTAATGGTGATAGTAGCTACCAAACAAACAACTCTTTTCAAACAAATTTTTGATTATGGCGTGATTTGATACACTCAAAAAATTGTCGTAGAACTTAAAGATGTTTTAGCTTGTTAGTTAAGTACAATGAATAAAACATAATTAGCATAATTAAAAACAGAGTTACCTTTAACTGACAGTTGCACAGCGCTCAGAGTGTTTCCCAGTGCGTTTGAAGCAGCACAAATGTAGAGTCCCGTATCCTGCTGCTTACAGTACAGTACTTTAAGGGTGTAATATCCCTCTCTATCCTCAAAAATTAGATGTCTTCGACTCGGCACAATAATCTCTCCATTTTTCTTCCATACAATCTCTGGCTTAGGCTTTCCTGTGACATAGCAACGGAATTTGGCATGCTTGCCTTCTGTGACAGTGAACTTCTTAGCTTTCGACATATTCAGGTGAGGCTCTTTTGATTGTTTGGCCCTCGAATGCTGCGGTGAGTAATGAGCATTGGTGTAGCCGTTTGTCATGCTTCCCTCTCTTTGTTCTGGAATGGGCTCTACCAGGAGCACTGCCCCGGTCATCGCTTCTCCATACTTGTTGACTGCTTTGCACATGTAGACTCCTCCATCTGGTGCTCTTGTTCTGAAAATCTTCAGCTGGAACCAGCCACCATCTTGCTGGCCCACATGGTAGTGGGCACTCTCATAGATCTCATTCAACTGCTTACCATCTTTCTCCCAAACCACCTGAGGCAAAGGCTCACCTGAGAGCTTGCAGGAGAAGGCAGCATCTTCTCCTCGGTCTACTCTTAGAGAAAGAGGTTTGATAAGAAAACGAGGCTTGTTGTCTTGAAATGGGTCTGCTTTCTGTACCGCCTTGTCCTCTTGTTGAATCATCATTTTGACTTCTTGTTCTGGTGGAATCACTTTTACTTCATTTTGTTGTGATGGTGGTGGGAGTGGCTGTGTTTGCTGGAGCTCTTGAGGCTCTTCTTCCACTTTAAGGGTAGCAGCTGCGTATGTTTCCCCAATATTGTTCTTGGCTTTGCAAATATACTGTCCAGCATCTTCCATTGTCACCCCAGAGATGTAAAGGGTGTACACCTTGCCATCTTGGGTAATCTGGTAACGACCCTCAGGAAGAATAGGCTCATTTTTCCGCTCCCAAACCACATCTGGTTGGGGATCTCCACCAATCTGACATTTAAGCACAGCATCTGTTCCACATTTCACCAGAACTGGGCGCGGGTATCCAAGAACACGTGGAGCACCTCCAAAAATATCCATATCTTTTACTGCCTGGTAATCACTTATTCTGTGTTATTTTCGGAATTAGGAATGGCACAAATTTCTGTGGCACATACCCAGCTCTGGAAAAACAAAACAAAGTTCATCACATTTGTAACATTCTTGTCATTGAGTTATGAGTTTAATCTGGGAATTTGCAGCTCAGTAAATCACACATTTTACAGATAGTTATAATCAGACCGGAAGTTGGAAAAATGATAAAACAAATACATAAACTTTGGCTAACAATAATAAACAGAGTGTGTGAGGACATGTAAGTAACTTTCACAATGAGAGAATTCAGTTTTTTAATGCTCTAGATTGTGTTGTGGCTTTTAGTGTTGAAAAGATGTGCTATACATACTGTACAATTTACATTGCATGGTAAGCACATGTTTTATAACCATGCTAAGCACTGCAATCAAGCTGGAATCAATTCTATCAGTGTTAACCCTCAAAAATGACAGATTTTTTAAAATGTTTTTATTTCAATCAAATTAATGTACTGTATCTTAGTTCGATAATGTTTTTTATTTAATATTTTGTATTTTTTAGAGGATTTTATGGTACTAAATTATATTTATGCTGTTGTTTTTATCCTTTTATTGACTTTTTGAGCATAGACCTGAAAATGAAATTTCCAACTTAAACTGTCCTAAATGTTGAATGCATTAGAGCACAGACTTAATTTTGGTCTCTTTTTAAAGATGACACTTGGCAAATTATTGCTGAAGTGAAAAAAAAATGTTACATAATTTATGTTTATTTGCTGTAAAAAATGCACAAAAATACTATTTTAAATTATTACATGAAATACATATTTTAAAACATGTTTTACTCTAAAACTACAATAAAATTAAAGCCATAAATCTAAACAAGTTGTGTTCCAAATTTGAGCTTGATATCTCAAAAATTGAGCTTTCAGTAAGATTCTGTTTGGCCGCAGTACCAAATACTTCCACTAGATGAAATTCGTCTCACATTCATTTCCAATGCGCTCATTTTTGACTGCGAGGAGCACAAGTGTGACTATTTTTTTCAGGACCATTTAACCTTTTTGAATCATGTCCATGATTTTTTTTATTTTTGTGTGTGTGTTCGCATAGAAAGTGCCAAAACCTTTACCAAGTTTCGTACCAAGTTTTTCAAGAAAAACATTCTAAAAAAAATAAATAAAATAAACGTAAAATTTGGCCGAAGAGAATACTTCTGCATTAATCATTTTTCCAGTTTACACAGAAATGATAATGGTATTGCTTTAAGAAAAACTTGAGTTTTCAGGCCCCCAAAACTGCTCACGTCTCAGACACATGCTAATGTTGTGATTAGTAATCAATTGTCAATTATTTATAATTTGTCATAGATTTCATTCAGTACTGATTACCTAATCAGAAACTATCTCAGTCCTAAATTTGCTATTTTCAGTACTGCTGTTATTGCGTCCAAATTACCGCACTTGTACTACAATTACATTTTTTGTAAGGGTACAATACTATGTATGTTGTGAACTTTATATGGGATAGTGAAACAGGCCAAAGGAAGTCCTCTTACAGCAGTCAAGATAACTCCGGTCCCCATTCCTTACTTAAGACCAGACAGCTGGTGCTGTATATCAGGAGGAAGCTTTTAAAAATAGTCTGTCCAAATAAAGACCCTGGAGAGTTGGCCATGTGCGACACAAGACAAAGCGTGTTCAGATGAAGTATTTTGACAAACACTCATAGCATCATAATTCATCACGTTTCTATTTCAGGGATCATACATCAAAATGACATCACTGTATGAATACAAACATCCTAATCCATCTAAACTTACTTACAAATTACATTTCACACTATGGCTGCTTTTCAGTGGTTTCTATCTGAATCAGTAGAGAATGTTTTCTACTGTTTAAAAGGGCATTCACACTGATGTGTTTTTAATTGTTGGTCAGTTTACACATGCACAGATGTTTTAGTTTTTTCCATCACACCTCACTCGTTTTAATGACTTGCACCATAATATCCTGTGCCAAGAAAAGTCTTGTTCAATTTTAGAAGAAATCTTGTGACCTGTGTTCTGTTCAAAACCAATTCAGATTGTGGGCTTGAGAATTTGTCAATCTAAATCCATGATGACTACCATATCAGTCAGCGCAGCATAGAAAATAACTGATTCTGCCCCTTAAAATATTATTCGGGTCATGCAAATAATAATTGGGTCATGCTTGGTCAGTTTTCCAGGAGCATCCGGTCAAGTAATATGAACCATGCCCTAATAAAAGGGATGATTAGTACACACTTGTGCCAAAATAATGTTAAAGTAATTAATATACATGAGCAAAGACTTCATTCACATTATGATCTGTAAAGTACAGCATACAGGCTGTAAATAAAAATGTGCGGTAGCTTATGCAGATATACATAAACATTAACATTAAATTAATTAAACATTAATAAATATGTTTAATCGTTAGTTAACATACATTCAGATTATGATGATCATGAAAGTTTAATAAATATTATGATTTGAAAATGGACCTAATCTGTTAAGCGTTATATAAAGTTTCTCAATGATGACTAACAAAAGTTATTATAAACAAAACCACATACTTTTGAAAGATACCGATCTTTGAAACATTTGTTTATCTTTGAATATGTCTTAAATGATGGATGATACAGGTTGAAAAGTAATTTGTTTTAACAGTAATTTTATGAAGGATGAAAATGAACAGTCCTATACTTAAAATATTTAGTAACATATACATTTTTGAAACATAAATTATTTAATTTACCTAGTCAAAACTCCATTGTAAAAAAGTAAACATTTCAAATGTGAACTCACGTGTCAACAGGAGTATTAAATTAGCATCTAGGACCAGCCGAAACACTAATCTTCAGGACCTCTTCTTCAGACTAAGAGGATATTGACCCTGATGTCAGCTATTCTTCTTTTAAGAAATGACCTTTGACCTCTGTGTTTGTTATGATTTTGAAGAAAAACAAAATCACATCATTAACAGTTGCAGGAGGTCATGGAAAATATTCCACACGAATTGATGTTAATCCACTCAGGTTGATCACTGGTTCTTTCTTCTGGTGTGGTTTGTTGCTCGAGCCTCCTGATGTGTCTGTGTCTGCATATACACATGTGCTTCTCATATGGGCCTTCAGTATGACTAAGCTCATCTCTTTTTCACCACCACCAAACAATGTGTGTGTCACACAGCACTGGAGCCTGTGTCACTGGCAGCTCAGAGCCAATAAACGCTTTCACAGCTGCCACCCATCATACTGAAAATAGCACAGCTATCATCATTAAGGGAGTAGTGGGCTGCAAAGGTTAAATTTAGGCCACCAAATCACTTAACCCCTTCCACTAACGCTCTTTTGGCATTGTGGTCTTTTTGAAAAAAAAAAAAATATGAATACACCAAAAGATGAACTCCCTTTCTTCATTATGTTAACATATACAAAATTCAAAAAAGTCACTCACTGAAGTCATTTTGCAAAGCTGGAGATGTAAAAGACAAACCTCATATTTGAGCTTTAACTGAAAAATTATAGATGTCTTTTCATCAGAATATCAATACAAGGGGCATTTGTTTTAAAGAAATAAAGCACAAAAACACTTTTCAGTTAGGCAATTTAACAAGTTGAAGTTGGTTAAGTTTTAAAATATTAAGCATTAGATATGTTTAAAATGAAGACCAAAAGTCTTAAACACTTTCTGGTTGTCAAACTCTGTAAAAATAATGAACTACACCAGTGGTTAATCTGTAAGTATTCGGGCACCAGTGTGAACTGGTGCTGGCTTTCATATGCACTTAATGATTCTGTGCACTAGAGGGCACTCTAGTTCACTCCCTTGTATGTTGTGTGGATGTAACAAAGAAGACTGAGTTCCAAGTAAACAAAAAATGGGTTAAAGGATTAGTTCACTTTCAAATGAAAATTTTCCCAAGCTTTACTCACTCTCAAGCTATCCTAAGCGTATATGACTTGATTCTTTCTGATGAACACATTCGGAGATATATTAATAAATATCCTGACGCATCCAAGCTCCACCCTCTGATGCTGTGATTGATAACTCATCACAAGCCCTGAATTAGAATCTATCTATCTATCTATCTATCTATCTATCTATCTATCTATCTATCTATCTATCTATCTATCTATCTATCTATCTATCTATCTATCTATCTATCTATCTATCTAATCTGCCATGTTATTCATTCATTTTGCTATTTATTTTTGCCATTTTATATGTGCTGTTTCTAAAATTGCATTTAACAGTAAGGCATGTGCCTTATTTTCTGGCACCCTGTCTCAAATGATTGGCCTTACTAGTGGATGTGAAGTGAAGTTCTTTTGAACACAGAACATACGCTATCTCAATATATCTTTAATATGTTGTGGTGTGATGTGAGCTGAAACTGAGAGACTCTTAGACATTATTGCTCAACACAGCATGACCAATCTCTCTTGCTGTCATTGTGGAGCAAAGGTGAAAAAATGAGTTTTGCAATGATACTCCAAGGCAACAAAGAGAGCAGACACGAGATTTAATGTGAATCCGGAACAATACCAGAGCACAAATCAGAGGCAAAGAGCTTGCTGTAAGGTATTATGTGATTATGATTATGATTTATTGTAAAATATTATACAAGTAATACTTTTTACAATAGCTAGTGAAGTAGAGAAGCTAATAAGATCTATCCATATTATGTGTTTAGATTTAGAGTTTAGAGTTTTAGCTTTACAATTACTTTTTAAATATTTAATGAATTTAATAAAACAATTAATATAAATGGACAGAAACTAGATGTTCTGTTCCCAGTATTAGTGTGCTCTTGTCCTGTGTGTATTTAGACAAGCATGTATTTATTGTATGCATTTCATTGGTATTTATTTACTGTATTTTTGAAGGTTACCGGAGCGATACAGTTGATTCCAATGGACAATGCCAAGAAATCTTTTGATGTGTTTTCAACCTCCCTGTCAAAGTAACAGAGTTTTGATTATGATTGTCATTGTATATGCCTTTTTTACATTTGTTTGTGTAAAACTGGGAACTGAGATTTCAAGCAAACCATTTTGTGATTCAGTGTGTGTCACTGTCAACAGATGCATATCAGCCTGTGGTTCGATGACGCAGCAGCTCTTACCACGTTGGACTCAGCACGTCAGACCCTTCCGAGTCACAGATTCAGATCGCTCGATTAAGAAAGGCATCATGGCAGGTGACCTAAGAGACCTACAGAACAAGGTGAGGACAGGAATTAAAAGAATCAGAGAAGCAAAAAGAATCAGAAAGAATTATTGGTAACACTTTACTTGAAGGGCTGTGCATAAGACTGACATGACACCTTCATAATCATGACATGACACATATCATGAATATGAAGCAGGGTTTTATGCATGTTTATGACAACTGTCATTAAATGTCATTCGCTCAATTATGTCATTTTTAATGCAAAGATGACATTGTTTGAGATGTCTTTGTTACGACAACTTGACATAAACCAACACATCATAACCTGTCAGTGTCTTTGTCATGACAACTTGACATTAGCAAAACATCATAACCTGTCATAAACATGACATAGAAGATTAATTATCAAACTTAAAAAAACTACTTAGCTTTATGGGTTAACATTACATTACATTATTTTGGTAACACTTCAGTATAGTGAAAACATATATACACGATTAACTATGACTTTTCCCTCAATAAAATCTTAATTTACTGCTTATTATAGTTAATTGTTAGGTTTAGGTATTGGGTAGGATTAAGAATGAAGAATAAGATCATGCAGAATAAGGCATTAATATGTGCTTTATAAGTACTAATAAATAGCCAATATTTTAGCCATATGAATGCTAATAGTAATAAGCAACTAGTTAAAAGACCCTAAAATAATGTGTTACCATTATTTTATAACAGTGTCGTCTTTTTTACGAAATTTGAAATTGTCTATCATCTGACCTTCTGTTGGAGGAAACTTAAAAAAAAAAAAAAAACATGAAATGAAAAATAGTCATGACGCTGTTATAAAATTACTTGTCAGAGTATTGTCACTTAATGACATTTTAATGACAAGTTCAACTTGTACCACTGTACTTGAGCTCATGATACATATTCATGACACTATTATAATGGCCTCATGACAGCCAATGTCAAAACCAACCACATGACAGTTTAATGTAATGTTAACGGTAACGCTTTAGATTACAGCCCGGAAAGTACTGCGTAATTACAATGAATTTACAGCATAACTTTCAATAATTATAGTGTAACTATACAGTAAGTATGTGTAAGTATAGGGGAACAATATGTAAAGTATTGGGAATAAAGGGGTAACAACCAGGAAAATAACAAATTATTTATACTGTAAATATTTTATAACTAAGGGGTATGTATGACATATAACTAAGGGGTAAGTATGACATTACTGGGCTGTAAATTAAAGCGGAGCTTGTTACCCTCTTATTTCATGTAGTTACAGGGTAAGTAATTAATAAAATGCAAACAATCTGATATCACTGACTCCGAAACCTTTATTTGAAAAACAACTTTATTAAAAACAGGTCTACAACACTTATTATTCATTTTTTTAAATCAACTTTTCATTTCAAACTCTAAAGAGTTACTTTCCTGACAGAAAGTAACACGTTTTGTCCGTTTTTGGTTGTTGTTTCTCGCTTGGCTTCCTCCTGCTCTTGGTTCTCAGCTGATGAATCTTAAGAAGGAATCTCATTGCTGTTCTGTATTATAAGAAAATACAGTACACCCCGACATTTTCTCATGGTTTAGGCTATTCATCTTTTCGCTTCTGACCAACTGTCACCAGCGCCTGCATGAGACTCGACTTCGCGTTCGATGAAGCACATTGAAATCAGCAACGTGAAGCTTTCATGACGTTCTCGCGGGAGATTCGTGTGAAACTCGTGCGAGAACTGCCGTCTGTTATTCTGTCTTGTTTGTTTCTCATTCTCATTATCTGTTATCCTGTGTATTTTGTTGTGAGCATTACTAAAAAAAAATAAATAAAATAAAATAAAAACTGACGGCATCCAACATCTGCGTCACGCTTCAAGTTACGTCAAGCATGAACTCTCAACCCTCGCATGCACGCACAGAAGACAGCTGGTCGAAAGTTTTAAAAATATTAAAATATATGGTATTTTTCTTACAAATACGTATCGTTTCACTTCAGAAGACACCGATTCATCCATTAGGGTCGTATGGATTACTGTAGTTATTGCTGTTTGTGCTGTTTGATGCTTCGACTTTTAGGAACATGTGAGCTTGCATTATAAAGCGTTCCCAGATGATTTATTTTTTGTCCTAAAATCCTTTTTGTGTTCATCTTAAGAAGGAAAGTCGTATACATCGTATACATGGCATGAGGGTATGAGTAAACGGTGAGCACATTTCCGGGTGTACTGTATTTTCTTATAATACAGAATAGCAAATGGGATTCCCTCTTAAGATTCATCAGTGGAAAGGAATAAAAAGAGGAACAAGAGGAGGAGGAAGCCAAGCAAGGGAAACAAATAAGAAGTGTTGCAACTTTAAATCTGTTTTGAAATAAGTTGTTTTTCAAATAAAGTTTTCCAAGTGATATGACTGTTTGCAATTTTTTATTTATTTATTTTTTATTAATTACTTACCCTGTAACTACATGAAATAAGAGGGTAACAAGCTCCACTTTAATTTACAGCCCATAATGTCATACTTACCCCTTAGTTATATGTCATACATACCCCTTAGTTATAAAATATTTACAGTGTAAATAATTTGTTATTTTCCTGGTTGTTACCCCTTTATTCCCAATACTTTACATATTGTTCCCCTATACTTACACATACTTACTGTATAGTTACACTATAATTATTGAAAGTTACGCTGTAAATTTGTTGTAATTACGCAGTACTTTCCGGGCTGTAATCTAAAGCGTTACCATGTTAACTCATAAAGCTAACTGATGTCAAGCTGTCATGACAAAGACACTGACAGGTTATGATGTATTGGTTTATGTCAAGTTGTCATAACTCGGACTTCTCAAACAATGTCATCTTTGCATTAAAAATGACATAATTGAGCGAATGACACTTAATGACAGTTGTCATAAACATTCATAAAACCTCCTTCATATTCATGACATGTGTCATGTCATGATTATGAAGGTGTCATGTCAGTCTTATGCACAGCCCTTCAAGTAAAGTGTTACCGAATTATTTATGTTTCTTTATGAAACCTTTATCTTTGAAGAAAGATCTTAAAGACATATGAGAAAAGTATGCTTGCCTATTTTGTTTGCATGATTTGGTTTGCAGTATGGCAAGACAACATTTATGTCAGGATTATGTCATTGAGTCTTATTTAGTTTATTCATTTTAATCTTGGTTAAAACAGATTTGTTGTATGTCTTAATTCTGTGACCCCTACATTTTTGCTACCTCTCAAGCACAAAACTATTTTAAAGCTTTTTTTTTTTTTTTTTTTGCCTTATCCTTAATCATTTTACAGTATTGTTAGTTGCCTCAGTATTTGAAAACCACAAAGTGAATGAATATATGTGGTCATTCAAATGTTGGATACATGGTTAGTGTGGACACATGGTTATTCCATCACAGTTGCTCCAAAGCTCTTTCAATGTATGATTTTTCCCTTCCAGGTGATGGACGTATTCCACATGAATTGTGTCAGTGCTGTGGTGTTGGATGAGGATGGAACTGGAGTGGATACAGAGGAGTTTTTTCAGACCTTAAAGGACAACACTGTCCTCATGGTCTTGAGGAAAGGACAGAAGTGGGCACCACAGCAGGTCAGTGTTTTAAACTGAGGTTCTGGATTAACACCACAAAGACATTTTTGTTGATATTGACTGTAATATTTTAAATTAATTCTATGTAGGTTGAGATAAAATGTGTGTGTGCATATATCTGGCCAAAAAATAAAGTCGCTGTTTGGATTTAAAATAGGCAAATGCTTAATAATCTATAGTTGGATCACTATTGCAGTGATTATTATGTTTCTAGCATGTTATATGTTTGGCAACACTAACTGATGGAGTGTATAGCTTTTCATTTCTTAAACAACCATGTAGGAAGACATATCATGACCATATTCCAGGATGACAATGTCAAGATCCACCAGGCTCAAACTGTGAAAGAATGGTTGGGAGGGAGCATGAAGAATCATTTTCACACATGAATTGGCACCTCTGAGTCCAGACCTTAAATTTATTGAAAGTCTTTGTGATGTGCTGGAGGAGACTTTACAGAGTACTCGACTCTTGCATTGTCAATAAAAAATCTTGACCAAAAATTGATGCACCTCTTGATGGAAATAAATGTTGTGATGTTATTTCCATCAAGAGGTGCATCGATTTTTGGTCAAGATCTTGTTTTGACAATGCAAGAGTCAAGCACCATTGAATATGGCCATGATGTGTCTTCCTGGTTGTTTAAAAATTGAAACGCTACACACTCCATCAATTAGGTTTAGAAGAACTGTTCCCAAACATATAACATGTTAGAAACATAGTAATCACTGTAATAATTATCCAATCATAGATTCTTTCAAATTTTGAAAATCCTAAAAGATTCCTCTGATCCTTGGCTAAAATCTGTAGTCTTTGTTTGTTAGATTGACATGTTCACCGACAGCCAATTAATGACCATTGCAATCAAATTTGACTTCTAATGAAATTCTGGCAGTGTCAGAAGATTTGGCGCACAGTCCTGCAGTGTGACTTCTCCTACAACGATCATCAAATTGACTGTTTTTCAAGAAAAGCCGTGATCAAAATTAATGCTAGAGATTTCTTTGTCAGCCACCATTTCAGTCCGGCGTGTAACGCAGCTCACAGTCACCATACGTGTATGGGTTGATGATGTAAAACTCTGGACAAGTTTTCATGCGCACGTCAGTTTTTAACGTGTCAAAGTTTGTTTAGACATGTTCAGAGATGTGAGCTCCGTTCAGTGCTCATGTACCCGCTGAGAACAGCTTTATCTCGGCCAGTCCTTCTGGAATTTGCTGCTTATGTATAGTGGTCAAACATGAGATATAATTCATTTGGGGTAAATCAGATGGGCAATATTTGGTCTTATTAATCTATTATTGTTCCAGAGCAAACCGATTTGTCTAAAGGCAAAGATTTTTGATTGATTATCTGAAGTGTGAACCTGTGTACAAGGGGAAGTAGTGACCATAGCATAGGTGTCAAACACACATAAAGGTCACATTCTTGTTTTCTTTTTCAGAGGCACCTTCCGGGTCAGATGAAAGTACACAGGGTAAGTGTGAAGACTGGAGTAGAAGGGACACCTTCTCAAAGCATATCTTAAGTCATGTCATGTTTTTATTGTCACTTCCCTCCTGCACTGTTAGGAAGTACCATGAATTAACACATGCCATGAATTAACACACAGGCTCTGCTCCAAACCAATAGTTAGATGCCTTGTTCCTTCCTTTCTTCTAAGAAACCTCTTTAAAGGTCATGGTATGTCAGTACCTCACAAGTGATCAATGTGGAATGCTATATATAGGTAGCATCTCAGTCATGTGATTCTTTTATGTTCCTAGGCAACCAGTGCATGCTCTTCACGATCAGATTATGAGCTTTCACACCGAATAGCTCTAGGAATTCAGTTATAGGAACTAGCCACAAGTAGTAGTTCCCTGAGAACTAATTTAGAACTAACCCAGACCGTGTTCCTGGTTGCGTTCACACCGGGAATAGGAACTCTGAAGCGGCCGACAGCGCCGTCTTTAAGTGCGGCATTTACAAATGCTAAAAACTGGTGGATGGAGGATGCCGTGATCGGAGCTGTGTTTGTTGTGTGTCATGAGTTTCGTGATAACAGAAATGGAATGTAAACGCATAATTTACTCAACTGAAAGAGCAAAAAGTGGAGCTAAGAGATGAAATGACAACTTTTTATGTTGAATTTCAGAGAAGATATGGATTAAACTGTTCATGCTATTTTGGGAATTATCTTTGTGATTCTACACCAGATCAAAAAATGAAAATCAAAGAGTAGTTTATACAGAATTGAGGCCTGAGGTTAATTGCTGCCAGGATCTTGAGGCCACAACTTCACATAGTATGGCCACGACATAAGGATGTCGTTACATCGACAAATCGTTCTTGTGGCCACGACATGTTGTCCGTTCCCGTAAATTAATATCTTTTGGCTTCTACATATTATCACATTCCCACAATATGTCTTGGCCACAACAAAACTAAGTGAACTGAACATGTCCTCCTCCCGGTCATAGGAATCACCCAACGAAGGGTACATTCAGTGGTTCCTTAGAATTTGACCAAAATGAGGTTTCGTAGGAGGCAGCATATTCAAGATATCTACCTTTTAAAACAACAACAAATCCGGTACTCACCTAAAACACAGGTTTATGATGTGCATAGGTAATAGATCACACTAACATTTGGCTACTTTTGGGCTGCCAGTTGACTCTTGCATTGACAATACAAGATCTCGACCAAAAAATGATGCACCTGTTATTTTCATCAAGAGATTAATCAATTTTTGGCCATGATCTTGTATTGACAATGCAAGAGTCAAGCACTCTGTAAAGTTTACTCCAGCACATCTCAAAGACTTTCAATGAATTTAACATCTGGTGCCATTTTGTTTATGAAAATGATTCTTCATGCTCCCTACCAACCATTCTTTCACAATTTGAGCCTGATGAATCTTGACATTGTCATCCTGGAATATGGTCATGATATATATGTCTTCCTATATGGATGTTTAAGCTACACACACCATCAATTAGGGTTAGAAGAACTGTTGCCAAACATATAATCACTGCAATAATGTTCCAGTCATAGACTCTTAAGCATTTGCCTATTTAAATCCAAACAGCGACTTTTCTTTTCTAATTCTTCATTATTATTTCATGTTCTTCCTGCACACATCCCCCTTTCCCCATCTATCCTTCTTTCAAAAGTTTGAGTTTCTGACTGAAATACCTGATGCCACATTTAAGTGAAATCTTATTTTTTTTCTCCTTACTACACAGAGACATATGACCAAGAGTGATCCTGGATGCGGCTGGAAACAGCCGAGGAAGGATGTAGCCAAAGTGACCTTTGATCTTTACAAAAACCATCCACAGGATTTTATTGGCTGCTTAAATATACAGGCAACCTTGTATGGATTGTACTCTGTTTCATATGATTTGCAGTGCTATAAGGCAAAAAGGATGCTAAGGTAAGTTTGTGTAAGCATGCGTTTCCATGTGTGTCATTAGAAGCTCTGTAGTTTGATTAACAATATAACAATTACAGTATGTAAGTCAACACAGGCCTTTTTATTACTTTTTGCCCTGTTTTCTCAAAATCACAGGAAAAATAAGTTATTAAGACAAGTCTAATTTTCTTACGATATCAACAACAAAAAAGCTTTCTTGAGATCAACAAATATTATATTCATGACTGCGACAAAGATGGCACACAAACTTGGGCGATTTAATTAAATGTAACCTAAAACAAATTTAAACAAACTAAGTGAATCATTTATAAACTTTTAGTGATTTCATTTTTTTTTTTTAATTTACAACCTTTATTTTCTGTCCTCTTTCTTCAAACTGGATGGAATAAGATGTAGCGGCTAGTGAATAATCCAACAGACCCCTCACCCTACAACACAACTGTGCAGGGTGTCTGTGAACAACCCCCAAAAGGCAGAACAGGCCTCTGGTTACCATGGCAACAAAGACAGACCAGCAAGATCAGACGGTTTTAAGACCAAAAAGGAATTTAGGGAGAGTTCACTCTCAGCCGCATTCCCTATTGAAACAGTCTTGTAAGGCCCATAAAAAGGACTTCTTTCCATTAATTCATAGACAAACATACATATCCCCAAGACATTGAATGTAATATTACTGTTTTGTATATTAATTTTTGCATTGTATACTGTTTTTTCCCCTAGAGCCTGGAAATATTGGCTTATGGAGTATGGCCACTATATAGCTTTTTGCAAGTCACATAGGATGCACCCCTTGGACTTGATGAACTCCAGTTGAATTTCATAGAGTTCAAGAAGGGAACGTCTCAGGTTGTGATTGCAACCCAGTTCCCTGAGAAGTCAGGGAGGAACGAGACACTCTGTCTCATTGCCATGCTTCGGGCTTGCCTGCACATCTCCTTCAAGAGAGTTGATGTGTATCTCAGGCTCCCTTTTATACTGGACTGCCATCTGCCAATGATTATTGGCTTTTGTTTACACGTGCTTCGGACACCGGTCATGCTGATGGTGTTCCCCATAGTGTCAACACCAAGACGCAGCATCTCATTCACCTTCTCAGGGAACTATGTTGCATATGCAACCTGAGATGATTTGTCAGTAACAAGGCTTTGTGTGCCACTGTAGAGATTTATGCAGTACCTACTCATTCGGCTGCTTTACATGCACTGCCCTCCAAAAGTTTGGAAACGCCCTAGAAAAGTGGGGTTTTGGACAATATTGGCATGAATTCTTTTTAATTTGTGATTATTTTGCACTGATAAGGGACAACACAAACTATGAAAACATATTTTATTACATAAACAGTTTATACATAGAAAAAACTTCATCAAAATATCCAGCATTAGCAGCTATCTGACCTAAACTGGGTTCTGATTGGTTCATTGTATTCTAAACTCAATTGGCAATCAATTGTTGAATCTATTAAGGTGTGCTGACCCAAAGATCTTTTACAGACCTGGGCCAAGTTTAAACCAGCATCACAGCTGGCAAACGGGCATGACTGACTTTGACATGTAGATATTGCCATTATTATGCAAAATGAAAATTATTATTGCTGGTCTTCAATGATAATGTCAAGTTACTTTAATGTATTTGCACCAAAAAAATGATAAGGATTTATGCTGATATCATCCAAAACCACACTTTGCCAGGGGTGTTTCCAAATTTTTGGAGGGCAGCGTATACATAAAATATTGTCTTTTTGTGCAATAGATAGAAATAAAGTAAAATATATTTTTTAAAATGATGTGTATTCTTAGATAAACATATAATATATTATATATTTATTTATATTTTAAATGTGACTCATTCACTTCTTGTCATTTAAAAATGTTGAGAAAACAAGACAGAAATAATGAATGGCTTCTGAGGGTGTCTATAGGACAAAAATTATTATTGAAGTGCAGTCAATAATAAATTATTAAAGCAATAGATTAGTATCTTTTAAAAATAAATTATCTTTTAAAAAGGTAATTTACATTAATATATAAAGATCTAAGAGAGTAAATACGATTATGATTCACTCTTCTTGTTTTCTCTCTGTTAAAAGGGAAGCCCTAAGATGGACTCTGTTCAGTATGCAGACCACTGGCCATCTTTTAGTGGGTACTTCATGTTATATTCAGCATCTTATCGATGAGGATGAGAAAACGGAGGCACAACTGGTAACGCCTGCATGCGTCATCAAGCAGTTACAACATTAAATGATAGTGGCCTGTTTCACAGCTTGGGCAAATTAAAAAGAGTAGATTTAGACTTACTATTGTTTCTAAAAGCATATTTATGAATTATTTACCTCTGTGTACACAGTAACATATACAGTTAAACTGTGCATACAATTTTATATTTTACTACTAATAAATATTCTATTTCTACCTACAAGTTCCTGATTAAACATGATCGATATACTAAAATTAGTTAACACATAGTATAAATAAACATGTATAATGCTATCTTGTTAATATAATTTGACTGTAAATTATAACTTCCATTCTCACAAAATGGTAAATACAACTTTTACACATACTCTATTTTGTTTGCTTTCCTTAAAAAATGAATAAATGTAACAATGTAACTAAACTACAATAAATTAATAAATAATTTATTAGTTGTTTTAGTCAGTTGACAGCCCTTTTAAAATGGTTATGTGTATATATATATATATATATATATATATATATGTGTGTGTGTGTGTGTGTGTGTGTGTGTGTGTGTGTGTGTGTGTGTGTGTGATGTTTAGTGTCTATTTATTACATCAGTGTCTAACTAGTAATGTAATCTATCAACATGTGCTCAACATGGACAGCCAATTTTGTTAATCGCATATATCACCCACATTTATTCATTAGCAGATGCTTTTTCAAACAACAGTGACTGATCATAAAGAGCTCGTGACTTGGGGAACCGTAAACCAGAGGTTTAAGCATATAGTGAGTGTGTTAATAGTGTTGTAGATGAAAAGCACGTTTGGCTCTTTGGCGCCCTCTGGCGGATGATGCTGTAAATAACACTAGTAAACCATTACAGATTTGATTTTTACAATCACTAGGTCACTTTTTCAACACTCCTCACACAGTGAGCACAACATCAGTCTGTGTGGGCTAACCTGAGGATCATTTATCAATGTTTTGGCACAAAATGCATTCAGTGATTACATCTTTTAATTTACATGAATTTGTTTCTCACTTAGACACAAACATAAAGCTCCTTTTGTTATTGTTTTTAGGCCATTGTTTTTTGACTGACAAAGTGTGTTTGTTTTGGAAGAATGACTTGATTTGAAAAATGAATAAAGTGTTTTGGTAGTTTTAGTTCATTTTGAATGTGAATTTAACTGTTGTGAAGATGAAAGTTTAAGAGAACTATGTGAAGAGTTTTGAAAAAGTGACAAGTATTGAGAAATGTGTTCTAGGAATTGTAAAAAAACAAACAGTAAATTTCAATTTTTAAAATCAAAATGGAAAATTCATGTTTTTTTATGAAATTTCAGTATTTATTCTAAATGATTATTGGTGCACATCATTATGGACCCTTTTCACGGACTGTGATGATGCGTTTTAATGTTCATCAGCTCTGTAAATCTTGCAAAGTTTTTTATATTTTCATTTTTTTATGTATGTACATTTATAACACTATACTTAGTATTGTATTACCTTTTCATCAAATTACACACACACACACACACACACAAATGAATAAATTAATTAATAGTGTGCTGTGAGGGTGTTGTGGGAGTGACGGTAAAGTTGACATCTTTCTCTCTTCTGACTGCCATTATCAATCTCTCTCTATTTTTTCCCTCTTTTTGAAAGTTGTTTTTTCTTTTTTTTTTTGTTGGTGTATTTTGACTTTTGTAATAACTTCCCCTCTCTCTTGCAGCGAGATTCACCAATAGCAAACCACAACCATTGACCCTCCGCGGGGGGTTTGATTGACAGGTGATCTAATCATTCATAACGCCGAGTCCGCCATTTTGACCGACAAAGCAGTCAGGGGAGTTAGTAGATTAACGTCGGTGGATTTGAAAAATGGTGTGTACTGACATCTTTCCGCAACTGAAACAACATTCCTTATAATGTTCATTCATGCTTATTTGATGCTATAAATGAACTAGTAGGAAGAGATGATCGGTTCACGAGCCGCTTGATCTGAGGCGCTACAGCGATCTGTCATGACACATTAAAGAGCCACAAAATTATATTTATTGTTTAAATTTCTTTAAAAATTACAAAATTTGAAATCTGTAACTTTGTTTCATATCAAAAGTAACGTGCTCTGTCTCGTCTGTCGATACGTTGTCAGTGTCCTCTGTGCCCCTGATGTATTTTTCACTGCATGAGAACATGATGTGTGGTGTGAGAGCGGCATGGCTTGTCGGACATAGCAACAGTAACTAAAGGTGGCGGGTCTTTGCGAACGGTCAATTCCCCACAGAAAAAGCCCCGCCCTACATTTGCATGAAAAGAAAAGAAGAGTGAGAAAAGAGGAATTGTATAGAAATGATTTAAGACTTACTAAACCAAAGAAACCCAGTTGCATTTACTTCTTAATTTAAGAATATAGAAAGAAATAATATTGAAAGATTTGCCAAATATTATTCTATGTATATTAAATAATAAATGATAATAATAAGTGATCAGTCAAAATATGTAATTCTGCAGCTAATATAAACAGAATGAGTAGTAGAGGACAATAAAACACTAAATAAGTGTTTCTTGTGTCAATAAAAAGATGAAATGTAGTTGCAATAAATGCAAATAAAATGCAACTGAGGAGGACTATTATTCTGCCTCGTGGAAATGAGGAAGAACTGATACAGCATGACATAATCTTCGGCTGACCAATCAGAGGAAAGGGGAGTTTCATTCCCACCCACATGTAGATATCGAATATTCCAGCTGTTTATTCATTTTTCCTGAACGAAAAAATCAAGGTGAATTCTCGTGTTTTTTGTTTGTTTGTTTTTTTTGTTTTTTTTACTTGCGCCGGTGTAGACAGTGTTAGAATGTTGTAAACTATTTTCTTTTGCAAGTAGTTACAAGTTTCATCTCGTAAATCTTTGGCATATATGCGCCTTAAACAAACGCCCCCCTTTCGAAGATATTGCTTCCAGTGCACCTGATGTTCTCAGAATGCTCCCGTTGAGAAACGCTCCTCTACTCTAGTGTTAATGTTTCAGTAACCAATCAAATCATGAGATCTATATCAATACTCAGCCCTATAGTCTGATTGAATCAAATAAAAACATCCAAAGACATCACACAAATGGATTCTTTTGCTAAACTTTAAAACATTAGTTGGTCCACATCTTCTTCCAGGTGTGTTGATCATCTCGTTCGCCCCATGGACATTCCATCTTCACCAGGCTGACTCTTTGCGAGCAGTTGCAAAGGGTTTTCCCTCATTGGCGAGGGAGGGTGTTACCAGCACACACCTTTGATCCCTCACTTTATGCTGTGTGGGGTTGCTGCAGTTGGTTAGTGTCGATCACAACTGCACATCCACTGGCCCTTATTGGTGGAGAAGCGAACCATTTCCAGGTTGCTGTCACCTGTGAATTATTTAGTGTTAGTGACAACATGTATTGATTCATCTGCTTATCTGGCCAGTTGTCCTTTTTGGTTTGACCTGTGGAAATTTTATGTGGGTTTAAAGCTGTCTCGGCTCTTTTTTTTTTTTTTCTTCTTTTTTTTTTACCTCTCATACTTTAATTTCCATCAATACAATGAGCAAGGCTTGAACCCATGACTTCCCATTTTCTGTCTTGCACAATTTTGGGTTTTATCATTTAATGTGCATTCTCACTATTTATCCACCTTGTGAATAAGCACAATAAATTTTATTCTCAATTAGCCAATTCAACTCTGTTTTTCTTTGTATTCAAACTGAAACATATTATCACCAGAAAATTTCTTGCGCTCACTCAGTAGCATAGACCTTTTTACCTAGAAAACACTCACTTTGCTCATGTTAACAATAAGAAGACAATATTTTATATATTTGGAACACAACAAGTTCGATGAAATACATCATGACATCATGCTGCAAAAGGAAAAAGTTAAGTGTGGGGTGGACAGGGCAAGCTTACTTGCTCTATGCCTTCCCAAGTTATGCACTGTCCAGGTGTGGCACTGTTTTATTTCTGCCACACATTAATAACCCAGCTCAGGATAGTTAGCCAAATTCATCCATGGCCATTATTTTATTGGGCATATTCTGCCCTGTGGGCCCACTTCATAAATACATTTTAGATACACCTATTTTGATTGGAATGATTTATTTGATTTGGTGTCTCAGCAAACACCATCTCACCATCCTTCACACACACTTTCACACTTCTCTGGCCAGAGCATCATACATTTTTGTCTTCTTCTTATTATTATTATTGAATATAGAAAATTGGTTAGGTTATAGGGTTCTGAGCTCTGTTGTTACTCTGTCTCTCCTCAGTCTGGCTTTTGATCGATCCTGCCACAAAATGGCATTATGCATGGCAAAATTGTCCTTAGGAAAAGTCTCAAGTGAAAGTTTCACCTTTTCCTGCACTGTCCTCTCCATGCTGACCCCTCCAGAAGTGACAAACTTCCTCTTTCAGAATGGAAGCTGAAGGCCCATCAGCCACTTCCTCTTCTTCTTAAATAGAATTATTAATTACTCAACAGCTTGTTTAATTGAGCCCAACAGCTCAATTATTAATGTTTACTTAAAAGTAATTTCTTACCTGCTGGAGAAATCCCGAACGAAGCTGTTACATTATTTCATGTTTCATGTAATTTCATTATTTAAAGTATAATCATAATTTTCTATCCAATCTGGGATTTCTGCCAAAACTCTTGTAGCGTCTGAAGTGATCAAACACACAGTTGTAAAAGTAAATCTTCACAACATGCAGACTCCATAATGTCTGCCCCCCTGAATACAAGAATCAGACATGCAGCCCATAGAAATGACATCCTTTCCACTAATTGATTGCCAAATTTGCTTAAATGAATGAACATGCATTTCCCCAGAACATATTACTGTTTGTATATTGTTTTTGCATGTCTGATAATAGAACTGTTAGATAATGTATCTCATCTAGGTGGTGTTTCATATCAAATTACTCTTTGTTTAATGACTCACACTTTGGTGGACATCACCATCTCATAGAATCCATTGCATGTTTGTTATATTTATATGAGTATAAATGGACACAAACTACCAGGTTACTCCCCTCATGCAAATGAGTTCACTTTCAAACAAAGGAACATTTTCCAATTTTCAAGGTCATCAACCTCAAACGTTCTCAGGTCCAGATGAATCACACGCAGAATCTGCACTTCTGACACCAAATTGTTGTAGAAAATGTCTTTATTCCTTTAGTGGTGAGAATGTTATAAAACAAACACTCAGGAAATGTCTTTGTTGATTTTATTCTTGTAAGAGGGCTGTTCAATGCAGATACAGAGTTCTACAGACAAGAACACCCTCACCCAGTGTGGGCTGTCTTATATACCCCTCTTATTGTTCCTTGTTACCCCAGACCAATCATAACACATCCTACCACATACGGATCAGAAGAATAAAAAAAAAGAGAGGGGTCTAAAACTTAGCAGGTGCCCTACTGAACTCCAAGCTGTATAGACAAAAACATTTTCACCCTTGCTTCACTTCCTTTGTTAGTTTCAGAAGTGCTTCTTATAATACAACAGCATAAGCAGTTATTTTCCACTGAACAAGCTGTTTTAAATGTCACACAAGACAGAGAGGAAAGAAGTATCAATGCATCAATTTATAAATCAACAGAATAAATAAGCAATAAAAATTCTTCTACATTACCCTAAGACAGAACATGAGATAAAACACCCTGCAATAAAACAAGAGAGGCCCCCCTCTCTCTGCTCCCCTCCTTTCATCCTGACTCCAGTCACTGAAAGTTCACCAACAATGTCTATATATAACACCTATAATGTATATTGTTTTTCCCTTTCATGTTTAATTTCTTAATTTTATACATGTTAAGTAGTTCAGGTGTTGGTATTGAACACTACACTTTTTCCAGTGTTATCTCAGAGAAATCAGTCTGATACAGCTTCACTATGTTAACAGCTCTTTAGAATAGTGAAGTTTTACTGTATGCACTGTAAAAGCTGTCTGTCTGAAAAAGAAATCAGAAAGAAGTGGTTCTGCACACTATTTGTTCTTTTTTTCCACACAAGAAAAGTGTTTCTATTTTAAACTATCCACAAAAGTAAGTTATTAAACATAATAAACAAATGTTTTAATTAATATGTAAAAAGATACTATTCTCTCACAGTATCATCTCACGTAGTTTGACTGCTGAAAAAAGAGAACCACCCACAGTTTTTCATGAGAACACGGAAGTGAAGAGAAGATCAGTGCTTTTGTTGGGCAAGGTGCCGAGTCAGAGGACAAAGAACCATTTACAAATATTGTCATCATTCAAGGTAAGTTAATAAATATTTTAAGATACTGACCAATGTTTTAGAGTCATGTTTACATACTGTAAAAAAGTTATATTATATTTTATATTATATATAAAAAACGGATAATGTACTTGCAGAAAATTACCAGGACATTATCTTGTAATTTTACTGACATTTCTGTTAACTCTAAATCACAACACAGTGAAGTTCAAAATTCAAAATACAGGTAAAACACCTGTAAAAAATAAATGCGGAAAAATCTGTCAACTTCATACAGTACATTGTGCTCTATTTTTATGGATTTTATTTTTTAGAGTGCAGTAATCACAGGAGATTCATGCAGCACACCTTTACTGAATTTTTACGAGGACAGAACGAGTCTCTGAGTTTTAGATTACAGTCTTTACAGTGGCATCCACTGAATAAAGCTTGTAGATCACATGTCATTTTCAAGACTGTTTTATAAAAGATGTTTTGTGATTCGAACAATCAGCATGTTGTTAAACAACAGTATAATTTATTTATACAGTCTCCCTCACAGCCTCGTTTCCATTTCTGTTAAACATTAAATATGGGTCTGTCCTGACTAAAGTCTATGACACTAAAGCAATTAAAAACCTTTGTTTCTCAACAAGAGACTTAAATAAACAACACTCTGACAGATAATAGAGAGTGAGTGTGTGTGTGTGTGTGTGTGTGTGTGTGTGTGTGTGTGTGTGTGCTTTTGTTTATATTACATTGTGGGGACCAAATGTCCCCATGATGTAATATAAACCTGAGTTCACCTACATCGTGGGGACCAGCCAGCGGTCCCCACAATGTAAATGGGTTTATAAATCATATAGAATGAGTTTTTGTGAAAAAGTAAAAGTTTGCACAGTTTCCTGTGAGGGTTAGGTTTAGGGGTAGGGGCAGGGTAGGGGGATAGAATGTACAGTTTGTTCAGTGTAAAATGCATTGAAGTCTATGGAAAGTCCCCACAATTCACAAAAACAAACATGTGTGTGTGTGTGTGTGTGTGTGTGTGTGTGTGTGTGTGTGCTTTTGTTTATATTACATTGTGGGGACCAAATGTCCCCATGATGTAATATAAACCTGAGTTCACCTACATCGTGGGGACCAGCCAGCGGTCCCCACAATGTAAATGGGTTTATAAATCATATAGAATGAGTTTTTGTGAAAAAGTAAAAGTTTGCACAGTTTCCTGTGAGGGTTAGGTTTAGGGGTAGGGGCAGGGTAGGGGGATAGAATGTACAGTTTGTTCAGTGTAAAATGCATTGAAGTCTATGGAAAGTCCCCACAATTCACAAAAACAAACATGTGTGTGTGTGTGTGTGTGTGTGGTGTCTGCTGACAGTCAGGTGCTCCATGTAGTTTTGTACTGGAAAAAGTTATTACTCCTAATTTTTAGTATGAATTAGTATCATACACAATCACTAAATTAACTTTCAGTATTTTCACTGTGATGTTATTTTTTATTGTAGTCTGGTTTCAAATGTGAAAGAAAAGTCTTCAACGACAACTAGGACTAAATGTGAAACTACTTGAGTCTAATCATGATCCTTGATACAAAAGACTGACTGAATCTATCGGACCAAAATAATCTAATAATGAGCATAGAATCTTAAACTGAAGAACATGAAAAACCTGAAGAATTTGTTTTAGCCCTTAAAAGTTTAAAGGAGAAAATATTGGGGCGCTTCTTGCTGAAAGGACCTCCCTTTAAGTGTCCCAGAAGGTGCTCTTTGGTTGGGTTCAAGCTTGTATCTAATAAATAAGAATCCAAGGCACTTCTTCCAGTTCCAAAATATTAAAAAGCTTTTATTCAAACATGGCTTACTTTAGAAACATTAAAAAACGACTAAAACGCTTCACACTGATGCATTTCGGCCATCCAGCCTTCCTCAGAGAATATCAGGTACAGAATTACCAATAATATCATTAACTATTACAAAGTATAATCAGTAATCCCATACATCAAATAACAATAATAATAATAATAATAATAATAAATAATAATAATAATCATCATAATGGTAATGCTTTTACAAAAATGAAGTTCTAATTCTTCAATCAACCCAGGAAAAATGGTAGCTTTTAACTGAAAAATCCAAAAGGCTTCCCTTTGTAAAAGTCTTTGTAATCTATCGCCCTTTCTGATAGATCCAGTTAAATTTCCAAACCAATAATTCTTAAAGTAGACAGATTGGAATCATGTACAGATGCATAATGTACTGCCATGGGGTAATCTTTGTTTTTTTGTACAAATTGCATTTTTGCGATCCCATAATCTATCTTGCAGTCAGCGCTTAGTCTGACCCACATAAAAACAGTTACAAGGACATTGAAGCCTATAAATTACATATGTACTTTTACAATTAATAAAATATCTAATTGAATACATTTTCTTTGTGCACACATCTACAAATGATTTGGTTTGAGTTACATTCTCACAGTGATTGCAGTGTCCACACTTAAACATTCCTCGTATTTCTCTGTCCAACCATGCTGTCCGTTTCATAGCAGGCAAGTAACTTCTCACAACTCTGTCTTTAATTGTAGGAGCCTTTCTGTAGCTCACAACTGGAGGCTCCTGAAAAATCTTACATAGACTTGGATCACTTTGGATAATTCCCCAGTTCCTATTTATTATACGCGTAATCTCATGTGAGACAGTACTAAATTCCATAACAAAATACGGTCGAGTGGAGCTGTTCTTACTTTCCTTTTTAAGTAGGTCATCCTGTTGTAGTAGTGTCACTTTATTCAAAGCCTGATCGACCACTCTTTTTTGATAACCTCTCTGTTTAAAACGATATTTCATATTCATAGCCATCCGATTAAAATCTGAATCTTGATCGCACATCTGTCTTAATCTTTTTAATGTTTCATAATTGTTGATCTGATCACAGTGTACACAGTGTACAGTGTAATTACATTACGCACATTTATTTGCAAAGACTGCAGAGATCTCTGCCATAAAAGTGCAACTATTAGACTTTTTCTTTGCTCCAACAGTCCATGAAGGAAGATGGCAACTGTTTTAGAGCTGCTTCAAGATATTCTAGAAGACCTGGAACGAGGCAACCTAAAGAAATTTAGGAGTCGCTTAAAACAAGATGGACCCATTGGAGCTGGTAAACTGGAGAATGCTGATGCCACTGACATAGTGGACATAATGATGGAGCGTTTTGGAGCTGAAGAAGCTGTGAAGATCACATTGAAAATTCTGAGGAAGATGAACCAGAACCAGCTGGCTGAAGAGTTACAGAACAAGTACACTGAAGGTAATAAAGAAAGAATAGAGAACAAGAGGCAGCATAGATTCATAGAAATTTATATTCAGATTTTTTTATAAAAGATTCTTATGTTGTAAGCCTGCATTTATTTGATCAAAAATAGTTAAAATATTGTGAAAATTGTACAAATTAATTTTTAGTAATGTGTGAAGGCCAAGTATGGTAACCCATACTCACAATTTGTCCCATTTAAATCATCCAAGTTAGTGCACACACACCTGCGGCAGTGGGCAGCCATTTTTGCTGTGGCGCCCAGGGAGCGATTGGGGTGGTAGGTGCCTTGCTCAGGGGCACCTCTGTCATTTCCTGCCAGTATTGAGAATCAAACCCGAGACCTTCGGGTTACCAGTCTGACTGTCTAATCATTAGGTCAACGACTGCCCACATGTTTCTATGTTGCCAACACAGAAAAAGTTTCAGAGCTGAATTTTCAGCATTATTACTCAGCATCCTTACTCTAGTCTTCAGTGTCACATGATCGTTCAGAAAATCATTCTAATATGCTGATTTAGTTAATAGTATAATAGTTGTGTTGCTTACTGAAGTGTTGAAACACGATGCAGGATACTTTGATTAACATAAAGTCTCATTTTTTTCTCCCTCTTAACAGTGCAAAAATCATTAGAATCCGCTGAGAAACACACAAAAAAACAAGGTGAATTATCCTTAAACATGACCTTACAGTGGGACCAGAAATTATTTTAGCATGTTTGATATATATTGATCTCAGTAAAGAACAGAACTGCTTTCAGTACTATGAATTTAAATACCATATGTTTGCACCAATTGATTTTAATGATAATCATGCTAATCTGAAAAACCTTTGTGTTTAATTTTCTAGTGTTGTTTTGTTTAAATCTTTTCCTGTTTATTTTTTTATAACAGATGATGTCTGGATGCGGGAATTCTTGAAAACTCACAAAATGAACATGAAGGAGAAAGTCGAACACATTTTTGAGTGTAAAAAGGAAAACGAAGCACATCTCAAGGATGTTTTCACAGAACTCTTCATTACGGAGGGGGATCTTAAAGAAGTCAATCAAGAACATGAGATTCTGCAGATTGATAAAGCCATTAAACCCCATAAATCACAAGACAGGCCATTCAAATGCAATGATGTATTTAATCTGAACAAAAATAAGAAAAAGATTGTGCTGACCAAAGGCATCGCTGGCATTGGAAAAACTGTATCAGTGCACAAGTTCATTCTGGACTGGACAGAAGGAAAAGGCAATCAGGATATAGACTGTGTTTTCCTGCTTCCATTCCGAAAGATTAACTGCATTAAAGACAGAGAGATCAGTCTGCATGAGTTTCTGCAGAGATTTAATCCTGAACTGAAGGACCTGGAAACAACAAAGATATGTAAGATATATAGTTGTAAGCTTGCGTTTATCTTTGATGGACTGGATGAGAGTCGACTGACTTTGGATTTTGACAGTGGAATGGTGATGTGTGTTGAGGAGCGATCATCTGTAGATGAACTGTTTGCAAGTCTGGTGAATGGGACTCTGCTTCCATCAGCTTGCATCTGGGTGACCTCACGACCAGCAGCAGCCAATCAGATCCCTCCTGAGTATGTAGGGTTGTTCACAGAGGTGCGAGGATTCACTGACCGGCAGAAGGAGGAGTATTTCAGAAAGAGAATCAAAGATCAGACTCAGGCCTCCAAAATAATCTCACACATTAAGAAATCTCCTAGTCTGTACATCATGTGTTACATTCCCGTGTTCTGTTGGATCACAGCCACTGTTCTTCAGGATATTCCTATTGTGAACAATGCAGATAACATCAACACAACACTCACCGAAATGTACATCCACTTCCTGCTGATACAGATGAACATGAAGAGCCAGAAGTGGGACAGAAAAACAGAAAGAGAATGTACCAAGCTCTTAGATTCCAATAAAACGATGATTTTGAAGTTAGCCAAGCTAGCGTTTGAACAGCTGAAGAAAGAAAACATTGTGTTCTATGAGAAAGATCTGAGAGCATGTGGTATCGATGTAAGTGAAGATTTTGAGTCCACAGGAATGCTCACTGAGATCTTTCAACAAGAAGCTGGACTCCATGAGATGAAGGTCTTCTGCTTTGTGCATCTGAGTGTTCAAGAGTTCCTCGCTGCAGTGCACGTGTTCCTCTGCTACCTGAACAAGAATATGGATGAGCTGCAGTTTTTCTACAACGCAGGTGCTTCACATGATTTTCTAAAGATGGCTGTTGAGAAAGCAATAGAAAGTCAGAAAGGACATTTAGACCTATTTTTACGGTTTCTGCTGGGCATTTCACTGGAATCGAATCAGAAACTGCTTAGAGGCCTGTTCACACACACTGAAGACAGCAAAGACAGCGTCACAGTCGTAACCAAGCACATTAAAGAACAATTACAAAGCAGGAAGCTCATCTCACCTGAAACTTCAATCAACCTGTTCTACTGCTTACTGGAGCTCAATGACAATTCATTATATACTGAAATCCAAAGATACATCAGATCATCTCCAGGGAGAAGACTCTCATCTTCCATGTACTCATTGATTGCTTACGTAGTGCTGATGTCAGAGGAGGTGCTGGATGAGCTCAACTTGATGATGTACAAGACATCATCGGGAAGCCATGTGAATCTCCTGCCAGCTGTAAGACGTTGCAGAAGAGCATTGTAAGTAACTTGCTGACAGCTGTTTAACCAAAGTTTTTAACTCTGAAAATCAATTTTGGTGTAAGATGCAGTGTGAAGTATCATGTTTTTATTGATTTTGGAGAGTAAAAGCTGTATTTACTAAAATGGATTTACTAAACATAAACATCAACATAAACTGTCACATTAGTTCCAGCATACATGACATTTTTCCCCCAGAAAGCTTGAATGTTCACAGAAAAAAAATGACAACCCTTCATTGTTACTACACACATTGTTCCTACAAGATAAGCACACAATAAATGCCATGGACAAATATCCTGTTATTACAGACTATCCTCACGTGAACTTGATGACACCTGCTGTGAAACTGTGGCTTTGGCCCTGCAGATACCAAACTCACCCTTGATAGAGCTGGACATGAGTTACAATAAGCTGCAGGATTCAGGAGTGAAGCTGCTCTCTGATGGACTGAAGAGCCCAAACTGTCAGCTGAAGATACTGAGGTTTGAGATTCAGATGTGTTTTTTTCTGTTAATTTGATACACAATAAGGTATGATTACTCAAATCAATCAGATTATTCAATGTAATTATCTTATATATGAGTTTTGAAATGAAAGACAATGACAAAATGATCTGATTGTGTAATCTGACAAACATATCCTAATATTACTGCATCAATAACAAATGTGTTGCACCTCACATGATAAGACCAAAAAAAGAGAAATACTTAGAAAATATTAATAAGTTATTTGATATAAATAAATAAAGTCTGTCACTCCCACACATCAGGGCTGATGCTACAGAGTCTACGATGGTATAAGTGACCCTGGACCACAAAACCAGTCATAAGTCACACGGTTATAACTGTAGCAAAAGCCATCAATACATTGTATGGGTCAAGATTATCGATTTTTCTTTTGTCCCAAAAATCATTAGGATGTTAAGTAAAGATCATGTTCCATGAAGATGTTTTGTAAATGTCCTACCATAAATATACTTCTTTTGGCAACTTTAAAGGCAATTTTCTCAATATTTTGATTTCTTTGCACCCTCAGATTCCAGACTTTCAAATAGTTGTATGTCGGCAAAATATTGTCCTAACAAACCATATATCAATATAAATCTTATTAATTCAGCTTATTTCTCCTTGTTTTTTAGTGCCGATTAATGTAAATAAACATTATAGATTCACAAATTCAGCAAAATTCTAGTAACATTTTTATTAGTGAATTATCTGTCCCAACCTAACCTATGATTTGTTTTATAAACCAAGTGAAAACAATAGCCCAAGAGAATGTGATGGACAGCTACTGTTTGCTTGTCATTTTAAAACAGTTTAACTAGAAATCCAGTGGCAGATTTTCTTTAATCCATTTTCATTAAAGCATCAAATTTGACTTGTTAGTATTTAGTAAAACAAAAGAGAACCTGTAAGGTCCATCATGTTATTGTTCTCAACTTTAGATTAAGCTTTGAAGTAATATAAATAAAAAAATGGATGTGTAATTTCCATCTTTTTTTATTCTATTCAGGTTGAAACGCTGTTATCTCACTGGTCAGTGTTGTGAAACTGTGGCATCAGTTCTACAATCACCAAACTCCAGTCTGATAGAGCTGGACATGAGTAAAAATGACCTGCATGATTCAGGAGTGAAGCTGCTCTCAGATGGACTGAAGACCCCAATCTTTCAGCTGGAGATACTGAGGTTTGAGATTCATTCAATCCTTAAACAACACCTAGGGCCTAATGAAATAATTTTTGTGAAAACCTCAGATTTGTCCAAAACGGACATTTTTCACTTGTTTTGCCTGTAGCTCGTAATATTATATATATATATATATTATATATATATATATATATATATTAATTTAGCCACTCCTGCCTTACACCATTGTTAATGGATGTGTAATTGTTCGGCTTTTTATTATTCTGTTCAGATTGGAATGCTGTAAACTCACTGGTCAGTGCTGTGAAATTGTGGCATCAGTTCTACAATCATCAAACTCCCGCCTGATAGAGCTGGACATGAGCGACAATGATCTGCAGGATTCAGGAGTGAAGCTGCTCTTTGATGGACTGAAGAGCCCGAACTGTCAGCTGAAGATACTGAGGTTTGAGATTCATTCATCTATTCATTCATTCATTCATTCATTCAGTAGTTAAATCCATGAAGCATCTGCTTGTAGATCTAGTGGTGACATGAAAACTAAGGTTAATAGCTGCTCTCTATGATTCTGTGCAATGATAAACACAGTAGCTGCTGAACAGTTGTTTCACATCACAGCTGTTACTAGATCACCACTGGAACACTAGATTGACCAATCAAAAAATGGGACCAGAGTTATAAGTTGAACTGTGTTAGAAAATGTTTTTAATAAAACTGTTTGTTCCAGTCCTTGATTATGATTGGCCCAGTCATGTTCAAAGGTCTTGTAAAACATTCTAAAAACAGTGGTTGTCCGCTCCGGTTCTGGAGACCCTGCTGTGCACATTTTGTGTCTCTTTCTCATCTGACAACCTCAGTTCAGTAAATGGAGTTCTCTCCTAATAAGCTGGGCTCAGTTGTTCTAAAGTAATCTAATCAGATTTCGGCTATATGCTTGGATCAAATCTTGAAAATGGGTTGTTCAATGAGATTGGCCAGGCTCGGGGAGCACGATTTGTGGGACAAAACACAGCTCTTCCGTTCTGATTAGAAAATCAAAAAGGTTCTCCCCACTCAGTGACACACCCACTGAGAATCCTGTAAGTGAACCCTGAAAGTGCCCTAGTTATTGATGATTCTATTAAAATAGAGACACCAGCCACCATAGTCACATGTTTGCCGGGAGCTGACATCAAAGTAAATTTAAAAATGCTGGCTAATGCTAATCATAAATTGTCTTAAGATTATTATTCACGTCAGCACTAATGATGGTCGACTTCGCCAGTTGGAGATCACTAAAATTAACATTAAAGAGGTGTGTGAACTTGCAAGTACGATGTCAAACATTCTCACTCCAATCTATCTCTTTTAAAGCTATTCCAAGATTTTGTTGCAGATTTTTAGGGACTATATCGTGATAAACAGTAGTTTTAAGTTAATTTAAAAAGCATTGTTTTGTAAGGAGTTGTTTTTTGTTGGCTGTTCTGTCAGTTAAAATCTACAAAAGTGCCTTTGAATAATTGCTGATTTTCTATCAGAGTTAGTACCGGCGGATAAATTCCTTATTGTTGGTGATTTTAATATCCATGTAGATAATGAAAAAGAAGCACTGGGATTGGCATTTAGAGATATTCTAAACTCTATTGGAGTTCAGCAACACGTGTCAGGACCCATTCATTGTCATAATCATACTTTAGATCTAATAATGTCACATGGAATCAATATTGATGCCGTTGAAATTCTGCAGCAGAGCGATGACATCTCAGATCATTATCTAGTCTCATGTGTACTTCATTTATCCAAGGCTGCAAAGCCGACTCCCGGTTAAAATATGGTAGAACCATATTGCAACAGAAACCATTGATTCTCTTTTCCAGCACTTTAAACACAGTTGCTCCTTTGCGCTTAAAAAAAGATGAAAGAAAATAGTCCAACACTGTGGTACAACAAGCACACTCAGGCCCTTAAAAGAGCAGCCAGAAAAATGGAGCGCAGCTGGAAGAAAGCAAAACTAGCTTTTCACATTTCGTGGAGAGAGAGCATGATTGAATACAGAAATGCCTTAAAAACTGCTAGATATGATTATTTTTCAAATAAACACAACCCCACAATTCTCTGTATTTATTTGATACAGTGACTAAATTAATGAGAAATAAAGCTTCAACCCCAGACATTCACAAACAGCAGTAATGACTTTATGAACTTCCTTACTTACAAGATTGATAATATTAGAGAGAAAATTATAACTATGCAACCGACTACTACAGTATCACATCAGACAGTGCATTGTAGTGTCCCTGAGGGAAAATTCCATTCATTCATTGCTATAGGAGAGGAAGAATTGTCTTAACTCATTAAATCATCTAAATTAACAGCATGTATGTTAGACCCTATACCAACTAAGCTACTGAAAGAGATGCTTCCAGAGGTCATAGATCCTCTTCTTAATATTACTAATACATCTTTGTCATTAGGATACGTACCGAAAACTTTTAAGTCATACTAAACATGTGACAGGCAGTGCAAGTGATAATAAAAGGAGAGCATGACATGACTCACCATGTTTGTAGACTGATTCTGACTTACCACAGTTGTTTGATGGACTCGTAGAAAAAGAAGCGAGCAAGAGAAAAGAAGGCAGGCACGAATGACAAGTTAATAAGTTAGTAAAATGTTAACGCGTTGTTATAGCGATTTAGATTAGATTTAAATACTTCCAAGCAGAAGACAGATCTGCAGACTGTCATTCAGGCGAGGAAGGCTTCAGGAAGGAGGTCCTGACACGATGCACAGGCCTCTGAGGGTGGTCCTCACTGTGGTGGAGCGACAGCATTTCACATCTTGCCACCGCTTGTGCCTCTGGACGCATTGGTTTCCAGCAAATGCAAATTGCAGTGTCCACCCAAAGATGTTGCGGCCCTGTTGAGTTCGCTCCCTCAGATGAGATCTGTAGAAAAATTCACTCGGTTTTCTCAGAAGGACTGGTTTGTCATGACAGATTGTTACGCCCTTAGTAGGGAGCAACAATGAAGGAGGATAAAACGTTTACGGCAGTTACAATATTTTTTATTCTTGGCTTTACATAGCAAAGACTGTCTCAAGTTCTCGCAATACGCCGCAACGCCGCCACGCCGATCAACATCTCGGTCCTGGCCAGGGTTCCAGGTGACAGAATGGAACGCTCACTGAGGACGCCAAACAGGAAGCTTTTAATGACAGGCACACCTGTGCACCGGTGCACCCAATCCACCTGATTGCCTCAGCTCCGCAGCACACCTGTAAGAGGAGCAAAACACACCCAGACACGGCAAAAATGACAAGTATACAGCCGTGACACAGATCTTAAGGATGTACATGTCCACATAGCCATCCTTCCTCAACACAGGAAGTTCCTGGGGTTCACTTTTGGGGGAAAGGCGTACCAATAGCGGGTTCTTTTGTTGGGCCTAGCGTTGTCCTCTAACACTTTCACGAAATGTATGGATGCATCACTAGTTCCGCAAAACTCCAGGGCATTCTTACACTAAATTATATCAATGACTGGCTCATCCTAGCTCAGTTGGAAGAAATGGAAGTTCAGCATTGAGATGTCGTTCTTTGCCATATAAGATGCTTGGGGTTGAGACTCAATCTCAAGAAAAGCTCACTGTCTTCCGGGCAGAGAACTACATTTCTGGGGGTAGTGTGGGACTCTACTATGACGTGGACAAAGCTATCTCCTGCTCATATAGAGACCATTTTAACTGCAGTCACTAACATCAAGCTAGGCCAAGCTATCACTGTCAAATACTTTCAGAGAGTGCTGGGAATTTTGACAGCAGCATCCAACATATTACCTTTTGGCCTGCTGTACATGAGACACCTACAGTGGTGGCTCAGGACCAGGGGAAGCCTTTCCCCCCTTCCACCTGTTGTTCTTTAGCTAGCAGTCTTCATTGTGAATGTAACACCATTTGGACCTCTGGTTATCCAGATTTGGTAATCTAAGATTTCCAAATCTAGATATTTTTGATCCAGATTAAACTTTTTTAACAACTGGCCCAGATTATCTGAATTTTTAAAAGCAATAAGCCCAGTGAAGCCATGTTTAACAGTGATTTTAGATTAGCTAAACTGTAAACCACAACTTCTTGGGGCTATTGCTATAGTATATTCTTTCAGATGTGTTGCATGATTTTGCATGATGTGTGTGTATCAAGATCTGGTAAATGACTGTAGAGATAACTTTGCTGACAACATGAATTCACCTTTAATTTTAAAAGAACATGCATATTTTAAAAACGATACAAGGTACATCCCAATTTTGTCAATAAATAAAGAATAAATGTGTAATTATTATGTTTTTTTTATTATTATGTTCAGATTGGCACGCTGTCATTTCACTGATCAGTGCTGTGAAATTTTGGCATCAGTTCTACAATCATCAAACTCCCATCTGATAGAGCTAGACATGAGTTACAATTCCCTGCAGGTTTTGGGAGTGAAGCTGCTCTCTGATGGACTGAAGAGCCCAAACTGTCAGCTGGAGATACTGAGGTTTGGGATTCATTCAGTATGATGAAGCATTGTAAATAATGACTATTATAATTATATTTAATGTTTTGTAAATTCTTTAATATGTGAATTTTGTATATGTATGTATAAGCATCACTCTCTCTAAAAGGAAAGAAGGATATTGTTGTATAGAAAACAATGTGTTGAGTGTCAACAGCAGAGTTGGGCAAGTTACTTCCAAAATGTAATATATTATAAATTACTAGTTACTGTCATTTAAAAGTAATTAGTTACGTTACAATATTACTGTCTCTGAATTGTAATGTGTTACACTACTTTTGCATTACTTTTGTGTTTCTTTTACCAAAATAACTACAGAAGTAAAATGCAGTCTAAAATGCTAAAATGTAGCTTATTGCTGCTCATTATATATCAAGTGCAGGGCGATGTGGTGCAGCATAATGACTGTGTAGGAAGGCTCATGGCACAATACAATAAGTAACAATCACTGTCAGAATCACAAACGTAGACAAACATTAGCGTGGCACCGGTCCAGGTGTTTCTTCAAGTTACTCTATATCTTGATGTAGAGAGCTCCCTCAGTGTTGCACATAGATTGCACTTGACTATTACGTACTTGTCCTTTTCTCTGACAGACTGAAATTAATGGGAGTATGTCCATCTCACAAATATAGAGTCCTCGAGACCTGCAGTCATCTCAACTATCGAATTCCAGCACCAGGAAATAGACATACTATTTTACCCGCAGAGCAGAATTTTTTCCTCTGGTGCTGGAATGTCTTGCATTGTTGGTAAATTCTTAAAAAGAAGAAACAGAACACCACTTAATTTCAGGTTAAAATGCGTTGTTGTAACATGCATTACTGAGATTGTAATGAGTATAATATTAGCAACATTTTATTAGTAATACGTTATATTACTGCGTTACAGCAAAAAGTAATATATTACTGTAATGCGTTACTCCCAGCACTTCATTTACTCAGAACCTAAAACCCAAACTTATTTGAACATGGCTGTTTCCTTCAGGAGATACAAATTTATTTGCTTATGATCCTCAGTATCTGGTAGATGGCTGTATAGATCAACTGGTGACCATATTCTCCTTTCAGCAAAACTTATAGTTTATGAAATGAAAGATATTCAACTCTGATCAGTTTATTTTAAATGGATGAGTAATATTCAAAGGATTTAACAAGCTTTTGTTTTGAGTTTTAATATCACAGATATCTTCATTTTTTTCTGTGTGTGTTTGTAGATTGTGTCACTGTGATGTGACAAATGAAGGCTGTCATTATCTGGCTTTAGCTCTGTGTTCAAACCCCTCACACCTGAGAGAGCTGGATCTGAGCTACATCCCAAAAGCCTCAGGACTCAAGATGCTCTATAATCTAATGAAGCATCCAAACTGCGCACTGAACAACCTCATGTATGTTAAGCAGTAAGATTAATCTCTTCATGTGAATGTTTGTATGTTTGTATTTCAGTCTTACCATCTACAAGTGTACAGTGGAGTGAAAATATTACTTATTTATTGGGCTGTCAATCGATTAAAAATTTTAATCTAATTAATTACATACTCTGTGATTAATTAATCTAAATTAATCACATACATAATTTTTGCTGTGAAAGTATTAAATATTTCAATTCAAATGAATCAATGCAGGGTTTTTCCTGGGTCAAAAATGGTCTTCGGTGGTGACAGACATGGTCATCCACACAAACAGTAAAAAGTGCCCTACATACGTGATTTTTGCTAAACCTAAAAAGTATTAAAAAGTAGCATTTAGAAGTTATATTAACTAATAATATAATTTTCTACCATATACAATTGAATGCACCTAGCTAACAACAACTTGCTTTGTTCTGGTTTCACCTCACTCCAGTCTAAACAAGCTGATTTTATAGGTAGGCCTAATTTACTACACATTGTCCTTTAAATAACCTGAAAATAGCCTACTGTGGATTATTAAGGCTAATTTTACTAACCACTCTTGCTAAATGGGGTAAGCACACTTATGTTCTCATTTCAGAGTTGTTTGAGTAAATGATTCATTATAGATCGTGTGGACCGATCAGTTGTTGTCATGATTCATTAAAATGAATCTGTTCAAATGAGTCATTAGGTCGCGAATCGGACATTAGCGGACATCGACGCGTTGCGTGTGAATCGCGACTGTTATTAGGACATCGCAAAAGATTTGTCAACACAGAAAACACTTCACCACTGGATAGGATTTTCTTTTTGTTTACTGAAAGTGTGGTTTATGTCAGCTGCACGTGCAGGGCGCCTGTCAGAGAAGATGAGGTGACGTTCTTTTGAGCACTTTTCCCTAGTGGTTATTCAGGAAAAACATTCTCCGAATGCGCCTCGTGAAACATGGATTCGGTCTTACGAACTTTTAGCATTGTGTCAGTTGATTTAGATTATTATGTGTGAGGTAGAGAGAGTGCAAAGACGGTGCTTACTTTGAAAGGCTCCAGGTTCAATACGGCTCCAGGTTCAATACGGAATGGATTAATCTGCATTATTTTTTTTAACGCGTTATTTTTTCTCAGATTAATTAATCGAAATTAACGCGTTATTTTGACAGCCCTACTTATTTACTTTGTTACAATATCAGTCTCAATCAAAGCTGCAAGCAGCAATGAAAGGGCCCTCACACCCAGGGCCACCGCCACCCGGTGGCCTTAGGAAAACTTTGCCCTTTCAGGGCTTGAGCCATAATAATCCTTAGGAAAACAATAGGGCCTTTGCCCTCAGAGGGCATTATAATAATAATAATAAATGGAGCAATTCCAATATAATTTGCAGGCCGGGGGTACTCTTGAGACTGCACTCGCCCCCTTTAAACCTTTCAAAAAAATCTGCCTCCCCCAAACACACACACACCTCTGACTACCAAATAATTTCACTAAAAATGATAAAAGCGGAAAGATTTTTTAAATTAAAAACCATGCAATTAAAAACACCAGCAAAAGTTTCACTTTGTAATGTCACTCGATCACTGAAAAATATAACAGTAGAATAATAGATCCGAATTTAACTTTTAATTTAAATAAATAAAATAAACAGTAAATATTTCAGTGATGCTTTGAATGAACAATATAACAGCGCCAATACATAATAGCTTTTGACAGTGCCTCACAAGCTCAGCTTTTGTGCGTCTTCTCACAGGAACACATAAAGCAGCAGAGCGGTGCATTCACAATAGCAGCTTGTGATGCTGTCCGCTGAACAGGTGCTTTTCTATGGCAAGGAACTTCTATGTCGGGCTTGTTCAGACGGTGACAAGTCAACAGTCCAAAGAAGAACAAATCAGTGGAATTGGCGTTTGGCAGAGCACCAACTGTTATTCATGCACTTCGACACCATTGCAACGGCTGTTTTATGTGTATGTTCATACACATACATATATGTGGTTAATGTTGTTTTGTTCTCTCTTCTTGTCTTCAGATACTACTAATCTCCCACTGGATCCAAACACAGCAGACACTCGTCTCATTCTGTCTGAGAAGAACAGAAATATGACACATGTGTTTGAGGCTCAGCCATATCCTCATCATCCAGAGAGGTTTGATGAGTGTCATCAGGTTCTGTGTAAAGAGAGTCTGAATGGGAGGCTGAATGGAGTCATTGACTGAATGTCAATTACATATAAAGGAATCAGCAGGAAAGGAAGGAGACACTGTAAATTTGGATTCAACAAAATATCCTGGAGTCTAAACTGTTCTGATTACAGATTCACATTACTCAGATTACAATAATCTGAGAACCATCATATCTGCCCTTTCATTCCCTAACAGAGGATGAGCATTTCTGGACTGACGACCTGTACTTTGCTTTTACAACAGTCTCTGACACTCACACAAATCCAACACAATGACTTTATATGTTCACTTCAGAGTGATTTGTTTTATTTTCCTCACTGGTTCTCATACAGTCATGACTATTTACTCTTAATATGTTTAAAAGTTCTGAGGAACAAGAAGTAATCTGCTGAAATGTTTCTTTTATCTTTTTGTTTTCGCTTCTGCTTCACAAATTGGATCATTTCTGAGGTTAGTTTTATGAAAGAGCTTTACAGAGACCTGAGAAGAGCTTTTGCTGACAACCATTAAATCATCCATTAGTCAGTTGTACAGAATATCATCTGCTTTTGTGTTTAAGTCGAGCACATTCATTCAAACACGATGATGCTAATTTGTGCACATCTTAGATAAATAGATCACAAACCACACAAGTTTTATTTGTCATACAGATGTTCATAGTAGATTAGGCATAATTTTGTTCAGATTTAGGTGAAAAGTAAAGATTTAGATAATGTTCATATACAGAGGGCCCTAAACGTATTTGGACACTTAAGCCACAATGAAACATTTATAAATGTCTTTGCACTTGTTTGTCAATCAAAAAAATGAAAACGATAGATATTTTGTTTCTGCAATCTCAGGGAAAAGGGGTTCAAAAGCTGTCACTAGGGCAAAAAAAAAAGAAAAAAGAAAAAAAAGTGATAGGCTACTTCTGAGAAAAGTTTTAGTCTTATTTGAGCAGGTCCAGTTAGTTTGAAAATGAAATGGCTTGTAATTAGAGATGGGCACAAATACCTTAAATATTACAAATACTGTATCAATAAATGTAATCAGTAAATGTATCAATAAAATTCAGTGTATTGGTGTGAGAACATGTTTCTTGAAATTAGAATTACTGTATCATTTTAAAATACAAAATGATCGGTAAGACATGTGAAGACCATTCAATAGCTCATCTAATAACATCCTCAAAGAAACGAGTGAGAATATGCGTGATCTAAAACAACATGTGCAAAAATAATACACACTGTTTCTGATTTTTAGGCAGAAAGATCTCAAGAAAAGTTTATGGTATATATTCTTTTGGTTAGGATATTGATATAGGAACTGCTGTTGCGAATAAAGTTTCATTTATGATGACTATGATAAACCTACAGTAGATACAATTTCATACTAGTGTCTTCCCTCATACCAAGTTTAACCACTATTACTGTAAATCATGACATGCCTAATAATATCAAAAGTAGCAAAGTGACTGATCATAAAGAGCTTGTGACACAGGGAACAGTAAACCAGAGGTTTAGTAAAGCATATAGTGAGTGTGTTAATAGAGTTGTAGATGAAAATCTGTTTCACGCTCTTTCATTCACACGTTTGGCTGTTTGGTGCCCTCTGGCGGATGATGCTGCAAATAACCAAGTATAGGTCTCTGCGGAACAAAAGAGGGGCGTCTCCCAATTTTGGGGTGTTTTCTAACTGAGAGAGGTGTTTATAACGATCCAACCAAAAAAGTACGGAAGCCGGCATATGCGTTTTTTTTTAAAGTACGAAAGGCCATTCATTATTATTTTATTTTTTTTCTTGTTTTCTTATTATTACAACTACTTTTTTAATGTTTAGATCCCGAGAAACAATTATGTCGAGATAATGAAAAATAAATAAAATATTGCTGCATACTTGACTTCCGTAACAGGGAAACTATGCGTTTTTCCCGAGTGCCTGCCTGGATATATGGAAACATTTTACTATAATACATTCATTTATTTTGAAGAGTATGAACTATTTTACAGGACCTGTAGCTTGTAGCTCGAGAGGGCGAAATATATGATTTATGCAAGTTTTATTAGCCTCTTCCGTTTTTAGTTTTTTTTATTTATTTTATTATTATTTTGCATAAACTAGCCTACGAATTATAATGACACGGGATGTAAATTTGTCACAATGGCTATATATTTTACATAGACAAATAGTCATTTGTCTGAACTTATCCAATCGGCGTCATTTGGTTGGACATGGGGTGTAAAAATACTATAGTAACTGATAGTAAATAGTGTTTTTGAACCAGTAAATTGTAGTATACAGTATATTATAGTATTTACAACACTTTGTTAATTATTGCTACAGCATAGGCTGTAGTACTTTAGTTTTTACTACAGTTAACTGCGTGTATTGTAGTATAATATAGTTTAAAGAAAACTTAGTACAGTATTGGGTAACGTAATTTGTTTATATTACTATAGTTGTTATATTACCACAGCAATAGCCTATAGAATTACCACAACAAATTAATTCAAGTATGGTTCAAAAACACTATAGTATTTACTATAAATTACTACGGTATTTTTTCACCTCAAATAGTTTCTTAAGGCTAGATCCTTCTTGTGCTACAAGTCTCGTTTAATAATGCTCTTCAATATGAATAACGCAGAAGAGAAGGCACGCGATCAACCGCCTATTTTATTTAATCTATCGCATGCCAGATTTCACGTGCATAGTGTAAACCTTCGTCATAAAAGCTATATAGTATTATATATATTATATATATAATATTAAAATGACATAACCACTGCACTATATCAACAGACAAGCAGAGAGAATACGTAGGCTAGACAGTGCTTGTGATATAATTAACTTTAATTTTAAGTGTTTGTTTTTTATAGGCTATCAACCACAGAAACACATGACTGCCTCAGCGTATATTGTATAAGTATAAGCTTTGCATTAATAAGACTACTGACTTACTGACCTTGTGTAAACTTTAAAAAAAAAAAAAAAATTGTTAACCTGAAATGATGACTCTGAAGACTTTAAACTTTATAATCATTTTATTGACCACAGACACTGTAGCCACAACCTAATGGCAAAACTAAAACAAATCAAGTGACTAACAGATACATCAATAGCGAATGTTAATAATAGTTATCGCTAGAAGTGAGTGGAAGATTGCTTGGAGCTTTTTACAACGAGTTAGCAAGCACATTCACATAAAAGAAACGTTAAACAACTGTTAAACAACTTAAACAATACACTTACATTCATATACAATACATATCTCTTATTGTTTTTCCGGAAATATCCCACTCGATTTGAGCAAATCAGGTAAAGAGGTTGAAAAACACCTATTCCCGTGTGACAACACCCCAAAGTTGGGAACCGCCCCTTTTTGTTCCGCAGAGACCTCCTTCTCCAAATAACTCTAGACGAGTAAACCATTAAAGGGATAATTCACCCAAAAATGAAAATGATCCCATGATATACTCACCCTCAAGCCATCCTAGGTGAATAGGACATTCTTTCTTTCAGACGTATACAGTCAGAGTTATATTTAAAAATGTCCTGGCTGATCCAAGCTTTGCAATGGCAGTGAGTGGCTGGTGAAAAGTTGAAGCCCTAAACAGAACATCTCACATCATAAAAGTACTCCACACGGCTCTGGGGGGTTCATAAAGGCCTTCTGAAGTGAATCGATGCCTTTGTGTATGAAAAATATCCATATTTAAAACTTTATAAACTGTAATACTAACTTCCTGCAGACTGCCGTACACATTGATTTGTGGTGGAAGAGTAACCTTGAACCAACGCACGATGTAATGACGAACGTGGATGCTCAGAGGATAGAGCAAAACAAAACACGGGTCGTGAAATACAAGTCTAAAGAAATTTTAAAGAGAAATGTTGGTTGATTTCGATATATGAGAAGAAGAGCTTCAGTTTGTTGAACAGCCCTATTTGTTTAAACCGCGAGAGGCATCTAAGCTCACAATGCTCCTACATCCTACGTCATGCTCCTCGTAATCTTGAATCAGAATACCTCTTGCAGCATTTCTTCTCTGATGACGAGGGCGGGGCAACCTGTCACTCACATGAGCTCCACCAATAGCAAACCACAACCAGCCAATCAGCCAATCAATTCCCCACAGACAAAATCAAGCCCCGCCCTACATTTGTTCTTGTTTGCGAAGCGTTTCACTCAGATATACGACACAATAGGAAAGAAAAGACTAGTGCACCTTCTGTTTAATTTTAACTTTAAAAGAAAATCATAAAATTTCATTGTAAAAAAATTCACAAATACAACAAAGCAAAAATGCATTTATTACATTTGCATATATATTCAAATGTATTCAATAACAATTTAATATTATTTATTAGTTTCAGATTTATTCATTAAGCAGATGCTTTTACTTAAAGCAATTTATAGGCCTAAATGAGGAACATCATAAAACCCAACATTTATAGTAAAAACTAGATTATTTAAACAGAGGAGATGCTGAAAAGAAGAGAGTGAGAAAACTATTATCTTAAAAAAAAAAAAATAATAATGATATATAAATTATTTAAGAGACTCAAGAAACCCATTTCTATTTACTTCTTAATTTACTAACTCTTTCAAAAAAAAAAAAAGAAAAAAGAATAAAGAAAAAAAATATTAAAAAATATTGAAAGATTTGCCATATGAGGCTTTTTTATTAATTTATGAGGCTTTTATTAATGAACATAGAACAATTTACAAACAGAGCATAGCATAAGACAGTGCAATACAAAGTGTGATATTAATTAGTAACAGGGGATCCGAAAATAAAATCATAATATTTTAAGCATGTTAATGACTTAACAATTTCAGAGAAGATATAAAACAATCAAATTCCACTAAAAATACCTTTAAAATTGGGGATGAATTTAAGCATTTTTGTTTATGTATATACAATTTTGCCAGCAATATGAGTAAGTTAACAATGTATTCAAGACCTTTGTTAACATTGTTTTCATAGTACACAATAATATCCTTTAAAGAAAAACAGAATTTATCTTTTACTAGATTAAAAATAAATTCTGCCATTTTCTTCCAAAAAATGTGGGTAACTTTACAATCAAAAAACAAATGCGTTAACACTTCTTTCTCGTTTTTGCAAAAGGAGCATAAATCATCAATATCAGAGTATCTTGATTGAAATTATTGATTTAACAGGGTAGATGGTATGCAAAATTTTAAAATGTATTTCTTTAGTTTTGTTACTGATACAATATTTAACGAAGCAGCCTTCCAATTAATATTATCAATAATAGAGTTCCAAAAGAATTTTCCACTAGGTGTTATTTTATTTTGTTTTTGGAAAATAGTATAAATATGTTTATTCTTGCATTTTTTATCAATCAGTTCAAGTCCATTTAAAATTAATTTTGGTTTTTGTCATTATTGTAGGATATGAGGCTAATGCGGGCTAACCTCTTCATACACGTCATCACGCCTCGTTCGCTATTGGCCAACACAGGTCACGTGATCAAAACAGTGTCATGGCGGCGTCCGCAGCGGTCCGGGTGGGCATGAGTTTTACTCAGCGGTTCGTTCGAGTTTCGCCGGACTGCAGCATCTGTCCGCTTCACCGGTTAAAGATTTGTACTGGAGTCGCGGTTGGACGAGCGGTCGACGGGTTTTCAGCTCCCAACAGGCGCCTGCAGACCAGCATCGGTGCGTCTATCACACACACAATTCAACCTCTGATGGCGTATTAGTAGTTTGCGTAACTGTGTTTTTGTGTGTGTCAGGTGTGTGTCAGAGTGAAGACAGCAGCTCACCTGAGGAGGACAGACACGAGCATGTGTGAGTGTACAGACCCTGCTGTGTCATGACTCTCAAAAAACTGTTGCTGGACTGACTGATGTATGTGATCTTTACTCTAGTGTTAATGTTGTGTATATCGACCGGTCCGGACAGAGGATTCCGGTCAAGGCGAAAGTTGGCGATAATGTTCTTTACCTGGCGCACAAACATGGCATTGAGCTCGAAGGTGAGTTCAAACATCTTAACTGTGTCTTTAAGGTTCACCTTCATAATCTGCAAGGGCTTAGGTTTGATTTTGACATTGATGGGGACTTAAAAGCATTTTAGTATTTGTGATAGATTTTTGATCAACCAGATCCAAAACAAACAAACAAACAAACAAAACTGTTAATTGAAAGAAAACAAGTTGACAAAAGACTGAATCCAATATTTGGCAAAAACAGCATAACTAAGGTAAAAAAAAAAAGTGTGTTATGCCCTGTGTGTGCAAAGTCAGTAAGTTTGAGTCAAATATGATAAAACTAAATGATTCAATGATTTTACTCACCCCCATGTCATCCAAGATGTTCATTTCTTTCTTCAGTCAAAAAGAAATGAAGGTTTTTGATGAAAATATTCCAGGATTTTTCTCCATATAGTGGACTTCACTGGGGTTTAATGGGTTGAAGGTCCAAATGTCAGTTTCAGTGCAGCTTCAAAGAGCTTTAAACGATACCAGACGAGGAAGAGAAACGATCTTTCATTTTCGAAAAAAATAAAAATGTATATGCTTTATAAACACAAATGATCGCCTTGAACATACTTCCGGTTTTCCGTTTTCTTCAAAAAGCTTACGCTGTATGTCCTACGCCTTCGCCTATTCTACTTATGGAAAAAAAAATGAAACTGGCTCCGCGTTCGTTCAGTAAGTAGAATAGGAAAGGCGTAGGACATACAGCGTAAGCTTTTTGAAGAATACGGAAAACCGGAAGTATGTTCAAGGCGATCATTTGTGTTTATAAAGCATATACAGTTGTATTTTTTTCGAAAATGGCCAATCGTTTCGCTAGATAAGACCCTTATTCCTCGTCTGGTATGTTTTATTTCTTAACTATATTTTGAATAATAAATGTGTATCATTGTAATTTGCTTGTTACGCAATGGATCCTAACTTATTGTAATAATTATTTGACATAGCCTACTTTTACACTCAAATATTCCTTGTCATCCTCACGCACTAAACTGCATTTTTTTAATTGTTTGCGTGCTGGAGGTGCGCTATTACGTTGTGTGCAGAGTGATGTTAACATTTAAGCTTGCTGGTGAGAGAAAATGGCAGTATCAAAGAGTCTAAAGAGGAAAGTTGTCAGTGAAAATAGGGCATACAAAGAAGAATGGAAAGACACTATGCATTCATCCTACCTGCTTTGTGAATGCAAAGCTGGTGTGTCTTATCTGCAATGAAGTTGTTGCTGTTTTCAAAGAATATAACACCGACACTGGAAGCGAGCAGCGCGACGCTACAAAAGATAATAGAACCCATTATAATGATATTGTCTCCACTGGATGTGGTGCGGCGCGACACAACACATTTCCAGACAGTGAACGGATTCCTCAATCTATTTCTGACGTAGTCCAAGTGCTTTGCAACAGTCAGTTTGTCGCGTTCAGTGTAGACAGCTTTTAGCTGTTGTGGCGCATCTGGTGTAGACACAGTGATAATATTAGATGGCACCACAAGATGAAGATCTATTTCAGAACCAGCCGCTATCAAAATAATCCAGATATTATTGCTGGCAGGCCAGTTTTGGCCCGCAGGCCACCTATTGCCGTCCACTGCCCTACGGTCTCGTGGACTTAACGGACACGTGCACGCGGCAGCCATTGTAAGTAATTGTGACCGAAAGTGCATAGAAGTGTGCCATTTGGGTGACCTTGAAGGAATCTAAAAGTAATCAGATTATATTACTTTCATATTGTGGTGCTTGTATTACGTTACTGAATACTTTTTTATGAAGTAATTTGTAAGTGTAACTTAAGACATTTTTACATACCGCTGATAGACGCTTGCTTTCAAACGCTCCCGTGTGTATCTGTGTTAGTGCTTGGTGAAAGGTCCCAAACATGTCTATTTACAACATGTTTTTGAAGCGTTGATCATTGTAGCCAATCACAGACATATGTTAAGTGTGTGAACACAGCGGCCAATCAGAGGTTAGAGGTAAGAATTCACTCAACAGCACTCAAAATGCTAGGGGGAAATGCTGGTATCACATTTCAGTAAATTTTTTTAAATTTCAGTACCGAAGTCAGTATGTTTGACAACCCTACTCCTAACTCTGTCCCTAGTGTCTACTAAATTCCCTGCCGTTGTTTGCCTGTGTCTCATGTTGTTCTGTTCTCAGGGGCCTGTGAAGCATCTCTAGCCTGCTCGACGTGTCACGTGTACGTGAACAGCGAATACTACGATAAACTTCCAGAACCTGAAGAAAGGCAAGTAGAATACAAGAGCTGCACGATTAATTGTTAAAAGTTTGTGATTTCGATTCAAATACCCACATGATCTTGTTACTAAATGACAACAATTCAGAGATGTCTAGGCATGAAAGAGTTTATAGTTCAGATATAAACACTGATGTCTACGATAGCATTCAAAATAGAGTAAATCACCTTTTGAAAGTGACTTGACACTTAAAAAAAAAGATGATCAATTACATCGTTACACCAGTAGGAGGCGCCAAGTGACTGTTAAAAAATGTATTTGTCATTGAATCATTCATTCAAGAGATTTGTTCAAAAACGCTGATTCATGCAGTAATGAAATGAGTGAAGTCTTTGAGTGAGTCATTGAATCATTCATTCAAACTGATTTTTTTTTTTTATTAAAATCATTTAAATAGACTGCAGCAATTAACATTTTGTCAAACTCTAGTAAATTGCATTATACAGAATCGTGGGAGAATCATGATCTGTATTTTAAACACAGAAGTGATTCTCAGTTTATTCAGAATCATGCAGCTCTACATAATGGTGTTCTTCACCAATCATTAACGAGCATTTTTTAACGTGTGTTGTCCCTGCAGGGAGGACGATATGTTGGACATGGCGCCGATGCTGCAGGAGAATTCCCGTCTGGGCTGCCAGATCATACTGACTCCGGAGCTGGACGGCATCGAGCTGACGATGCCTAAGGTCACGCGGAACTTCTACGTGGACGGTCACGTGCCCAAACCTCACTGAGCTCCGGGGTCAGGAAAGGAGAGTTTAAGCGAGAGCTCCAAAGGCCAGGGGTACAGATCGCAAAGCACTGTGGGATACAGACTCTAAATGAAGCCTCTTCCTGTGAGCAGGTTTATAGTCGTTAAAGGCTTGTTAAGTGTGTGACATGAACGGCCCGTGTGGGGAATCTCTCGCTCTCATCCGGTGAGCTGAAGAGCGCAGATCTCTTGAGCTCCAGCTGAATTTGGTCCACAGGTATTTCCACCACTCCGATCGTTCATTATCCTTCATATAAACAGTCTGATTTACAGAACATTATAGATATAGTATATTTTTTAGCTTAAATGCACTGATCACATCAACATCCAATACCTGTTTCTCTCTGTTTGTTTTTTTTTTTTGTATGAATAAAATGAGCCTATTTTAAGACCATTAAGATTTTCGGCATTGTGACATTTGGGCACGTATGTTTCTCATGACTAACTTCTGAGTTTTGCAATTTACATTTTGCAGTTTACTTGATGGCTTATTGTACTGCAGGAGAATTGTGCAAAATACACTATATACACTACCGTTCAAAAGTTTGGGGTCTTGAAGGTTTTTTTTAATGTTGTTTAATGAATACAGTAAAAATTGTGAAATATTATTCCAATGTAAATCAGCTGTTTTCTATGTGAATATATAGTAAAGTGTAATTTATTTCTGTGATCAAAGCTGAATTTTCAGCATCATTACTCCAGTCTTCAGTGTCACATGATCCTTCAGAAATTATTCTGATATGATGATTTGCTGCTCAACAAACATTTCGGATGCCTGATGAAGATCATACAATCGAAACGTTGACAATAAAGAAGTTTTTTTACGGATTTGCAAGTTGATAGTGTGCAGGATTGTCCTTGTTTTCCCGTATTTTGATTACACTAGTCTTCTTTCCTACGCGCCTATCTATGACCTACAGGTGTGCGATTATCAATGTTGATAACAGTTGTGCTACTTCATATTTTTGTGGAAACTTTTGTGCATTTTTTTTTTCATGAATAAAGTTAAAAAGAACAGCTTTTATTTGAAATAGAAATCTTTAGCAACATTATAAATGTCTTTACAGACACTTTTGATCAGTTTAATGTGTCCTTCCTGAAAAAAAAAAAAAAAAATTCTTTCAAAATAAAAAAAGTACACTACTATTAAAAGATTTGAGGTCTATTTAACAAAGAATCCTGAAAAAATGGTTTACATTGATGATAATAAATGTTTTTGAATGATTTCTAAAGGATCATGTGACACTGAAGACTGGAGTAATGATGCTGAAAATTCAGCTTTGATCACAGGAATAAATTACACTTTACTATATATTCACATAGAAAACAGCTGATTTACACTGGAATAATATTTCACAATTTTTACTGTATTTTTGATCAAATAAATGCAGCCTTTGTGAGCAGAAGAGACTCTTTTAGAAACATTTAAAACTCTTGCAGACTCCAAACATTTGACGGTAGTATAAGTAAAAATGAAAGGATGTGCAATAAATATGACCATGATATATAACACATTATAAAAGCAGGCTTAATTTTATTCATGCAAAATATAACTTATTTCTTTCTTTCTTTTTTCGGGGTGAAGTATGACGAATTTCATGAGATTCACCAAAGAATACAGAAGCATTCCACATTACAAATGATTTCTGGTTTTCATAAATTTTATTTTTCCTGTGTGCAACTGTAGAGAAAAACATGAGAGTTATTGATGCTGCAGAAAGAGTCATTCTCCCCATTTGCTCTGGTGTTTGATGGATCAGTTCATGCGTCCGTCTGAAACAGTCCTTCTGTGCTGTTCTGAAGTTCACTTCATTACTAAACCCTGAACACACAAACCTGTCAGTCGTCACACACGTTTCTCCTGTCTCCGCTCAGGTCATTGTGCGCACAGATGAAATTATTCGTCACACTTTAGAAACCACTATCTGTTGAAGGTTCATACAATAATGAATAAGTCATGTTTAATTTGTTGATGAATTAAATAAACAGTAATGTGTCACCTTATGTGTGTCTGGAGTCTGATATGAATAAACATAATTCCAAGATCCACTTCATACAGTATTACTGAAAATACAAATACGTAAATGTGAGTAAATAAAACACTTTACAATAAGGTCTCACTAAGGTTATCCTTAGATAAAGCATTAACTAACATGAACAATATTTTTTTGTGGCATTATTTGTTAATTTTAGTAAAAATAGAATTATTGTTCATGTTCACAATGCATTAAAGTTAACAAATACTAATTAGCATTTTCATGTGAAAATGCTGAAATTAACATTGACTAAGATTAATAAATTATGTGAATGTGTTAATTTTCAGTTCATGTTAGCAAAGGAAAACTTTAGTGTTATCAGTATTTTTTGAGTGAATCTGGAGCTTCAGAAGGACAGGTGAGATCCGGAACACCTGCTCATCATCACGTCACGTGACAGTCTGTATTACATGTGAAATGATTCCGTTCACCACAGTTCTGCTACAAAGTTACAGCGGCTCGTTCTCATGTGGTGAGTTTATTTACATCTGTTCATAACCACACACGATCACATCATCTTAACCTCTGACCTCGCTGAATCTCGTCAAACTGCTGAGGAACGTGAGCTCGAGCTGCGCGCGGGAGATTTACTGTTACTTTGTAGCGACTCCTGAGAGAAAACTCGTCGATCTGTTACATTGTAAGTTCTGACGTTTATGACCAATTATGAGCTGTGACTGAAATATTACAGTGCAGAACTAAACTGTGAGTTGCTGATAGGCAAATTTATCATCACTTAAAGTTTATTTCGGTTTTGACAGATTTTCCTCAGTTTAGATTTAAACGTGACTGATTAAACCCAGAGATTTAAGAGCGCCATTACAGTGAGTCTTTAAAAGATGTAATTTGATGTAATTTCTATAGCATAAACCACCTCATGGATAATCCTATATGACCGTCTTTTGTGCGTTTGGTCTTTACGATGGTGAGTGAACAGATGTGTGACTATCAAAATACATAAGAAGAACTGAAATATAGTGAATTCAGGTTGATTGGGACACTTTTTGCCATTGAGATGACTGGGGGAAAGTCCCAATCAACAAACCTGTTTTATAAACAATTTAAAGAAAAATAAATTCTTATTTTTATTCAGCAAGTATGCATTGAATGTATCAAATGTGACAGTAAACACATTTATAATGTTACAAAAGATTCTATTTCAAATAAACGCTGTTCTTTTGAACTTTCTATTCATTAAATAATCCTGAAGAATAAAATGTATCACAGATTCCACAAAAATCTGAAGCAGCACAAATGTTTTCAACATTGATAATCATAAATGTTTCTTGAGCAGCAAATCATCATATTAGAATGATTTCTGAAGGATCATGTGACACTGAAGACTGGAGTAATTATGCTGAAAATTCAGCTTTGATCACAGGAATAAATTATACTTTACTATATATTCACATAGAAAACAGCTATTTTTAAATTGTAATATTATTTTTAAAAATATATATATATTACTGTTATTACTGTATTTTTATCTAATTAAATGCAGCTTTGGTGAGCATTAGAGACTTTTTAAAGAGATAGTTCACCCAAAAAATGAAAATTCTGTCATCATTTACTCACCCTCAGGTTGTTTCAAACCTGTATGATTTTCTTTCTTCTGCTGAACACAAAAGATATTTTGATGAATATGGGCAACCATAGGCATCACTGACTTCAACTGTTTGGTTACCAAACAGATTACAGAAATATGATTCTTTAAAATATTTTCTTTTGTGTTCAGCAGAAGAAAGAAATTAAACAGTTTGAGGATCAGTAAATGATGACAGAATTTTCATTTTTTGGGTGAACTATTTTTTTAAAAGGGTGGTTGATTATGATTTCACTTTTTTAACTTTAGTTCACAAACGAGGGTCAATTCAATGCTGGATTTGCACAAAAGATGAACATGGCGGCACATGCTAGTGGATGAGTTGAATCAACTCCACAGCAACTACATCAATTTATCCACTAACCATTCAGAAACGTCTAAAAGTTGTAACTTCTTCCTGAGTCTCTCCATCAGTGTCGACTCCGGTTTGAACAATGTAAGGCTGAACACCGTTACTGACAATCCTCATTTTGGCTGCGTGAGATTCTCCAGCTTTGTTGTTGTTGAGCTGTTAAAGCTCCACCCTCTTCTGGAAAGGGGGCGGGAGCAGCAGCTCATTTGCATTTAAAGGGACACACAAAAACAGCATGTTTTTGTTCAAATTTGACAAGCTATAATAATTGATCTGTGGGGTATTTTAAACTGAAACTTCAGACACATTCTGGGGACACCAGAGACTTATATTATATATTGTGAAAGGGCCCCCTTTAATACTATTATTCCATATTTGAAAAGCTTCAGAAATGCTTGTGTCTCAGTTTTTGTCCCTCTCTTTTTCAGCAAACATATGAGGGAATATGAGTTCTCATGCACGTGATCCTGCAGAAGATGTGCAGCACCAGCAGGTCACCCAGTCCACAATCCTCCTCCTGCTCCAGGAGGCCACGAATCTCGCTCCTCCCGCAGATGACGGGAGCTTGAGCTCCGGAGCGTCGCGTGGAGAGAATCCAGACAGCGGCTCACTCATCCTCTCCGGCCCTCAAGACTCAGAGTTCACGGGCTCTTTCTCTATAATGCGAGAGTCTGACCGCAGCAGTGCATGGGAAGTGATGCGTCTGATCAACCAGCAGTGCGAGCGGCTGCTTCAGTCCGGAGGTCCGGTTGATCTCAACTCATCAGACAGCACAGAGGGGGTTATGCTGTCCAGACCTCCCGAGTGTCCCGCTGTTTCCTCCAGCAGCGTCCCGTCCAATGCATATTTCTCAGTTGCGGTCGTCTACAGCTCTGAGCCTGTGGAGGAAGTTAAAGAAAGCGATGATCTCGCTGAGCTTATAAAGACAAACATGAGTGACGTCCGCACGAGTGAAAAGTGTTTGACAGAAAACACACCTGTCGAGTCCAAAGAAGAGGGCTGTTCTGATCAGGGCGAATCCACAGGAAGTGACTGTCCTCTTGACTTCACTTCCTGTTTAGTGTCTGAGCGAGATGCTGAAAGTGCGTGGCTCCCTCTGAACGCCTCTGAAAATGCATCTTCATCACAGCCAGCTGACCTCAACAATAATCTCATAGAGACTCAGAATAAAGACATCCAGACATCATCGTGGGACGCCCGCAGACGCACGCAGAGGAAACAGCCTCGTCCCGCCCGGAGCCCTGACCCGCAGGACCCTGATGTGCAGGGCGTCACCTTCAGCATGTATCCGGAAGTGGACGGCGACACGGATCAGAGCAGACTGATCATCACCTCTAATTACAGGTGGAGCTGCTCTTCTCTGATTGAGCCGTATCATATTTCTGTAAGATGAGAGTGATGTTGTGTTCTCCTCTGCTCAGTGAGGAGATCAGACGCTTGAGAAGGAGCAGGAGCAGCCGCTGCAGATCTCTCCAAACCTGCCAGAGGAGCAGCTGCTCTGAGGAGGAGAGCGACGCCTGCGGTCTGTCCAGTCAGTACCAGACACATCCACCAGAGGGCGTGCATCACACACTCAGTCGCTCATCACTAGCTCTAGTACACATACTGATCAAACCTGTAGCAGTAAGTGTGTGTTTGTGCTCCAGACATGAATGATTACTCAAATCACGTGTGTTGATGAGGAAAGTGTGCTTCTACTTTAAGTGATCAAATGGTGCCATTTTAAAGTTTTTTTTTGTCTTGTCAGACAAACAACTAGACATAAAATCTAAGTTAATATTTCAATAATTCATCAACACAGTCACATGTTCACAGTTCTCTGATGTTGGTTAATGGTCACATGACATGCAGGTCAATTTATTTTATTTCAAGATATTAATATATGGGCTGCACAAGAAATTATATTTCAGTTATTTGTCATATATGGTGTTTTTATAGAGACATGTTGAAACCAACTTTATTAGTAGTAGTATTAGTTTGGTAACGCTTTACAATATGTTCTTTTAATGCATTAAATAACATGAATTAACAATGAGCAATATATTCTGACAGCATTTATTAACCTTTCTTAATGTTAGTGAATAAAAAAAATTATAATGTTCATGTTAGTTCACAGTGCATTAATATTAATATAGATTAATGTTATAGAAGTTCATATTAACTAATGTTAATTTTTGTAAAGTGTTACCATTAGTTTTAACCCTAATTATAAAAAATGACGACACATTAGTTTTGCGAGTTATAGTTGTACCGTAAAATAAATTAATATTTGATAATTATAAAATTGGTAACACTTTATAATGTCTCATTAATTAATAATGATTATTGCATTAAGTAACATTAACAATGAGCTAGACATTTATTACAGTATTTATTAAAGTTATTTAATAAAAGCACAGTTGTTTATTGTTAATGTTAGCTCAGGTCCATTAATGAATATTAACATATACAACTTTTCATTTTAATAATGTATTAGTAAATGTTGAAATTAGCTTTAACTAAGATTAATAAATGCCTTTAGAATTATTTTTCCATTGCAAATTCATGTTAAATAATGTAGTAAACTAATGCAAACAAATGGAACCTTATTGTACAGTTTTACCAAATATGTACACTGCCTTCCAAAAGTTTGGAAACGCCCTAGTTTTGGACAATATCGGCATGAATACTTTTTAATTTGTAATAATTTTGCACTGATAAGGGACAACACAAACTATGAAAACATATTTTATTACATAAACAGTTTATACATAGAAAAAACTTCATCAAAATATCCAGCATTAGCAGCTATCTGACCTAAACTGGGTTCTGATTGGTTCCTCGTATTCTAAACTTAATTGGCATCAATTGTTGAAGATATTAAGGTGTGCTGACCCAAACATCTTTTACAGACCTGGGCCAAGTTTAAACCAGTAACCAGCATCACAGCTGGCAAAAGGGCATGTCTGACTTTCACATGTAGATATTGCCATTATTATGTAATCAAAATGAAAATTATTATTGCTGGTCTACAATGATAATGTCAAGTTACTTTAATGTATTTGCACCAAAAAATGATAAGGATTTACGCTGATATCGTCCAAAACCACACTTTACCAGGGGTGTTTCCAAACTTTTGGAGGGCAGTGTATATATGCATGTCTACAATTCAGTTCATTTATTTGTAAACTGTTTTTCACAATACCTATTGTTTCAAAGCAGCTTTACAGAAAATGCTTTTTTAATGTTAGAATTTAGGAATTCTTCACATTCAGGCATTCAAAACCTTGAGCTTTTGTCACTTCAAATCCTCAGCCGTTTATTTTGGTGAAATTCTGTAGATGTCCACCCATAGAAATGTTGAGAATTATGCGAATGTGTAAATAATGCGCACACTCATCTGTGATCCCAAAAGAAGATTGATGGATGGACCCGTGACTCTTCCGTACTGTGGAGATCTAATTGGAAGCATTTATTCAGTTTAGTTTTGTGGTTATGATGAAAGTGAAGAGTGCTGCTCGTTGTTCTCGTCTGTTTGTTCCTCAGGGATTAAGATGTGTGCGTCCTGCTGTACGAGGAAGACTCCTCTCTGGAGAGACGCTGAAGACGGGACGCCCCTTTGTAACGCCTGTGGGATCAGGTGCGTAAACTTCTCTGTATTATCTCTGTATTCTCATATTCTTTTGTATGTCGATCAAGTTTTAGAGCTATATCTTTATCGTGGGCCTTATTGTGACTGATTGTTTACAAAATCTTTGCAATAACTCACTCCACATCTGAAACATCTTTCCTTCAGCTTGTGTTATTCATTGACACTTTCACCATCCCATCAGGTCATCATGGAGAAAATAAAGTCCTATGTGTTTTTAAATTATTATTGTTTCACATCACACTCTAACAAATAATGCTTCTTATTGGCATCAATAGTTCCATGAAAAACTTTTAACATCCACAGAATCTTTTCATTCCACAAAAGGTTCTTTGTAATGGAAAAAGCTTATTTTTAGATGATTAAAATGCTCTTCACACTAAAAAAAACCCATGTTTTTTTTAATACCTGATCACTGAAAGGTTCTTTGGGGAACCAAAAATGGTTCTTCTATGGCCCTCTTTGGAATAATTTTTAAGAGTGTTCAGAAGTAAAATGACTTATGAAAGCCAATTCATGTTGACGCTTATTTTGCATGTCAAGTCTGTTGCACTATTTTAATTTAAGGTGTTCTTGTTGCAGTGTAATTATAGTAAGTACTAATAAGTAAGTACATGTAATTGCTATAGGGTTAAGGTATGGATTATAATTATGCATAATTTATAGTTATTACTAGAGTAAGAATGTGTAACAACAGCGTCACTGTGAAATAAAGTGTTACCCAAAAGTCTGCTGCATCCTGCACGTTTCATGTTTATTAGTTAGTGGTTTATGCAAAGCACTATTTTTGGAAATAATGAGTACTAAATTATTATTATCAGGGCCTGATTTGGTTTTCGCACACTTTTGGGTTTTGCAGGTACAAGAAATATCGTGTGCGATGTCAGAAGTGCTGGAACATCCCGAAGAAGGAAGCAAACACCAACTCGAAGTGTCTGAAATGCGGCGACGTCCTGAAGCTGAAGTGCAGCAGCTGGTAGGACTTTCATTACCTCTTCACATCTGCTGAAGCTCTCAGATCTGAGCTTTTCTGTGTGCTGAGATGAACTTGTGACTCTTCATCTGAATGAACAGAGAGTCTGTTGTGATTCATGAGTCAAATAACTGAATCATTCTCAGGGTCTGTTATTGCGAACGGACTAAAGCTGTTCAGTTTGGTGCTGTACATGACTATTGATTGTTCACTTATTTAATTTACCCATTTTTCTTGTTTGTGACATATTTATTAATGAACTTATTTATTGATTAATGTATTTTCTTTGGTCACGGTCATCTCTCTGATTTGTTTTGTGGCTATCTGATGTGTTTGTGTTCAGAGGGTGTTCTGTGCTGAAATGAAATATTAAATTGTATTTATTATAGTCCTCTATTGTCAGTGTTTTCTTAAACATTACATAGACGCTTTATTATATAATTAATAAGACAGTATGCTAAATTTGACATGAATCAGTCATATTCATGTATGTATATTAATATTAAAGTCAGCATGAAACTGAAGATTCACAAAGTGTTCATAAAAGTGTTTTTTTGAACTAAGGAGGAACTTTGAGTTCTGAAAGTTTTTATAGTACAATGACGTCTTGCATGTCAAAAGATCAAGGAAATTTTGATTTCTCAATTCATGACCCATTTAAGTGTGTGTTTGCTCATTATGTTCAGGTCTTGGATCAGAACTGCAGTGGTTGTTTGTTGTGATTGTCATGATCTGTGGCTTTTCTGTTTGTTTATATTGCAGTTTGAATTGTAAGGAGCTTTTAGGGGATTTATATTTCAGTGCTTTTAGTACTCCCAAAACCATTGCCAGGCGGGCAGCGAGAAATTAAACTGGACGTACTGTTTGTCAGAACTCGATACCGAGAGGACGCAAATGTTTTGGTAGCAAAAACACTGAAATATGATTTCCCTCCTATCTCATTTTTTCCGACACCATGTTCCCGTAGGGACTCCGTATGAAGGCTTGTGTGTGTGTTTATCTGAGCATAGAGAGAATGATGATGTGATGAAAGACAAAGAGTTTCCACCCGACCAAACATGCAGGATTTAGGATTTTTATTTCTGATTTTTGCATTGTGGCATTTTTCAGAATTAAACACTTTTAACCCCAAAGTTCTAATTGTCATAATGCAAAAATACTCTATTAGGCTGTGAAACTGAATGTAATCTAGAATCATCTTCATCAAGAGATTAAAACATCCGGATACATTACAGTAATGATGATAATTGACTTTTTTTCTGCATTATGGTAATAATTTAGGAGAGTTAAGGCCCAAAAACAATAACTACAATGATAACTATATAATATTAATGTCCACACCAGCGGACGATATCATTTTGTTTATTCTAAGCACGCCGCAGTTTTGCCGTCTGTCGCTTTAAATGCTTGAGCTCATTAAAGCAGGATGGATTCTGATTGGCTGTCAATGTCACTTGATGTGATCAGGCCTTTACAGTCATTTTACCACAGGTAATGGTGGTTTTTAGACATGAAACAAAACCTGAAACTCTCTTAACTGTGGTGAAATCAGTGTAACGTGCAGCTCTCGTGGCTCATTATCATGTTTGATAAGCAGCTCAGTTTATTATGATCAGTATTATTATTACTCAAGGAAACATTGAAATATCAAAGCATCATGAATCATAAGATGTCTAATGTTTACTCGGATTTCGGACCATTTAATTTGTCTTGTATTTATGCTTCTGTTATGTGTCAGAAACAAATGTTTGTTTATATGGATTACATTAGAAAGTTGGCAGAGTCATTTTTACCACTTGGTTTCAGTAAATGCTCTTTATGGACTGAGTTTTGATATTTGCAGTGTGTTTCACTGAACTCAAAGATCTCAGAATATCAAGAACAATCTGATTCCTCATGAAATCAGCCCTTTAAAGTGCCCCTGTTATAATTCTTGGGATATTCCTTTTCATGTGGTGTGTAATAAAGCATATGAATGTAAAAGTTCTGCAAAGTTTCAAAGATCCAAGTGCAGATAAATGGAGTTATTGTCTCCTAAAAGAAAGAAGAGATTCTGAACTGAAATGTGTCAGTCTCAGTAATTCATTCTCACTTCCTGCTCAAAAATATGTAGGTTTGTAACTAATTTGCATAATGCCAGCCTCTGGTCTTCATTGGCTGAACAGCGTCTGCTAGGGCTGGGTAAAAAATATCGATTTCTTAATTTTAATCAATTCTCATTTTTTACGAACCGATATCGATCCTTAAATCCCAAGAATCGATTAGTCTAGTCTGTTTTCAGTTGATGAATGAGCAGAATATGAAGCTCCTCCCATCCAATAATCACAATAATCTTTGTTACTTTTGATATGAAGCAAAGTCCCAGTTTTCAAATGACGTCCATCTTATTATGAGATTCAAAAAATAAATACCATTTTGGCGCTGTTTAATGTGGCGTGACAGATCGCTTTAGCGCCTCAGTTAAAGAGAAGCATGTGATCATCCTCTCCTCCGCTTTAATACCAGTTACAGCGCAATAAACATGCATGAACATCTGAAGGTATGATAAAATATACAGTACAACTTACTGAAATCCGTATCATGTCTCATGTAATCGCTCAATCAGTGCTTCAACCTCGGAAAGACGTCAATAAAACAGCTTCAATGTCACGTGACGTCACATTTACCTCAGAAAAACATATTCAGTGACCATAAACTCATTAGTCAGCTAGAAAAGTGCTCTAGAAAGCAGCATTCTGATAAATATAGCTATGCACCGTTACATATTCATTATAATGTTCTTCAATATTTAATGCATGTTTGAATAAAACAGTTATGACAGCCGCGATTGAAATAATCATATTTCTACTCCAATTTGTTTTTTTTTTTACATAAATATGTAATTCTAAACTTTATTTATAATAAAAAACAGTGTAATTTAAGTGTTTGTATATAAATAAGTTAATTCAATATTATTATAGTAGTACCAGCTGACTCTCATGTGTAGTTTACAGCATTATATGAGTTTTTTTTTTTCCTCTAGAAAATTTGCCATGTACTATAACTGAAATACTATATCCAAAATAATCAATATTGAATCGAAATCGTGAAAATTGTCAATATCCAGCCCTAGTGTGTGCTTTGCCCCGCCCTCAATCACTGTAGTTGTATCTGAGATGAAGAGTTTGGTTTGTGTTGTTCATTTCGAGAAGACGCTGTTTTCTGCTGCCAAAGCAAATCCACATCGATGAGATTGATATGGTAAAACCGACACCATCATTACTGTTCGAATCAAGAGCTGAGGAAGAGCTGATATTCAGATATGATAATGAGCGTTTGGTTTCTGACCAATCAGAGCAGCTCTTAGAAAGGCGGGGTTTAGAGAGACCATGGAACTAACCATTTCAGACATTGTGAGAAAAGAGCTGATGCGGCAATGGATATTATGAGAAAATTAAAGTTTTTTTTTTTGTTGTTGTTGTTGTTTGTTTGTTTTTTTGTTTGTTGTTTTTGTTTTTTTTTGTTTTTTTTTACCTATTGTAGGCGACTTTAAAACACAATTAGAAACCTTTTAAAAATAGCATAAAAGGGGCACTCTAAATAATTCACTATAACTCAAGTTGTAAATTTGAACTCCTGTTGTCCTTTTGAGCGACGCTGAAGTGAATTTGGCCCCGTCCCATCGGCTCCACCTTGTTAATCGGAAACCCGCCGGCCCCTTCACAGCGTATTAAGAAATGAGTTATGAATAATGAGCGTTCGTGTGCTCACACCTGTGACTGCGGCAGATATATCCTGTTTGGAAAATGGCCGACGGTCTCGCCAAACCCTCAACATCAAGCCTCCCGCCCCAAGTGCTCCAACAGGAAGTGTGGACAGGAAACAGCTGTCGCTGACATCCTCCCTCTGCTGCTCCAGGTGCATCCTGGGTACTCGACGCTCAGCAGCGCAGACACAATCTTTATCTGTGAAAGTCTGTTCGTTTTCAGGGAGCGCTGACCGATGGTGTGCACTGTAATGATTTATATTTGATGTGTTGTCTGGATTGGTCAGTCGAGTGCTCGGTAAAGTCTGATTCTCTCACCGTTTCACGCAAGAGCAGCCGTGCGTGAAGGATATATTTAATCATGCATGCAGATGTGAGCAAGTGCATCTTATCAAACTGCATGTGTGCGTTTAGTACAGATATGCTAAATAATGTTTGATGTTTCATTGCCATGAATCATTTCAAGTTTTGTGGCTAAAAACTGACTCGACATCAGAGCTGATGTGTTTTTAATCGAATGTATTGATATTTGAAAAATGTAGTTATGGAAGCTTGTTTCTGGCATGGAATAATTATTTATTTTTATTTTTTAAAGTACAATATAATTTATAATACAATTTCATCATTTTTTATTTTAAATTTATAATACAATTTTATGATTTTCATTTTTTTTATTTTTTTTTTTAAAAAGTACAATATATTTTATAATACAATTTCATGATTTTTTTTTCAATAAAATGTATAATTTTCATGATTTTTTTTAAAAGTACAATATAATTTATAATACAATTTCATCTTTTATTTTAAATTTATAATATAATTTCATCATTTTTTTTATTTTAAATTTATAATATAATTTCATCATTTTTTTTATTTTAAATTTATAATACAATTTCATCATTTTTTTTTTTTTAAAAGTACAATATAATTTATAATAAAATTTCATGATTTGTTTTTAAAAGTACAATAAAATGTATAATTTTCATGTTTTTTTTTAAAGTACAATATAATTTATAATACAATTTCATATTTTTATTTTAAATTTATAATACAGTTTCATCATTTATTTTAAATTTATAATACAATTTCATCATTTTCATTTTTTAAAAAAAAAAAAAAGTACAATATATTTTATAATACAATTTCATGATTTTTTTTAAAGTACAATATAATTTATAATACAATTTCATCATTTATTTTAAATTTATAATACAATTTCATCATTTTTTATTTTAAATTTATAATACAATTTCAGGATTTTTTTTAAAAGTACAATAAAATGTATAATTTTCATGATTTCTTTTTTAAAGTACAATATAATTTATAATACAAGTTCATCATTTTTTATTTTAAATTTATAGTACAATTTCATGATTTTCATTTTTTTTAAAGTACAATATAATTTATAATACAATTTCATTTATTTTAAATTTATAATACAATTTCATGATTTTCATTTTTTTTAAAAAGTACAATATAATTTATAATACAATTTCATGATTTTTTTTTTCATGACTTTTATTTTTATTTCAATTTCATCATTTTTTATTTTAAATTTATAATACAATTTTATGATTTTCATTTTTTTTATTTTTTTTTAAAAAGTACAATATATTTTATAATACAATTTCATCTTTTATTTTAAATTTATAATATAATTCCATCATTTTTTTATTTTAAATTTATAATACAATTTCAGGATTTTAATTTTTTTTTTTTAAAAAAGTACAATATAATTTATAATAAAATTTCATGATTTGTTTTTAAAAGTACAATAAAATGTATAATTTTCATGTTTTTTTTTAAAGTACAATATAATTTATAATACAATTTCATATTTTTATTTTAAATTTATAATACAGTTTCATCATTTATTTTAAATTTATAATACAATTTCATCATTTTCATTTTTTAAAAAAAAAAAAGTACAATATAATTTATAATACAATTTCATCATTTTTTATTTTAAATTTATAATACAATTTCAGGATTTTATTTTATTTTTATTTTTTTTAAAAAGTACAATATAATTTATAATACAATTTCAGGATTTTTTTTAAAAGTACAATAAAATGTATAATTTTCATGATTTCTTTTTTAAAGTACAATATAATTTATAATACAAGTTCATCATTTTTTATTTTAAATTTATAGTACAATTTCATGATTTTCATTTTTTTTTAAAGTACAATATAATTTATAATACAATTTCATGATTTTTTTTTTTTTTTTCATGACTTTTATTTTTGATTTTAATGTTTGTAACCCCCAGGATATCTCACCCTTTTTAGGGTTAACTCATTACTTGCAATTGCAAATCATTTTGAGAAATAAAGTCAGAATTGTGGGTTATAAATTCTGATTTTTTTTTTCTCAGAATTGAGAGAGAAACTTGAAATTGTGAGAAACACTCAAAGACTTTTATCCCACATTTCTGACTTTATCATATTTTTTTTTCTTCGCACAATTGCAAGTTTATAACTCGCAATTCTTTCCCTCAGAATCCTTTTTGTTTTCCCTCGGAAACAAACTTCCGTACCTATGACAATTGAACATTGTCTTCTAAATAAATAACTTTTTGTAAGAATAATGTTAACTAGATTTCTTTGATTCAAAAGCAAATGTGAGTGTTTGTTTGTGTGCAAATCTCACAGTCTCAATGCCTGGGTGTTGTGGGTGGTTGCCGGGGTGTTGCTATGGGGTTGTCAGCTGGTTTCTAGGGTGTTGTTGTTGTTGTTGTTGTTGTTTCTCTATGATGTGTTGAAAATGGGGTGTCTGATCTTAGTAAAGCAGCAACAACTCAACATGATTTGAGGAATCATTCATGTCAACTTTAACATCTTAAGGCTGGAATACACTGCACTATTTATCTGTACAGATTATTTGTCCTGATTTGCAGTCTGGACGAGTTTACGTTAGTTGGCTGAAGTCCGAGTCAGTCAGCACATGATGGTCAGTCGGGGTCAGACCGATTTCACATAATCGTGTAGTGTATGATGGACACAGATTTATTTATTTATTTATTTTTTAGATTCAGATTGTGATTCCATCAGGTCAGATGATATCAGACATTTGATATTTTGAGCCTATTTTAGAACACGTTTAATTTTCATTTGTCATGCATCTCAGAGAAACAAACCGTTTCTGCACGAGTTAGTGAAATTTTGTGTGTTATCAGTCTATTTAACGTATGCTGCCCAGTTTTTGTCTGTAACCATTTACTAAGTCAGCAAGTGTGTGATGTATAGTGTTTTATAATCTGTTGTGTATTCCAGCCTTTAGTCCTGAAGGTTTCATCACTAACAGAACCAGAACTAGTGATGAGTGACTCTGTAAACAACACTAATTAAGAGGAACTGACTAACCTCATCTGAGCACTGATCACACACACACACACACACACACACACACACACACACACACACACACACACACACAGAGAGTCTTATTACCCTAAACAATTAAGCTTTACTGATCTGTATCTCTGACACACAATAGTGTTTACATGGATGGAGGAAATGTGTGTCGAGTGCAAGTGTGAGTTAGCAAGAAAAGTTTATGTATTGCACATGAAGCGTGTGTGTGTGTGTGTGTGTGTGTGTGTGTTCTCGACACACTGAGTGAGTTTTAGTTTGTGATTCTCTCTCTCTCTCGTCCTCTCCGTAACCCTCCGTCTGCTGGTTAGATCAGTTACACAGATGAAAAGTGAATATCCATGAAACATAAACACACACACACACAGTCATTTATTGCTGCTTTGTTGTTGCGTGTGTTTAGACAGACGGACAATACGGGCGACTCCTGATTCGAACAATTGCTGCGATTTCTTCCCGCACGAGGAAACACTCGCTGCTATAATTACCATCAGTTTGACTTTCACACAAAGAGGCGCATTGAGACGCCTTCAGTCGCATTGTTGCATGTTTCTAAAAACATTTAGTACATCAGTGTTCGTTAATCTTGTAAATTAGTTCAGTCTGTCATTTACATTTGGACTGGGGCTAGTTGTCACACTTGTTGTTCCAGTGAATTTCTGTATAGACTACAAAGAAATCTGTTGAACATTGACTGATATGTTGGACTGATACTGACTCCTGTCATGTGGACAGAGCTTCCAAAGCATCCAAAGCCAAAGTTTTCAGTTACTAACACCACTCAAGTTTCAGTGTCCAACAAGTGGAGAGATCCTGAGATAAAGTGATTACAACGCTCCATGCCGAGTAAAAACACTACTGATGTGAGTGGAGGTGTGTTCGGTTAACCTTCGTATCTCGATGTGAAGATATAGTGCTGAAAGTTAGTTTAGAGGAACAAAATGCTAGCGAAAACAAGCATCTATGACTTCAAACCTGAGACATTGACCTTGTGAAGCCTAAGGCTTTCTCCAGTAGGCCTAAGGCTTTCCAGTTTTGTGCTTTATGAAATAAATAAAGGCAGATTCACAGTTGAAGCTCCACTGTGTGTTTGACTGAACGTTGGAGATGGTCGTATATTTTTGGAAATGAAGAGAAGCGTTTCTCAGTGCGGTTTAAGCTCATAATCTTAATTTAACCCTGAGGCAAATCTCCACAGACGTGGCGGCAAACTTGCAATCGACCGACCGTAACACAGCTGCTTCACACAAACACGCACGTTCACACACACACTCTCTCTCACACACACACAAAAGACTAATAAGATGAAGCAGGATCTGTGACACTTGATTGATTCTTCATGTTGGATTCTGAACTGATTCTTTAGATGCAATTAAATAACATATGTTTTTATGCAAATAAAAAACATAATATTTAACATATATTATATTATATTATTTTATTATATTATATAAATACATAAAATGAAACAAAATGCACTGTAAAAATGCTTCAACTTAAAGTGTTGCCTTTAATTTTAAGTGAAAACTTGAATATTTGAGTTATCTCAAGTTAAATCCGGGAAAGTTACACATTTTTATTATTATTATTAATTTTATTTTTCATTTACTTATTTATTACATTTTTAGGATTTATTCACTAATAATTTCATGCAATCTGAGTGTTTATGCACAGTAAAATGTCTCACAAATTCTCTGCTAGAGCGTGACGACACAGGTGCGTGAACACACACATTTGTTCTGACTCTTGTTCTAATGATAGTGAATCTTCAGGATTATTACATTTATTTAAATAATTAATTATTGCATAGTTTTTTTCATTTCTACATAGTTTGTAAGAACACTGAGTTTGTGCTGTCTGCACACAAAATTTTGTGAATTGTGTGTGAACTTGCTTATAAATTATGATTTCTGTGTGGATGACTTTGAGTTTATTGATTTAGTGTTAATTGTCAGTATCCTGTAGTGCTTTTTTTTAATTGCATTTTTTTCCCTATCACATGTTCATCATAAATTAGGCATCATTCAAAAGCTTTAAACTCAAAATTTATCCTGTGAAATGCATTTTAGAACTGGACATGGAAACGGTACTTTTAAACCTTTTAGCAGGTCAATTTTTGTGATATCAACTTCAAATTTGGAGCACAACTTGGTTAGACAGACAGCTTTTAGAATTTTAGAATAAATTATTTGGTAAAAAATATGTTTTTGGTAACCCTTTAGTTTAGAGTCTCACTATTACACTGTAAAACCCAATAAGTTCAGAATACTCAAAACATTTGAGGAAACTTATTACCTCAAAACATTTAAGTAAACTAACTCATTTTTTAAAGTTGGTAGAACTTAAAATTTTTGTGACAAGTGGGGCGAACTAACATAACAGAACCCCCCTGAATCCCAACATAACACAACATTAAACATTAACTTATATCTCCATATGTTAATCTTGTGCAAAAACACACAAAATAACACTTAATTTCAACAGTTATTTATATGGTCTGATGCAAAGCATGCTGGGAATTAGAAATCTGCTGCAGCTCAACTCAATCATATTAAGTTCAGCTTACTACAATGAAATTTTGAGTTCATGCAACTTTTTTTCTATTAAGTACAATGAATTTCATTATTATTCGAGTGAAACAAACTCATTTAATTTAATTAATTTCACTGTTCGGTTTTACAGTGTAACTAGTTGCTTATTAGCATGCATATTACTAGGATATTGGCTGTTTATTATTACTTATAAAGCACTTTTTAATGCCTTTTTCTTTTTCTGACCATATCCTATATCCTTTAATCCTACCCAATTCCTTAGTTAAGCTTTTTTTCATAAGTTGAATAGGGAAGGCGTAGGACAGCGTAAGCGTTTTGAACTGTGAGAGTTTTACACTTCCTTCGTAAGTTGAATACAGAAGGCGGTCTGGCAGAAGCTAGATACTTTACTTGTTAAATATGGATATTTTTCTTACACAAACGCATCGCTTCGCATCAGAAGGCCTTTATTAACCCCTCGGAGCCGTGTGGAGTACGTTTTGCTTTGGATGGAAGCACTTTCTTGAGCTTTATACTGATTGGTCCCGTTCACTGCCATTATAAAGCTCAGATGTGTCAGGGTATTTATTAATATAACTCTGTGTTCATCAGAAAGAAGAAAGTCATATACACCTAGGATAGCTTGAGGGTGAGTAAAGCTTGGGGTAATTTTCATTTGACAGTGAACTAATCCTTTAACAGCTACCTTACTAATTATTAATAAGCAGTAATTTGGAGTTTGAGGTGCAATTTGTAGTTAATAGTGAGAAATGAACACTAATCTAAAGTGTAACCATATTTTGAATTAAATAATGTTAAAATCATTTTTTGAAGTGCTTTCACTTCAGATAAAAAAACAGACCAATTTTAGGTCTGTATTTCAAAGTATTCATAAATTACAACCATTTAAGTTCAGATCTGTGCTCAAAAAGACAGGTTAATAATTCATAGTGTCTGAATGTTTCCACTCAAAACTCCAGAACAGAAGAAATGCTGCTTCACTTTCATTTAGTGTGTGTGTGTGTGTGTGTGTGTGTGTGTGTGTGTGTGTGTGTGTGTGTGTACTTGTTTATATTACATTGTGGGGACCAAATGTCCCCATGATGTAATATAAACCTGAGTTCACCTACATCGTGGGGACCAGCCAGCGGTCCCCACAATGTAAATGGGTTTATAAATCATATAGAATGAGTTTTTGTGAAAAAGTAAAAGTTTGCACAGTTTCCTGTGAGGGTTAGGTTTAGGGGTAGGGGCAGGGTAGGGGGATAGAATGTACAGTTTGTTCAGTGTAAAATGCATTGAAGTCTATGGAAAGTCCCCACAATTCACAAAAACAAACATGCGTGTGTGTGTGTGTGTGTAGGACACAAATGTGTATAATGACATGGGTATAACATAGGTATTACAAGGACAGGGTGACTTATGAGGACATTACTCTATGTCTCCACTTTTCAAAAGGCTTATAAATCACACAGAATGAGTTTTTGTGAGAAAAAAGTGTGCACAGTTTCCTGTGATGGTTAGGTTTAGGGATAGGGGTAGTGTAGGGCGACAGAAAATACAGTTTGTACAGTATAAAAACCATTACGCCTATGAAATGTCCCCAAAATTCACAAAAACAAACCTGTGTGTGTGTGAGAGAGAGAGAGAGCTTTTACAATGTTATTCAATTGTGATGTAAGTTGTGCTTCCTTTTGGTCATGATCCAAGAACCTTCAGTGTCTGAAGCTGACCAGCGAGAGAGAGACGGAGAGAGAGAGACTGGTGGGGGGGGCTCTTATCTCAGGCCTGCAGGCACTTTTTTTACTCTTATCAACATCACCATATTGTACAAGTACATCCTCCTGTCCAGCAGAGAGAGGAAATCTCTCTCTCTCTTTCTGTCTCTAACTCTCTCTCTCTCTCTCTCTCTCTCTTGCACACTCTCTCGTCCAATACTAGTTCAGCTCAACTGGTGTCCCACTAGAGCACCATGTCTGTTGCTGATGGGAGGGGGTACGGGCGCATGGGCACATGTGCATCACTTTTACATCAGCGCATGTTCCAGTCGTCTGTCATTCCTGCAGTGAGGTCATCGCTCTGTGTCGCAGCCGCATCTCTAAACTTCACTCAATGCTGGAGAAACTGGTGGAGAACAGCGCTCAGGAACGGGAAGGAAGTGCAAGGAGAGCGAGTGTGTGATCGCTTTGCAGACGGCGTGGACACCGAGACACGTTGACTACAGAGAAAGTGACCACAAACACGGTGAGTGACCAGCGAGATCTTGCGTGCAGCTCTTCATCACGCTTTCTGTTCGATTTGATGCATGGGTCATTCTTCAAACGCACTGCTGACGGCCTGAATAACTTCATAGAGTATCTTGACTATGAAACAGGGATTTTTTTTTTTTTTTTGATTGTCCTGGAACTTTTTTGATGATAAGAAAGTTCCTGAAAACTGACATGGACATCAAAGGCTCGACGACAGACACAGACGTTTGGAAGAAATGTCGGAAGAACGCTTGGAAAAAACGTGACCTGTGAAGAGTGAAATATGTGAGGCATCCTGTGAATGACCTTCTGGAAACACATGGAGCTTCTTAGAGAGTGTTTGTAGTAAAATCTTCGGTTTATAGACGTCAGGCATTATGAGAAATAGTTCGTTAATCTGGACAGAAAGAGGAACCGAATGTAAGGAATAGCAGTCAATGTTTAAAAGAGGGAAGAACCGTGTATTGAATCACTCTGTGTCTGTGAGGCGTTTCATTGACCATGTCTGTCATATAGCGATCGACCCATCGATCAATCAGTGACTGACGTTAGTACTGATCTCTGGACAGCTGGATGACTCACAGATGATTTACGCATGCATTTGGAAACAACACAACACGGATAGCAGCTGTTCCTGATGATCTCAGAAAGGCAATTACTGACAGATTAGTCGTTTTGGCCGAGATCATCACGAATGCTGTAAAGTTTTAACAGTGAATCCCTCTTAATGTTTGTCACACCTGATCTCATAATCGAGCAATGTTTGTTTGTCATTCAGGACTTGTACCCCTTATTTAGTTTTTATTTCTCACTCCTCAGATGAGCTTTCAGTGTCAAATAAACAAGTTGAGTTCAGTTCTGTTCACAATGGGATGAAACACTCACAAGTGGAGTGACACTGAATTCACCCACAGTGTGAACGCGACTCTTAAGGCCCCATTTATTAATCACCAAGGACTTTTCCGGAAAATCTTGCTCCTGGTGGCAGATGCAAACTTTGTTTTGGCCTGATTTTGTTCACAATTTCAACACACCTCTTATATATCATGATGTGACTTCAGAAGCTCTTGCCTTTTGTAAAATCAAACTGCCTGTTTTGTTGTTTCAGGTCCAAACAGATGCGACCTCTACAATGAAAAGAATCTGAGATTGTCAGGAGAACTCAAGTCTCGGGTCATGATGGAGAAAAACGAGTCGCCCGTCTCGCCCTCCTCAGCATCTCCATCTGTCCTCCAGCGTGTCAGTCCTGCTCACACGGGCTCCCCTGATGCTAATGTGACTCATGATGCAGACACAATCGCTGCTGCAACTGAACCCGAGGCCACTGGAACTGAGACGGGTCCGACGACACCTCCCCGGCGAAGCCCCCCAGCCACATCCACGGTCTCCAGCGGCGAGCGCGTATCCTCATCCTCCTCGACGTCCATCCCTCCCAACATCCCGGTCATCAGCCTGGCTCACAGCAAACCCCCCTTGCCCCCTCTCCCCATGCTGGCGGCCCCGCTGACAGCCCTGCACCCCGCACCGACGCTCCCGCACGGCCCTGCAGAGCTGCGGCTGGCCCAACTGTCCTCGCTGTCCGGCGCTGGACCCCCCACTGCCCTCCTGCCTCCACCCTTCCTGCAGACGCACCCCTTCATCAGCAGGTGAGACGCTCGGACGGAACCGACAATTATTACCACTCTTCATAGTACAAGAAGAAAGAGTGACTTAAAGAGATCACACTCATGTCTTTCCAAACCCGTAAGACTTTCGTTCATCTTCAGAACACATATGAAGACCTTTCTGATGAAATCTGAGAGCTTTCTGCTACACAACTGGCATTTTGATGCTTCAAAAAGTTCATGAAGAGATTGTAAAAGTAATCCATACGAATTTAACGGCTTAGTCCAAATTTTCTGTTTGCTTGACGTGTGCGAGAAACCAATGAGGTTCATTCTCATGTTATGCAGCACGTTTGAGCTTCAGCAAGAGGTTTGTTTACATTCATCAAGCAGGTTCGGTTGAGCTTCTGTTTGTTCACTGATGAATGTTTATATGTAAATAAATCTGTTCATCATATAAAGTGATCGAATCTCTTCAGAAAATTTGGAATAAACCACCCAATTCATATGGATTAGTTTTACAATCTCTTTATGAACTTTTTGAAGCGTCAAAGTGTCAACAGAGGAACAGAAATCTCAAATGTCATCTTCATTTGTGTTCCGAAGATGAACGAAACAAACTTATAGGTTTGAAACGAAATGAGTTTAATTAATGACAAAATGTTCATTTTTGGCTGAAAAATCCCTTTCCCTTTAATTGCTCAACTTAGGTTCCCAATCCTGGTCTTAGAGCATCCACAGCACATTTATCAAACACACCCGATTCAACTGATCAGCTTGTTAGCAAAGACTCCCAATATCTCAAATGTGTGTGTTAGATAAGAGAGACATCAAATGTGCAGTGTAGAGGGGACTCCAGAGATGTTCTGGTGGTTCTGGGTTGTTGGAAGTTTTTCTTCAGCAGTTTGCAGGTGAAAGTGGTGCATCTGATCAACAAGACATGTGCCTTAATAGCAAAGGTCGTGTTGAGCATCAAAGTAATGAACAAACTCATCTCATGTTCTCTTGTAGACCAGATACTTGCTAATCTTTCACCCCTTTAGTCTCAGCTTTGATCTCTAGTCAGATCTATTTGAGCTGTTTGGCAGTAATGAGGACAGAATGGCAGGCATCACGTTTGTCCAATCAGCGAAAGAAATTGCTTTTATAGATTTCTTTTCCTCAAGCTCTCTCCTTATTTGCAGTGTTTTCTCCCTTTCCCTCAGCTCTTTCCTCGGACCATCTGGAAGCTTTGGGATCTTCAGTAATGCTCGTGTGAAGAGACGCCCGTCCGCACACTTCGAACTGGATCTCAATGACGGTAGATCATTTCATTCATGGATGTGTTTAACTGTGAAACCCTTCAGCATCGTCATAAATGAACCCGTTTCTCACATGTGGTTCTCCTTCAGGTCCTCCTCAGAAGTTGGCTCGGCGCGTCTTCACTAACAGCCGTGAGCGCTGGCGGCAGCAGAACGTAAACGGCGCTTTCTCTGAGCTCCGTAAACTCATCCCGACACACCCGCCCGACAAGAAGCTCAGCAAGAACGAGATACTGCGACTCGCCATGAAGTACATCAACTTCCTCGTCCAGCTGCTGAACGACCAGACGAGCGATCAGGCGTGTAAAAGCACGACGGACGGTGTGGCAGAGGGTCAGGATGGGAGGAAGGACGAAAGCGAGGATTTGGGAAACGGCAGCTCACCGTCTTGCAAAAACAGAGACTCCATGGACTCCATGATGGCGTCGTCTGGCTCCAGCTGCTACGGCGACACGGACAGCGAGGAGAGCTCGGGTCCTCGAACCTGCGGCATTGAGACGAAACATAGCGGGATCACAGAGAAGGTTCAGGAACAGATACTAGCGGTCACAGCAAGCAGTTACCAGCGGTGACCAATACCAACCACAAACTGGAGACGACGTATGGGTGTTCAACCCTTAACACGACTAAACTCTTGATGAAAACATTGACCTTTTGTGTGGAATGACAGCGAATTCATTGTTAACTTCATGGCTTGTGTTCCTGGTCCATGTTTCATGTGTCACATAATGCTTCACGTCTGTCACTTCTCCATTTAATTTCCTCTCACTGATATTTCGAGGAGCTGTAGCACACAGCCGCTCAGACAGGGAATAAATAGTCTGTGGGTTCTTTGTGTCAGACGGCAACATTCGATCACGGGTACCTCAAACTTCACATTTACCACAGTTTCAAGCACTCTGACTGGATTATTTAATATTGTGTTGATCTTTTGACTCTTTCCTGCAAAATGGAGACTAACGGAGAGCTGTTTAAAGAGACCATAGAAGAGCTAATGATGGCAGCTCACATCCATGTTCTCACTCTGATTTCAGTGTGTTCTAGATTCTCTGTGTTAGTCCAGATGTTTGGATGATGTGAAGCTTTATTATCCTCCTCAGTTTGGAATTGAACTGATCTTGGTCTGAATAAAATACAGTTTCAGATTTCTCTCTCTCATTTTCACTTCCTAATAAACACAGGAAGTTTTTAGGAATAGTGTAAGATAATGAAGAGCAAAGGATGAGCATTATATGTGTAACTGACCCACAGAGAATGATGAGAAACGTAGTTTTGTGGCACAAGCTGGCTAAATTGGTGTTCATCTGTAACAGAACACAAAACACACAAACACACACTGAACTTTATTCAGATTGAATGCGATTGGCTGGTTTTACATTTCTTCAGAGGTTTAAAGTACCATGGCTACCATAGTAAAGAACCACAGGTGTTTGTCTGGAAATTGTTTACAAGGTACCTGAGGATACAGTGAGTGCTTTTGGGAATGAAAAATGACAGTTTTTGATCAAGTTTTCAAGGTTAGTAACATAATTTGAGGCTGCTATGTCTTGTTGCTATGTTAATGTCAGTGTAACGTTAAAACAGTTATTTTACATATACTATGTTGTCTTGACTAAAGTTGAATTATGTTATGTTGTATGTGATCCACTCGCTCAAAAAGGGTCAAGGATGTGGATCAACACAGGTGTTCACATTTCCTGAACACTCATGTCTTTTTACTAGTATATGGTCAGTCATTGGTTTTAAAAATATAGCTATATATCGGCCAATGGGGTAAGAAAAATAAACTTGTTTATTTATCTGACCCCATTGGCAGATTTTTTTGTTTGTTTGTTTTAAGCATAAACTCATTTAATTTTGAAACTTTTTTCAGGAAACAAGACTCAATATTTTAAGTCATTTTGCTTCTTGATTTAAGAATGTTTCAGTATTTTTACTGGAAAACAAATCAAAGTATTGAGGATGAAAAATATATTTGGTTAAAGATTACGATGCATTAATTTTTAAAACAAGGATGTGCACTAGTAAATCTTTGGTAACACTTTTTAACAGTGTCATTGTTACAAATGTTACATGTAGTTACTATAGTAATAACAGTAAATTATGCATAGTTGCATGCAACTAACCCTAAACCAAACCCTAATCTTACCCCTATAGTAAGTACATGTAGTTACTTAATATTCCTCAGTACTTAAATGTATAATTACACTGCTATCTTCCATAAAAAAGAAAAAGAATAGTCGATTTTGATTTCATGGCGACTGTAAGCAATGCTTTAAAGAGTCACTTGCTTACTAACACAACTGATGCTGTAAAATGTTTTTATTTATTTTATTTTTTACTTTATTGCATGTAGCGGAGGGTCCGCGGCCGATGTTGGGGCTTTGAGTCATTCTCGAGGGCAGACGTGTCTCTTGCACTTATTGTGTCCCTCGGCCAGTCGTCCGGAGCAGATGGGACGTCCTCTGGCTCTTGTGTGATTAGGATTTTCCAAGATTTTTCATCATAGACTGCTGGGACAGGAAAATCATTTTGTTTTAAAAAAAAAATGCCCGTCCTGTAGCCGGATGCAGTTTATCCATGACAGAATCGTGAGAATCCGAGCGGGATGGAAAAACTGTGACTCTGTTCAGCCGTGTTGTGCTGTTTTTCCCACTGCAGTTGTGGCAGCGAATGTGTGTATGTGTGGGGTCAGAGGTCATCTGTGGGTATCTGCTGGGGTTTTGACTGCATCTCGTCTCTCTCGTCGTATCAGGTGTCCAGGAAGCACCTACAGTTGCTGCTGTCTCATCGCCAGCCAACCGACTTCCTGACATGGACCGCGCTGTTATGAAAAGGTGGGAAGAATGAAAAAGTGAAAATCATCCTCCTCATTTCTGCCCATCCGCCAAACACACACACTCACTCCTGTGGACCGCATGGCAGGAAGGGAAACTTGCGTAACGCTTGGTTGAATGACATGCCACAAACGCCCGCGTGGGCCTCAGGACGCCGTGTGTCACATGACGAGACACGCTCACATAGTTCAGGGATACGCAAGGACTTTGCAGCGAGTGTTTCCCGTCTCTATGCGCTCTAATACCGAGGCCTCTAGGGGGGCAGAGGACTGGTGTGAGACACTGAGATAAAACCCCCTGATGCCCCTGGAGCAGGGCATTATGGGTACCACACCCTCTTGTTGGCACTGCGCTCGGCCACCTGCACGATTTCATCATGCCTGCAGTGGTTGCCGTGGTTACGACATCCCTGATGACACTGAGCACTTCCTCTGGCCAAGGTCACACACATACACACACACACACACACACCCAGTACACTCTGACACAGGGTTACCCAACCGGTGATTCATGACATTCTGACAGAAATGCCAGTTTTTTGTGTAAACTTCAAGAAAAATACTCTTAAAGAGGTCATATGATATTGTAAAAGTTCATTATTTTGTTTATTGGATGTCACAGAATAGGTTACCATGTTTTAATGTTCAAAAAACATTATTTTTCACATACTGTACAACCTACAAAGGTTTCCTACAAAAGCCCCTCCTTCTGAAAAGCTCAGAGTGCTCTGATTGGCCAGCTGACCTGGTGCGCTGTGATTGGCCAAACTCCTCAAGCGTGTGTTGGAAATGTAACACCCATTGCAATTGTAAACACACAGTTAAAATGCACCAGTCAAATGTATGGACATAGGTGACTGAATTTATGTATTTATGTAACTGAAATTGATGGGCATCAACATTATTGGGATGCAAAGTTTCGAAAGCATCACAGGATGCAGGATAAAGTTGAGAGAAATCTGTCTGAAAAAACTATAAAGCAAATATGAAGATTTATTGGAGTTTTTATCCATCATTTTCTTTTTTGATCACTACATACCTCCCCCCCCTTTAAAAGATGCTTATATTATATTTAAAAGATGCTTATATATATAAGATGCTTATATTTCTGTTTAATATATATTTTAATCAATATATATGAAGTGTGGTCAGCTGGATTAGGAGAAGTGATGACATATCACTTGTTCACATTAACAGTTTTATTACAATATAAATATTGCATTGTCAGGATGGAACACATCTAGTGATAAATTACAGTGTCGCTTTTTTCTTCTCAAGAAACAGAAAATTATATTTTTGGTGCACAAATTTATGGTTACAGAAAAGAAAGAAATGCAGTGAACAGTTGATTTGTTCTTGTGTTCATGAAGCTGCTGGTGAAGAATCAGCTGAAAACATTTAAACTCAACCTAAAAGATGAATATGCAGCACATATATTGAGTTTGTACAGATTTAGCTGACATGATGCAAGAAACCACAAACGTGGGAATGATTTTACAGTTCACAGAGCATATCAAACTGTCCGTCTATTTCTGGAATCACTCTGTTTTCTGTTTAATGAATCTCCGTCTTCCGACCTCAGTGACCACAGAGCCCACCGCTGCCCCTACAGCACACCCTACAGCTCCTGCGAGGAACACGCCCAGCGCCGCTCCAGCCAGAGCCCCCACGGCCAGCAGCTTCGGCACCCGTCTCGCACCCGAGCTCGTCCTCTCCCACATGGAATGGAGCAGTGACGGAGCCGGCACAGCTGAGACCAAGCAGTTGCTCTTCTCCACTGCGGAAATCACTTCCTCCTCTTCCTCTGTCTCTCTCAAAGCGTCCAGAGTGCGAGACGGGTTCGGTCTGTCTCTCCTGATGGTCTTGACCTCCTCCTGATTTTGCCTGTAGAGTGAGCAGCTGTAGAAACTTCCTCCACCCTCCTTCACAGTCTGCTGCACCTTCTCCAGCAGCTCCTTCACACTGCTGCTTTGACGTGACTTTGACTGTAGGACGTGATACCGGTCGCCGCATCTCTGCACCAGCTCCAGCATCTCAGGCCGTCGGGAACTGATGTACGCCTCCACCTCCTCCACGCCTGCCGCTCCCTCTGGCAGCAGCTCTGAGCATGTGAAGAGGACGATCATGTGCCGCCGGACGGCGTCAAGTCCGAATACACCCTCCAGCGCTCTCAGGGCCAGCATCTCGGAGTGAGTGGGCTGGTCGACAGGGACACAGAACAGGAACACGTGAGGGCCCGGAGCCGACAGGCCCACACATGAGGAAATCTGAGCTTTCACCTCCTCAGGAGATCTCTCTGACTGAAACCAGTCTGGTGTATCAACCACAGTTACCTGAAGGAGACAGAAATGAGGTTTAAGCACATCAATCCTCTTCAGCTTCAGAATGTGAAGTTTTTATTTCCAGCAATCAGAGTAAGGACTTAATCACGTTAAGAGGTTTTAACAAAACGAACAACAGTGATACTGACCCGTGTGTCCTCCACGAGTGCTCTGGCCTTCACACACTGCTGAGCTGCCGCTCTGACATCCTCTCCATGCAGCTCAAACTCCTCACGCCCCAGAATGATGTTCCCGGCCGCACTCTTCCCAGAACCATGGCGACCCAGCAGAACCATTCTCAGCTCAGGTATTGAAGAATCGTTCAGAAGATCAGAGGAGGAATATGAGGATGATGGTGATACAGAAGAGAGAGTTTCTAAGTCATCCGAAACCTTCTTAAAACTGTGATGGACTAGAATGAGAAACAAAGCAAATGTATTAGTATCAGGACACGCTCAGCCATAAAACAGGTGAAAAAAAATGGGACCTGAACCAGACGATTACAGACTAGAAGATCACAGAGACTCTTTTCATGCCAGACAGGAAGAAAACACTCTAAATGTGAGTCAATGTCATGAACCTACTTGTGTTGATGAAGCTCTGGCTGTACTGGACCTCTGGCACCTCTATCATCTGACTGAGAATGGCTCCCTCTAGAGTTAAACATGAATACAACATCTCATATATGAGCATCATTTCAAACAAACATTTATCTAGTCATCAAATTGGCATCAACATATCTTCTTTGCATTAGTTTTTGTGTGACTAGATTGATTAGTTCAGGGATGTCCAATCCTGCTTCTCGTGGGCCACTTTCCTGCAGAGTTTGACTCCAACACACCTGTCTGAAATTTCCAGTGATCCTGAACACCTTGATTAACTGGTTTAAGTGTGTTAAACTGAGACTGGATCTAAACTCTGCTGGAAGGAGGCCCTTCAGGAGCTGGATTGGAAACTTCTGGATTAGTTACGTGCATTTGTTCTGGTTTATTTCCTTTATTACCTTTGGTGAGTTTGAAGCTTGGGCTTCTCTCCAGCAGTGTGTGTTGGTTGTGTGTTTCCTCATACTCCCGCTGCTGTGACTGAAGTCCATTGATCAGGTGTTTCTCAATCATTCCACCACTTACTGTTTCCTCTGTGTGTTTGTCAAATGTGTTGATTTGTGTTTGTTTTCCTCTGATGCCTCCATTCCACATCGTGTCTCTTGCTGCACTGAGCTTCATCTCTGTTTTCAACTCCTCCTTGTCCTCTCTGACATCTTTCCCACATGTCTCCTCATCTCTGAGCAGGTGAAATCCTCCATTCCTCTGTATCATCTGCTCCACCTGTGACACAAGAAACTAGGTAAACATGTCTCAAAATCATAAAATTTGTACTTTGACATAAAACACTATCCCATCCATTACAGTGTGACCTCTAAGATCATCTATGATGAGTCCTTTCTTTTATTTCACCATCAAACATGTTACTGTCTAGATATAAATGTGTTCAATACACAACATAAATGTGTTCAAGAACTTATTTTCATGGTCTTGTCATGGACTCGGGTGCATTTGAACTTGGCCTTGACTTGAAACTGATCAATGGGGAGTCCACTTTCAAATACTAAAACACTGCAGATATGTTTTGTGGTCTGTGCCGACTTGTGCATATGATCCGCTCTGTTCTATCTTGTCTATGGACTGGAGCATTGCTGCAAAACTAGACTTCATTCACCCCAAAGCAGGAGAGTCCAAACCTGCTCCTGGAGGGTCACTGTCCTGCAGAGTTCAGCTCCAATCCTAATGAAACCCATCTGAACCAGCTAATCTGACTTCAGACTAAATAGAAACTTTGAGGCAAGTGACTTGGACTTTGCAGGACAGTGGCCCCCCAGGAGCAGGATTTGACACCCCTGCCCCAAAGGAAAGCATATCTCTTTCTTGACCAAGACACAACCTACTCTGGTCTCAGCCTGAACTCGGACTTGAATTAACTGGTCTCAACTATGACACTGCCATGATAAAAATCTGTTCTATCTTCACCCACATTTTGCCACTTTCAGTTTTGATTGTACTGCCCCAACAAATGGATCTGATCTGAGTTCTGGTAAAGGATAGCGTGGTCGGTCAGTCAGTCCTAAAGATCAGAACTGAAAACCAAATCAGAATAGACCAGAGTTGTACTTCCAAAAGCACTGTAAGCACAAGTAGATTGTAAAGATCATTGGTGGCATTGGTTTCTACTATGTACTTAGGCCACAGTTCCTCAAATCTGGTTCTGGAGGGCCACAGCCCTCCAAAGTTTATCTCAACTCCAAAGTGAAGCTAAACTCTGTAGGGCAGTGACCCTCCAGGGCCGGATTTGAGGTACCCTGACATAAGCTTACAATGCTTTTGGGAAGCGCAGCCCAGGGGTGTCCAATCCTGCTTCTTGAGGGCCACGTTCATGCAGAGTTTGGCTCCAACACACCTGCCTGGAAGTAGTGATCCTGGAGACCTTGATTAGCTGGTTCAGGTGTGTTTAATAAGTGCAAGAACTAAACTCTGCTCTTGCTCTTTAGGAGCAGGACTGGACACCCCTGGAAGAGACCACAATCAACCAAAGATGGCCAATCAGCTTTCAGTCAGACACCTGTAGCCCCACCTCCAGCACCTCACCTTCTCCAGTAGAGTGACGACCTGCTGCCTGTCATCTGGTCTGCGGTTATTGATCACATGGCAGCGGCCGCGACACCTCCTCACCACCTCCTGCAGCCCCTCCTCCTTCCTGAGGTAGTCATCTAGACTTCGGCCCATCAGATAATCTCCACAAGTGAGCAGCACTAGTGTGTGACGCAGCACCGACTGCCCAAACATGCGCTCCAGCTGATCCGGGATGCGCCGCTCCACCTCCGTAAACTCCCCGATGGGAATGAGAAAGAGGAAGACGAAGGGTCCGGATGCACTCAAGCTGAGGGACCGCCGGGTCTCCTCCTGGATGTCGGCTTCCAACTCCTTGCCCCGCCAGTACCAGCGAGGGGTTTCCGCAATGCTCAGCCTCCGGCCCTCTGACAGTCCTCGCCGTATCTGACTCACACGTGTAGAGGCCGGGGGTTCCAGACCCGAACTCTGACCCAGCAGGGTGTCTGTTGTCAGGGTCTTTCCACAGCCGATGCTGCCAACCAAAACCAAACACAGCTCAGAGAGGGAGCCCCGAGGACCGATACCCTGCTCCACAGAAACTGAAAGACAGAGACAGAACAAAAATCATTCTCATTCATCCCTCCCACAGCTGCTCACTCCCATACAACTATATTTTCTTACGGGTGCTCTACGCATTAGTTTGAGCCAATCACTTGAGGTCAAGTGACTATTGACTATTGGATGTGGTAAAATTACATCAAGGCAACACTTATTGATTGATAACATCACAAGAACACAGTGTCAAAGTTTTAGTAGTGATGTCACTGACAGCAGACGGGACACATAAGAGCATCACACACTTTGAGCCACCAGAAACAATCAGACACTGATAAAACCACAAGAAGACAAGGAAATATTAGTGACATTGTACATTTTATGAAGGTTCAGAATCTCACCTCAAGTTTCAGACTCTATTTTTAGGTTTAAGTGATTAATATCTTTTGTTGAATCTAAGTCCTCAGACATGCCCACATATGAGACACCTGTCAGTCCAGTTACACGACATTCAGCAGAACACACACGCACACTCACGCATTAGTAATAGAAATTATAAATTAAATAGATAATTAATCTAGTGTGTTTCTCCTCAATGTCATGAAATATTTAAAAAACATTTAATAAAATTATTCATTTAATGAAATTAGTAATTTTAAACCCCTCACTGCACTGCAGGGTAACATGAACATAAGAGAAAGAATGTGAATTTACAGTCTTACCCTGATTAGAGATATCCATATATGTGTGTGTGTCAGGTAGGTCAGTGTCTGTCTCTTAATCTCTCGCTCTCCTGATCTTGGTATGAAGAGTCTCCCTGTGTCTTCTCTCATGTCCCTTCAGAGATGCGCCACACCCCTGATCTCCTCACCTGCAGTTGGGGTGGAGGAATGATTGCGCGGCATGCGTGTGAATCACTGATGCAGCCACACCCAGAACAACTGGTTTGCTGGGGTTCAATTTTTTAGGTTTGACTAGCTGGCTTCCCACCCTAACCAGCTGAAAAACTGAAACCCCCTCTAAAACCAGCATCAAGACTAGTCTGATTTGCAGGGCCACCCTTACAAAAATTAACCATGGTTTTATCAGTGAAAGTGCAGTAACAATGTTTTTTTTGGCAGATTGATTACCATTTGTATAACCAGTTTTACTACAAATACCATGGTTAAACTATGGTTAGTGTAGCAAAACCATGGTTAATTTATGGTGACCATTATTTAACTATATAACCATGGTTTTTTTAGTGTTATTTGTAGTAAAACTATGGTTGATTTTGGTGCATCATGGTGTCTCAGTTTCAAAGTTGTCTTTTCAGGACGTTATAAAAGATACATTTATTCTATTTCACGTCTATAGACCTCATGAGTTCAGTTCAGTCTAGATTTTAATCTCAGAAACACATCCTGTGTGAACAGACACCGTATCTACACCAGCTTCTTTTAAACATCTGACATTTTTATTTTGATAGGGTTAGGGTTTACTTTTAATTAACTCGCTTAGAAAGACTCTCTGCATCATGACAGCTGAAAGAGACAACCGACTGTAGAAGAAATAAGGCTGAGAACGCCATGTACTGTATATCTGAGTGAAACGCTTCTGGAACAAGAACAGTGTAGGGTGGGGCTTGATTTTGTCCGTTGGTAATTGATTGGATGGTTGTGGTTTGCTATTGGTGGATCTCATGTGAGTGACAGGTTGCCCCGCCCTCGTCATCAGAGAAGAGGAGAAATGTGCATGGATATATCATTTATAACACTGCAATATTCCATTAAAAAAACAACAACAATGGTCCATTTTGATTTCATGGTGACTTTAAACAAATTATTTAAACCAAAAAAACCCACAAACCAAATAAAATCTAAAAAACAGTCCACTCCAGAGTTAAAAGAACATAGTAAAATGGATTTTATTGAGAGAAAAACAACAGAAATACAAAATCAACATCAGATAAAAATGGAGCGCAGGTTTAAGAAGCAGGTTAAAAGTTGAAGTGTCTGTGAGTTTGTCCAGTGCAAAACTGCGCAAGTCTTAAAGTCTTTTGTCGATGGTTTCATCAGAGCCAGTGGAGACACCGCAGGAGCTCCATCGTCACGGTCGGTATCCTTCATAAACCCGGCATCACGTAGGCGATGTTATCCAGAGTGTTTGACTAATCACAAACAGAGAGACAGAGTGAGAGTTCAAGGCATTTGGCTCACTGATGTTTATGTAATTAAAGTGATGAATGGTCAGTACCAGCACATGATGTGGGCAACCGTTGAGTTCTGGGACCTGAGTGGTGAGGCAGGCCAGCGGACCCAGAGCACACAACACCGAGTCCAAGAGAACCGACAGAGAACCTGACACAGTCACCATCCCCTGAAACACACCAGACAGTTAGACATTATTAAACACCCACTTCAGCAGGTGATTAAAGAGGATCTATTATGCTTTGTTCATCTTTCTTTAGTATTGCTGTTTCAGCATGAAAAAGTTCCAGTTCTTCTCTATATCAGTGTCAGTGTTTCTGAACTCCCTGAAACGCCTCCATTGTAGTCTTGAGTTTTCTTCACAATATTCCTCATTTAGTATTTAATTAGTAGTAGCAATTTCCACGATTCGATTACTATTCACATGCTTTCGATTCGATTCGATTACGATTTTGATTTGATATCGATTATTTTGGATGTAGTATTTCAGTTGCAGTACACAGCTCATTTTCTAGAGGAAAAAAAACTCTAAGCTAATGCTGTAAACTACACATGAGAGTCAGCTGGTACTACTATAATAATATTGAAGGTTAAATTAACTTATTTATATACAAACGCTTAAATTACACTCAATGATGTTTTTATTATAAATAAAGTTTAGAATTACATAATCATATTTCTACGGAAGAGGATTAAGGCCAAGCAATAATAAAAAAATAAAACCATCTCGAGATTAAAGTTGTTAAATTTCGAGAAAAAAGTCGTTAAATTTCGAGAAAAAAGTCGAAATAAAATGTTGAGAATAAACTCATTAAATTCCGAGAAAAAAGTCGTTAAATTTCAAGAAAAGGTCGAGATAAAATGTTGAGAATAAACTCGTTAAATTACGAGAAAAAAGTCGTTAAACTTCGAGAAAAAAGTCGAGATAAAATGTTGAGAATAAACTCATTAAATTACGAGAAAAAACTCGTTAAATTTCAAGAAAAGGTCGAGATAAAATGTTGAGAATAAACTCGTTAAATTTCAAGAAAAAAATTGTTAAATTTCTAGAAAAAAGTCGAAATAAAATGTTGAGAATAAACTCATTAAATTCCGAGAAAAAAGTCGTTAAATTTCGAGAAAAAGGTCGAGATAAAATGTTGAGAATAAACTCGTTAAATTACAAGAAAAAACTCATTAAATTTCAAGAAAAGGTTGAGATAAAATGTTGAGAATAAACTCGTTAAATTACGAGAAAAAAGTCGAGATAAAATGTTGAGAATAAACTCATTAAATTACGAGAAAAAACTCGTTAAATTTCAAGAAAAGGTCGAGATAAAATGTTGAGAATAAACTCGTTAAATTTCAAGAAAAAAATTGTTAAATTTCTAGAAAAAAGTCGAAATAAAATGTTGAGAATAAACTCGTTAAATTATGAGAAAAAAGTTGTTAAATTTTGAGAAAAAGGTCGAGATAAAATGTTGAGAATAAACTCGTTAAATTACAAGAAAAAACTCGTTAAATTTCAAGAAAAGGTCAAGATAAAATGTTGAGAATAAACTCGTTAAATTACGAGAAAAAAACTTTTTACGAGAATTACGTTAAATTACGAGAAAAAGACTTTTTTCTCATAATTTAATGACTTTATTCTCAACATTTTATCTCGACTTTTTTTCTCAAAATTTAACGAATTTGTTCTCATAATCTAATGACTTTTTTCTCATAATTTAATGAGTTTATTCTCAACATTTTATTTAGACTTTTTTTCTCGAAATTTAACAACTTTAATCTCAAGCTTTATTTTTTTATTATTGCTTGGCCCTAATCCTCTTCTGTATATTTCTACTCCAATTTGTTTTTTTTTTAAATATAAACATTAAAATCGCAGCTGTCATAACTGATTTACTCAAACATGCATTAAATATTGAAGAACATTAAAAAATATAATGAATATGTAACAGTGCATAGCTATATTTATCAGAATGTTGCTTTCTAGAGCACTTTTCTAGCTGACTAATGAGTTTATGGTCACTGAATATGTTTTTCTGAGGTAAATGTGACGTCACGTGACATTGAAGCTGTTTTATTGACGTCTTTCCGAGGTTGAAGCACTGATTGAGCGATTACACGAGACATGATACGGATTTCAGTAAGTTGTACTGTATCTTTCAACATACCTTCAGATGTTCATGTTTATTTCGCTGTAACTGGTATTAAAGCGGAGGAGAGGATGATCACATGCTTCTCTTTAACTGAGGCGCTAAAGCGATCCGTCACGCCACATTAAACAGCGCCAAAACGCTATTTATTTTTTGAATCTCATAATAAGATGGACGTCATTTGAAATCTGAGACTTTGCTTCATATCAAAAGTAACAAAGATTATTGCGATTTATTGGATGGGAGGCGCTACATATTCTGCTCATTCATCAACTGAAAACAGACTAATCGATTCTTGGGATTTAAGAATCGACATCGGTTCGTAAAAATGAGAATCGATTAAAAACGAGAAATCGATATTTTTTACCCAGCCCTAGTTAGTAGTGTGTTGAAACTGGTGGTTATGGTAAGGAGTGTGACTTTAATGAGTGTGTGCACCTCTGTCTCCTGCAGTCTGCGTCCGATCAGAGACAGAGACTCTCCCAGCAGCTGCAGGTGAGCGGCCGCATCGATGGGGTCCACGTCCGGGTCTCGGAGCGGAGAGAACGTGGCTGCGTTTGCAGGCCGCGGCGCTGATCCGTTCTGGACGGGAGCGACCGCTGCTTCCGGCCTCTTCAGCATAACAGCGCCTCCTGCAGGAGTCACGGCCGCACCTGAATGATGACCTGACCAAACATCAACACCAAACACGTCAGCGCTGACAGTGACATCAGTGACCTGAAGGGATTTGACTGCTGACCTTTAACCCTGCTACTGTCTTTGAGCGGTCGCGACGTTTGCTGCTGTTTGACGTGCTTGATGTGTTTCACACTCTCTGATTTCAACTGCTTGCGCTGCAGGTACTCCGATCTCTCTCGCCACACCTGAAAAGCATCAGTCTGTCAGAACGATGACAGCAAACACACTTCACACAGGTGTATGATGGGTAATGATGATGATCAGCACCTGTTTGTCTCCCTCTGGCAGCTGCTTCCAGGCATCAGCGAGTCTTTTGCTTAAATCCCCAAAATCTGAGTTCAAATAAACACACACAATAAATATTCAGATATACTGCTGGTCAATAGTTTGGGGTCTGTAAGATTTTTTATGTTTCTGTAAAAAGCCTCTTACGTATTTACTTAAAATACCATAAAAACAGTTTTCTATGTGAATATATAGTAAAGTGTAATTTATTCCTGTGATCAAAGCTGAATTTTCAGCATCATTACTCCAGTCTTCAGTGTCACATGATCCTTCAGAAATCATTCTGATATGATGATTTAATGCTCAACAAACATTTATGATTATTATTAATGTTGAGAACAGTTGCTTCAGATTTTTGTGGGGTTAGGGTTAACATTTAAAAGTTTGGAGAAAGTAAGATCTTTTTCTAAAAGAATAGAAGTACTTTTATTATGCATTCAATTGATCAAAATTGACATTTCTAATGTTACAAAATTTCTATTTCAAATAAATTTTCTTTTGAACTTTCTATTCATCAAAGAATCCTGAAAAAAAATGTACTTTCCACAAAAATATGAAGCAAAAACAGTTTTCAACATTGATTAAAAAAAGCATTATTAATAGACTGATAACTGAGCAGCAGATCAGCATATTAGAATGATTTCTGAAGGATCATGTGACACTGAAGACTAAACATTTTAAGGAGCACAAAGTAATGTACATCATTTAATTGGTTAATAAGTTGGTAAAGCATAAAAACATTATTTTTATGAGCTTAATTAAATAATTCTATTACAGTGACAATGACTAAAGAATATGTATATAACTTATTAAAATATTAACAATGTAGAGGCTACAATATATAAACTATGAGTTTACAATTAATTTGTAAGTACTTTATTACTGTATGCTTATTATAAAGTGTTGCCAACAATTCTTTTAAATTGTAATAATATTTCATAATATTTCTGTTTCCTTAGTGAACATAAGAGATTTCTTTCAAAGACATTTAAAAAACCTTGATTCAACACTTTTTGCACACACGATTGTAAAAAATTGTTTAAAAACAGAATAGACTTTGGTTTTTAATTAATTTCTAGGGCTGGGACGATACGCCTATCTCCCGATTCGATACCATCACGTTACTTGGGTGCCAATTTGATATGAATTGCGATTCTACAAATATTGCGATTTAATATTGCTATTTTCCTTTGTTTTTTTGTTTGTTTTTTAAACTCTAGACCATGGGAAACAGTTGATTCATACACTTATACAGACTGTACATGATATAAAAGATAAGTCATATTGATCACAAAAAAAATTCATCACATCTTTCTGAGTTTTATTTCAGAAGCATCATCCATTAGAGTACTACATTATCTTGAATGATTCCAGATTCATAGAAAAACACATTTTTAGTCTATTGTCGCCACCTAGTGGCGAAACAACGTAACAGATATAGTTGTTATCTGAGACGTTATTTAATCAAAAGGTGATTTACTCCATTTTGATCGCTGTAGACATCAGTGTTTATATTTGAACTATTACTATTACTTAACTATTGTTTAAGGTTTATTAGACAGATGAATAATTGTCATTTAAGAATAAGATCGCATGAGTGTTTGAATTGAGATTTATCGTGCAGCTCTACAGTCTTATACTCTCTCAGCACTGATATCTGATGCACGAGGGCTTTTATAATTAATTCATTTGACTTTTTATTGTGTTTTTCATTCATTGAAGCGCGGGTAATCTCATCGCCTTCTCACGTATCTTGAAAGGGATATTAGGTAGCGTAACACTCAGAGATTGCTCTGTTTGAACAAAAGTGGGTAACTTCTGTCCTCCTTGTGTATAAGCAAGGGCTCCAATAAAGCAATATAATTTGAATTGATATCAATACTGGAGTAAAAAAAAAAAAAAAAAAAAAAAAAAGATTTTAAAATCATAAACAAAAAAATTGTGATAGTTACGTGAATCGATTTTTTGTCCCAGCCCCAATATGGACACTGTTAAAATCAAGTGGCCACTGCAAGCTCCACTCTGATTGGCTGATCGATTCAGATATTCATAGTTTTCATTGCAATTAGGCCAGTCACGATAACTACTTTTGTTGTGCAATATATTGCCCCAGAAATAATTGCGATATGCGATATTATTGCCATTTTAAGACCATTTTATGCCACTGAAGTTTTTCTTTTTTAATAAATCTGCAAAAATGTCAACAATTCTGTGTTTTTCTGTCAATATGGGGTGCTGTGTGTACATTAATGAGGGAAAAAAATGAACTTAAATGATTTTAGCAAATGGCTGCAATATAACAAAGAGTGAAAAATTTAAGGGGGTCTGAATACTTTCCATTATCATCATAATATAACAGCATAATACAAGTAGGCCTATACACTTTCAAATGACAATGAACTTAACTCTTAAAGAATATTTAGAAAAAATAATTAATATTGAATAAATAATAAATAAAACTTTGCTAACAAAAACTGCAAAATAACAAGTACAAAAAAAACACTTGCAAATGCACAAAAGGCACTTATATGGAAATTTTCCATCTACAGGTTTTTTCCCTGACCTTATTTTCTCAGTAAAGTAAGGGTGCACGCTATTGTCACATGTCCATATGAACAAAGATACAGGTTTAGCAGTCAGATAAGTATCTGTTTTTCTAGAGGCGTGTTTGAAAAACTTCTTTTAACTTGAGCGCAGCGTCATGCACGAGATGCCGCAAAAGACGCGAGTGCAACAGTCAAACAAACACGTTTCCATGAAAAAAACGGCGCAGTGGAATGCAAAAACGCGTTCCCTATGAAAACAAACTAGACACTCGCGACTGCCGTGTCCTGTGTGAAACTAGCTGTGAGCGTGCACCATTTCGCACTGTCATGTTTATATCTGCACCAGTGGACAGCGGAAACTGAGTGCATTTGCACTTATTCTTCCAAACTGTCTGTAGTTGTCAGGAAAACACTATGATGACTCGAATGGCGCATTTTTCCGCCTGTCAATGTCAGCTTTGTGTATTAAGGAGCTGCCTGAGCCCCGGAGAGCTGATGAGAGAGGCAGCACGATCGGCAAAATATTTTTGTGTAAACATAATGGGCAATATATCGCTGTTTCAGGAGAAAACAAACTCAACTGTGGTTGTTCACTTTACATAGTTAATAATCTACATACAGAGACACAAACAGGCTGATTGATGAAGATGAACCCACCGAGGCCCGGCTCTTCCTCCAGAATGCTGTTTCTGTACTCCTTATAAAAGATCTGATACGCCGTCAAGACCTTCTTCTTCTGCACAGACAGACAGACGGTGTGAGTGAGACGGTCTCTGTGTTTCAGGCTCATCTGGTGTCTCAGTGCTTCTCCTCACCTTGTCTTTGCTCTTGCGTTTGCTGCTTCCCTCTTTCTTCCTCCTCTTCTCCTCGTGGCTGTGATGGCCTGTAGTGTACGTGCTCCACTCTGTGCTGCCATTGGCTGAGAGAAGAGCGGCCAGAGGTCAAAGGTCAGCACACAGACATTAAGACACACAGAAGCGTTGCGTTCGTACCTGCTGCTATTCTCTTAGCTGATTTACTGCTGTGCTTCTTCTCACGCGGTCGGTCTCGCTCTTTCTTCTTCTTGCTCTTCTTGCTCTTCTTCTTCTTCCTGCTGCTGCTGTGTTGAGACGAGGATTCGTGGATCAAGAGCTTCCCACATTCACTGTCATCAGCGGAGGACGAGCCGCTGCTGTCAACCACGTCGTGACATCCTCCATATTGAACTGTCGGACACAATCGTCATTAAAGACAAGCGATTTAGGTTGATCAAACTCATAATTCATTCCTTTTATCAGGTATTGCGTTTGGCTATACATTTAGAAATGATCAAAAACAACTTTCTGTCATAGTTTACATTTTATTTTTATTTAAAATGTTGAATATTCTTGCTCAACTAGCTGGTAAACAGTCTTCAACTGACTGTTACATCTCACTTTGCCTCTCTCTGAGGTTTTCACACAACTGGTATAATAGCGTAAACTGAAAAAGTGAACGAGTTTTGAGAGAAAATGCTTGTGTACATGTATACATTCATAAAAAATAAAACGTTCTCTCTAACAAGCATGAAAACACTGACTTCCTGTTGGGCTCCTGAGGTCATGGATGATGCGAGTATCTCCTCACCTTCCAGCTCCACCTCCTCACCCACCACAGGAAGCCCCTCCCGCACCACCTGCGGCTGCTTCCTGGAGGAGGACGAGTCTCTGGGGTCCTTCCTGCGCTCCTTAGACGTGGACAGGCAGGGAAACGCCGCCTCTGCGCCCACCGCCGTGGGAGAGGTGATGGCCTGCAGGAGACCCATCGCCGTCACGGCCGTCTGAGGAGATCCCGCCAGCTCAGGAGGCGTCAGGAGCGAGCGCTGGCTCTCTGAGGGGCGCTTCTTCTTTTTGTGGTGGGATCCGGAGCTGTGATGATCTACACGAGAGAGACATGATGAACAAAAGGGCTTTTCCTTGAGCTTTTGATATATCAGAGTTCATCGTACTATGAGAATATCCTGTAAGTTTCAGAATTGAAAACGTCCTTGTTAGTCCAATAAAAGCATTAATTGACACCAGACCCAGAGAACGACTGATCCTGCCATATAGAGGTGAAACTCCGCCTCCGCTGAAGAAATCAACGCCTACTTCATTACTGCATCATTAGCCCCGCCCACTGGTGTGTCAGTGAGATGAGGAGGAGAGAAGAGCGATACAGGACTAAAATAACATTACCTTTCAAAGGATCCTAATGCAGGAATATGGTTATTTATTTTCAACAATGTGAATGTCTCAGTTGAGCTTTATTTTACAGTGCACGATTTCACTGTGATTTAGTGATTTAGTCTATTAAAATGCATTTAGAACGCCCTCAGAATTCAAGATAAGCGACAAAAATGCCCCTGTATGTCTTTTATATTTATATAATTTAATATTAACCAATATTACACAAAGAGCGCCATTTTTATCCAAATATAAGCATTATTACAAATGTAATGTTGATTTTATATAAAGTACAGTTTAATATACAAGCAGTTTAAATTAAGTTACATTTTAGACACCGAATCGCCTATTTCGCTCGTTTTCACCAATGAAAATAGTTCCAAACACAGTCCACAGAATTGTTCTGCATCTCTGAGCAACACTTCCTGAATGAATCAGCCGTTTAAATGAATCGGTTGAATCTCAATGATTCGCTCATTAACAGGGACTTGCTGCCACCTACTGGCGGGTTTAATTTCACATTTAAAGTATCTTTTCATTTTATAAATAATTTCAAATAACAGTATTTAAGGTTTTATATTGTCAACATTTCAAAACATTATTTATGCATCTGTAGGCTAACTGCTCTTGACTGATTAACTTTAATAAAGTTATATATTTATATATTCATTAGATTACAATTTCTGTACCTGAAAATTAATCTTCTGTTTAAGCCTAAATAAAAACCTGAAAAGCACTGGTTTATTTAATTTATGTTTATTCTGTTGTATTTATTTGTGCTATTACTTGTCATTTGATTATTTGTTCCTATTTTATTACTTTCTGTTTACTTGTCTAACAATATTTAAAATTTAAGTGAGTTAATCTTCTAGTAGCTTTTTTTGGTGTCATAACCTTATTTATTAAGTTTACATGTATCAAATGCAACAAAAACAATAACTTTGCTTATTACCTTTTCTTTTACATTATTATTTTTTTATTGTGGGGACAGTGAAGATTTTGGCAGGGCAAGTAAAAATTGTAACCACTGGCCCAACCAGGCCAGTAGAAAAAATCCTTAGCATTGAGGCCTGAACTGTGTTCATTCTAATGCCTGATCTGATATTAATGATTCATGTACAGTCAGATGATCTTTGTCTGTGTGTCAGTAAATCAAACCAGTGACTAAACGCTCAACTTCACCTTGTTTCTCTTAGTAGGATGAAAATATTCTTTATATATTAAATTATATAAAGAAAATGATCAAAGAACGCTCCCTTTACAATCTCTGGAGCTGTCAATCAAACAGAGTTTATCAGTGACTGAGTTCTGGACTCGCACCAAAACTCGTGCTTTATTCAATGAATCTCTTAGTTATATCGAGTTTGGCACTGTCAGAAAGCATTCATTAGTGTGCAGAAATTGAGTTTGAATGACGAGATCATGCGCAACATGTCTGTGATCGACTACAGTGTTCATCACTGCAACCTTTCATGCCACGATCTAAATATAATGCCATAATAAACACTTTTCACCATTAGTTAACCTTGAGAGCTGTAATAGTAAAATTGTGCTAAAGTTTTCGAGAGAGTAATATTTAGCTATTTCATATGCAAAGATGTCAGCCAATCACAGCAGTGGGCGTTTCCACTGAAGTCTCACAGCAGACACGCCCCTTAAAACAGAGCGCTCAAATCAGAGGGCAAGAAAATGCCTTTTATCTCTACATTATGACAATTTTTGCTGTAAAAAGCATACTAACATTATAAGTGCACCTCAGGAAACATTATAAAACAATAAAACAACACAGTTATGACCCCTTTAATATTCAGCAATATTACCGATTTGAATGTATTGACATTTTCAGATGAGAACAAAACTGAACTGGGCTGAATAATGACAGATTTGATTAATTTTGCAACATCGACACGGTTACTAAACTGAATCAACACCGAACTGAACAATGATGACGTCTTTTTAGAGCTGCTTTACAGAATAATTTGAATGTGTCTCATATTTGATGAAGCTTGCATCATTGATTCTGTTATTTTCCTGTTTACTCCTGACTGTGCAGCTGCTTTAAAACAATCTTAAAGCGCTATAAAAATAAAGCTGACTTGACAGACATACCATGATTCCTGTGGTGATGATATACGCTTCTGAAGGACTAATTGTGGTAAGTTAATTCAGCCGTATTTCTATAGCGCTTTATACAATACAGATTGTTTAAAAGCAGCGTCACAGTGATAAACAGAAAAATAATGATCAATGATGCAACAGAATTCAATTCTGCTGTCAAACTGCTGAAATCACGTGACTTTGGCGCTCCGAACCGCTGATTCGACTCACTGATTCATAACGCTCCTAAGCTTCCCGAAGCAGTGTTTTGAAATCGGCCATCACTATAAAAGTCGTTATATTGTTTTTTTGGCGCACGAAAAATATTCTTGTAACTTTATAATATTAATATTGAACCACTGTACTCACATGAACTGATTTAAATATGTTTTTAGTACATTAATGGATCTTGAGAGAGGAAATGTCATTGCTGGCTACGCAGGCCTCACTGAGCCATCGGATTTCATCAAAAATATCTTAATTTGTGTTCTGAAGATGAACGAAGGTCTTACAGGTGTGGAACGACATGAAGGAGAGTAATTAATGACAGAATTTTAATTTGTGGGTGAACTAACCTTTAAGCAGCTCTACAGAACACATTACTGTTATTTACTTTGATTCAATATAGTACAATATCAGTGTCGATTCTGCAAAATTCATCAATTGTGAAAAAATTGAATCAGCCATAAAACAGTTCTACAGAAAACAGTTCATCCAAATAAAGTTCAAGTTTTGTTGTCATTTGAGTGTCACTGCAGTCAAATCAATAATATTACTGAATATTAAGTGTCTTTTAAACCCCAACTAAGCAAACCAAACTCCTTCAGCTGACAGAAACAGAGAAAAAACTCTGATGAACTTACATTTTATACTAACATGTATAATCATTTGCAATTCTTCATGGGATAAGTAGTTCACTCCATCATTCAATATGTTCAGTAACAGACCAGGTAATTCACGCACCTCTGTAGAAATGATCTTCATGCTTCTTTTTCTTGTGAAACTCGCTGCCAGTGTAAAAGTCATCAGCGTCCTGTGGAGAGCAGAGATCAGTTTCTACACTGATGATGATGAAGATGATGAAGATGTCAGTGAGTCTTTCATCGGTACCTTGAGACGTATCTTGGAGGTCTTGCGCACCTCTGCGTCGATGATCTCTTCTTCTCTAAGGAGATCTTTGTAGGATCTTCTTTTTTCTCTCTGACTGCGTCCAGCAACCAGACTCACCTCACCCTCCATCTACACACACACACACACACACACACACACAGGTTTGTTTTGCTATCTTAGTGAGGACTTTACATAGACTTCCATTGATTTTATATCAGGTCAATGATATTTTCTATCCCCTAACCCAAACCTACCCACCGCAGAACCATGTGCACATCACTAAATTTAAATAAAAACCTATTTTGGCTGATTTATAAGCCTTTTAAGCTAGTGAACACCAGTCAAATGTCCTCACTAGTGGGTTGTGAAAGTATTCCACAATATAAGTGAGGACATTTGGTCCTCACAAGTACACACACACACAGAATAGGTTTGTGGACTCTATATCTGAAATTATCCGTGATTACACATAAATGTGGTCTGATCTTGAGTCAGTTACAGGTAAACACAATCTGACTGAACTAAAAACACACAAACGATTGTACTTTTCACAACTAAGGACAGTAAGCGATCATTGTCAGGGCAGATGTGTTCACAAACTTATTCTTGCAGCTGTACATCAACTGGTGTGTGAGTTTTAGTGAGTATATAAATATATATGAATGTGTGCTTGTGTTGTTGTTTACTATCCTTCCATGCTAACACGCTAACTGGCGAAACTTTAAATACTATAAGTGATTTACAGTGTAATTCAGTCAAAGTGTGTTCAGCTGAGAATCAAAACACTAAACATGCGTACAATCGTGATAAAACGTAGCTTCATTCATTCGATCAATTTCCATATATGTTAACGTTACCTTCATCCAATTTCAAGCGTCTCCTGTCGCCATCTTGGCTCTGCGCTGCGCGGTCAGTTTCTCGCGCGATTGTTCGAGAGTGTGGCGTCACCGCGCACTCGGGCGCCTCTAGCGGACAGGCGGAACGAGATCTCGCAGATCTGTGGAACATTTTCATGCATTCTAAGTCATTACTAATGGGTTATATACATTATGCATAATTCACACTGATTATTAAAGCTGCTGTCCGTAACTTCAAAATTCAAAAAAATATTTAATGAGAATGTACAACATGAATCCATTTTCCAAACCGTGTTTTTGTCTTAACCCTGAATCATTATGGTACACTTAAAATAAGTGTTTATATTCGGACTATTTTAGACAGGACTGGTAGGACTCGCCGCAGAGTATCACAGTAACTGCGTGACTCGCCATAGACATACACAGAGAAAAGTAGATCCGGCTACAATGTTCTTCCGCGAGACGCATGCAGTTCTGTTTATTAACCGCTAGAGGGCCAAAAATCGCAGACTGCAGCTTTAACCTGTAGTAATTCTTAGTAGTTCAGAAGTCAGAGCATTGAAACATACGCAACTAGGATTATTCAATAAATTCTGTTCCTTTATAGACCTTTTTCACATTTCCGGGTTTCTCAGAAGCGGAAGTCGTCATAGTTGGGTAAAATTCAATAGAGTACCTCAGGGATGACGTGTTTTTGTTGGCCAACCCGGAAGTTAGCGGCGCACAGGTTCGAAAGCCTATGCATTTTTCCCATAGACTTTTGGAAAATCGCAAAAAATAAGCTCTGTGTTTAACAAAGGGTTGTGACACTTGCACGTTTTGTCTATCAAGATAATCTTTACAAGTTAACACAACATTTATACATTTTGAAGACTAAATAAAGTTGTCAGATATAAAAAGCTAACAGTAGGCTATAAACGGACTACAGCACACCATGGTCGCGGATCAACGTCACCACCACCAAGCTTCCTCAAACTTTATTTAAAAACATGCTCGCTGACTATGATCTGCGCTGTGTATGAATATTTATCCACTTTTTCATGAGAAATGCTGTCCAAATGTCCCGTTTGTCATGATGACGTCTGAAGTTCCGCCAAAGGAAGTAGTCCCTTTTAGCAACTTGTTAGCAACCGCCGTTTTTAGACACAATAAAGGTTTAAAAAATCACAAGCAGGTTATAACTGGTGTGTTTTATGTCATAGATCAAAATGTGAAAATATTTAGAGGTTTTGTTACATCTTATTTCAGGTGATTAAGCAAAAACCCATTCAAAAAACCCATTGACTTTATGGCGATGCAACCGGAAGTCTTAAAATGCTAACTCGCTTCCGGGTTTTGCCTACAAAAACACGTCATCCCTGAGGTATAGACTTTTTCACATTTCTGGGTTTCTCAGAAGCCGAAGTCGTCATAGTTGGCAAAGAATATACACTAATAATAATAATAATAATAATACATTTTAGTTATAATGCACTTTTCTAAAACCCAAAGCACTATAAACAAATAAAATACAAAACTAATTGTAGTTTTATAGTATATAATTTATAATATAAATTATTTTTATAATTTTATAATATAATCCACTAGTTTCTATGGCAATATCAGCTGCTTTGTTAAAACAAAATGTACATTAAAGCTGAAATCCAACCTGAATGATGACAACACAGAATAAAATACTATCACTAGTGATCATCAAATCCTTTTAACAGTTTATTTTACACACTTTGTGTTTAAGTCTTCCTCTTTTTTCACAAAAACTTTTATGCTAACTACGTTACCTCAGATGGATGAATGGTTGGATTCCACAACTGATAAAATAAAACATGTAGCTATAAGACGATACAACATTTACTGTAGGATTCATACAATTTACTGATGACTTAATTTAAAAAAATGTTCTACTGCGCTTCTGATTTGGCAGTGAAATTCGTAGATTTTGGGTGCGTAAGATGTGAAGGATTCAATGGCCCAGTTAGTATTTTCACTCCACAATGGCGGCCACGCTATCTAGCGCCATCTAGTGGCTGTTACCCAAAAAGTAACAAAGTGTCGCCTCTTGGGTTCTAAGCTCTTTGTAGTTGGGTAAAATTATAGCGGTGACTGAGAAAACACCTTTAAAATATTTTGTGTGTTTCTATTTGCTCAAATAGCAAAAGAAAAACTCCACAATAGTGTTTTCACAACTTTCAAAAGGAGGAATAGAGAGCGATTGATAACTTTTTTCGCAATTTGATGCAAAGGTAATATATAGTGTTATAAATGTACCTACGTTTTTTTGTTTTATGAAAATATATAAATCCTTTGGATTTACGATATTGATGACCGTTAAACGCGTCATCACAGTCTGTGAAATGGGTTTGCCAAGTTTGCGGTTTTCCCGCGGAATTGGTCTACTTTTACACTATTACCAGGGGTTGTTTTTCTTGTCCGCGGGTTGAATCGACCCAAAATAACGAGATATTCAGCCCCTGGAATGCAAATTTTACCGTGGGACCCCCCTGAAATGCAACTAGTTTTGGGCTAGTTGTGAAAACCTGGCAACCCTGCTTCTTCTCTGGCTTCCTCAGTCAAACTCTCAGGCTCTTCTAGTGATCCGGTGTCCGGATCCGGGTCGAATCTGATATTTCTGATGTGGAGATCCATCTGATCTAACATTTTATCACGATCTAGCATTCTGGTGTAGTCGGGAGGATGGAATAACAGAGCAATTGTCTGAGTCTGAGTTCACATCTCAGCATGTTTTTATGATTGAATATAATACATTTTTATACACATTTCACCCCTAAAATGTCAGGCCCTGTCACAGACAAATGTGTATATGCTAGAATGATTTCCTACTGAACTTCTCTGACACAAAAGGCATTTTCTTATTGGTCACATGTCCCTGATTGTATGGTTTTGTAACTCCTATAAGAAATATAAGCAACTTTTTGGTCAAATGTAGTACACAGAAATCACAGAATACCCACCAAGCACTCATATATTTGTAAAAGAACCTTTACACAGGAGATTTTTACAAAAACATACACTCTAAAAAATGCTGGGTTAAAAACAACCCAAGTTGGGTTGAAAATGGACAAACCCAGCAATTGGGTTGTTTTAACCCAGCGGTTGGGTTAAATGTTTGCCCAACCTGCTGGGTAGTTTTATTTAACTCAACTATTGTTTAAAAATTACTGTATTGCTTAATTAAAATTAACCCAAAGTATGCTGGAAATGAACATTTATTAATGTTCAATGAATAATTATTAAACAATAAACATTTATTAAATTGCTTATTAATACATTTATATTAATAAACTATTAAATTTATATTAATAAAATATTAAAGCTTATTAATAAACATTCACTTTTTGTCTATTATTGTTGCCTCTAATTGCATCTGGTTTTTAATTTCCCAACTATTTTGGGTTCATTTTAAGCTATATAGCAATTTTTAAACAATAAATAAAACTATCCAGCATGTTGGGCAAACATTTAACCCAACCGCTGGGTTTGTCCATTTTCAACCCAACTTGGGTTGTTTTTAACCCAGCATTTTTTAGAGTGTAGTAGTGGATATATACCCCCACCGTCATCTACACAGTTAAAGAGATTAATTCATCAATATTTCCTCAAATACTACTTTTTTATATCATAATTTCCTGTGTGACAGGACTGACTTTATGGATTTAGTTGACAACTGATATAGTCCAAACTTCTTTTTAATTAAACTAATTTCATTTTATTTCAATATAAAAACATATTTCATTAAAAAAATAATTAAAATTCCATTTAACAATAACAACTTCAACTAGAATGGCACAAAGGAGTGAAAACAAAGTTGCAATGGTCCTACCAAGGCCTCTTGTAGCTCATTCACTTTCATTTTTACTATATGGTACAGAAAATGTAATCAATAGACTTTTAACTGAATAGCACAATGTAAAGTAACTGTGGCACCACATCATATTACGGCTCAGTAGTAACAGGGTAATACTATGGTAATATCTGCATTATTAATTAGGAAATTACATGGAAATTGCATGTCATTTCCTAATAATGTAGATATTACCATGGTAGCCCCCTGTTATTACCAAGCTGTAATATGAAGTAAAATATCATTAATATACAAAGTGCAACCTCAAAAGCAGTGCTATAGTCCTGTTTCAGGGAAGGCCTTGTGTATTTCAGCAGGACAATGCAAAACCACATACTGCAGCTATTACAACATTACAACAAATTTCTCAGTTCAAACATTTGTTATGTTATCTATGTTCTATTGTGAATAAAATATTGGCTCATATGATTTGAAAGTCTTTTAGTTTTCATTTTATTCAAGTTTAAAAAACGTCCCAACATTTCTGGAATTCGGGTTGCAATAAAATCAGTACATTTAACATACAAAGTTTAAAAAGCCAAAGTAAAAAAAAAAAAGATTTCAATTTAGATTTAAACTCATAAACAGAATTTGACATTTTCACAGATAAAGGGAGACTACAGCGGAGCAAATATGCCCGTACACTCCACCCATTGATTTTTCATAGGAACTGAATATTACACAACACCGGCCCCTCTGGAAATCCGCCCATGCTTGAAGTAAAGCTGCTCTTAATTTGCATTTAGGATTGCAGTATTAGGAAATATTTACAGTAAATTTCATTGTACAGGGTTGCACAATACGTGATGTCTCCAACAAAGCAATCATTCACAACCTGTAAAATAAATAATGTGGTCTTTAACCGAAAAACTTCTACTTTATTATTATTATTATTATTATTATTATTTCATGACAAACTGAAAGTATTCAATTAATCTTGAATAAGTTTTAAAAATTAAATTGTATTTAATATTGAAATAATCTGGTGTTAAATGAGGAGCTTGTGACGACAAATCTAAATCTAATTCAGTGTCTAAGTACAATAACAAAGCACTTATTTCATCTTTTTAAATTACATCTGCTTTTAAAGTAAACACTTAAATGGATAGTTCTCCCCCCCAAAAAACTTTCATTTATTTTATCTAATATTTTTTGAATATGTTATGTGTATAATGAGGACATGACAGTACACTGCACTGAATGAGCTGGTGCTAAATACATTTCAGTAACACTTTACAATAAGATCTCATTTGTTAACAATGTATTAACTAACATTGAGCAATATATTTGTTACAGTATTTATTCATCTTTGTTAATGTTAGTTTAAAAATACAGTTGTTCGTTCTTTGTTCATGTTAGTTTACGGTGCATTAACTAATGTTAACTTTTGATTTTAATAGTGTAGCCTATTATTAAATACATTAATAAGTACTTAATAAGAAACACACCCATGGCTCATGTATATACTATGTTTGAGGTGTGTTGGATCTGTTAATTGTAACATTTTGCAAGAACTGATTTCGTGTGAAAGTGATCTGTCAACTTCAGTGGAAAAGGATGCGTCAAAGGACACCATATAAAAAGCACAATAAAGAAGCATCTGAATCTAACAGCAGACCACAACGCAGCTGTATCATGAACGGTAATCACTCAGTCTATCTATTGATCATTTTGTTAAATCTTTGGCAAAAGTAGGCTATAGCATTCAAGTTATTTTACTATTTAAGGCAATGTTTTTTAAAAGAACTTATTGCATGAATCCTTTTTCAAATCAAATTATTGCAGCTATCAATTGTTTTTATTTAAAAAAAAAAATATTGAAAATTTAATTATGTTAAAAACATGAATACTACTCCATTTATGTTGCTTTATATTGAGTAATTTGTGATTTTAAATCAGTTCTATTTTTATATCAAAACATTTACAGCTGCCACATAATCATTTCACATGTGTTCATTTTTATAGGTACACAGTTCAAGGTTCAAAATGTCGACCTGCAGCAGGTCCGGAACCAGATCCGGCACAGGACCGAAGGTCTGAGCTCCAGAACTCTGGTGCTGCGAAGAGGACAGCCGTTCACAATTCTCATTAACTATGATGGACGGCCATTCGATCCACAGAGGGAAAAACTGGTCTTTGTTCTAGGTATGTTTGTGCACTCATGCCTGCATCTGCATCTCAATTATGATTAAACTCGTTATTCGTCATTCATCTTACTGCATATTCTGCAAAAACACCTGGAGAAATTACACACTAATATATTTAGTCCTAAATGTATGATTTTTGTATTTGAGTTCCATATAAACTGTCCATGCACTGCACAGTTTTCAAAAATAATCAAAGGAATAAACTTCCATAATATAACAGGTATCTTTTTTTCACATAGTTTATTATTAACTACTTTCATCTGTTTGATTTATTTAAATGACAAAGATTCAATGATTCAAAATGCATTCATTCAAATTGCTTAGAATCTGTGCATTGTGAATTTCAATTTATTCAGTTATCAATATTAGTTCAAATATATGAGACTCAATGAAATTTTATTAATTGATGATAAATATATAAACCTGCTTATTGTGAATTTAAAACACAATCAGTTTATATTATTACAGAAATTAGTGGTGCAACATATTACAATATACCAAAACAAAAACTACAATAAAATTTGTAACAGGAGAATGCATAAATTTTTTTTTACACATGCTCCACAACACAATCACGCAGAGACATTCCCACAGCGTCGAAGACTCTGACGTAGCGTCTCGTTCCCTTCTCAGGGAACCATGGTTACAGGCGTAACTGAAGTACACATTGCTTTATTGTTGTTCACAGTAGGTGTATTTTAACAGTAATATTCAATACTGACCTGAATTAACAAATGTAAAAATAAAACACTATACATCACTGTATAAAATATATATAGACTGATTCCTGTTAGTAAGTGATTTTCTCTTTGTCTTTTGTTGTTTGATCAAAATTAATGGCAAGCGGCATTAGGCTGCTGTCACTTTAAGACCTCATGCATTGATCTAATATACAGACACACACCTCGTTTTCTCCTAACTGTACATTAACTTAAGACATAATCGACTGTGCTTATGTAAACCTTGTGTGTATCTAAAAGTTTAAGCACAGTAAGATGAAAAAGATAGCATAGTTCAGTACTCATGCACTGACTGATGCTTTTCCATTGGCTCAACATATTATTTGTGATTGAACCCATGTTAACAGACTGTTTCCACAAAAGATTAAATTCAATTCACAGAAATTCAGTTTGTACATGTGAGCAGTCACCATTGCTGTATTGTTCTTTTTACACATTCCTTTATGGGGAAAATGAATAGTATCTTACTTTATTCACTAACTGCTCTCTCCTCGCCGCAGGGCCGCTGGATGTGGAGGTCCCTCTCTCTGTGTGTGGACAGCCTTCTCCAAATCAATGGAGTGCCATTCAGGAGAAGAGCCTACCCATCCCGTATGCACCCTGTCCACTGACAGTATCACTGTCCAGCCCTGTGTCTGCTTATGTAGGAGTCTATAAACTCCAGCTGAGAGTCGAGACCGGCCGGAGTGCCAAAACCTTTAGTCTTGGCCATTTCACACTCCTCTGCAACCCCTGGTGCCAAGGTGAGTAGGAGAAAGAACTGTAATGTACAGAAGCGTGTTTTTGTCATGCAATAAAAAAATAAAAATAAAATTGCAACATATTTCAGAATTCAAACTTTTTTCTCTGAGATCAGAAAAGCTGGAAAAAAGGTAGCAATTAGTACTCCAAATAAAGTTTAATTATATAATTTTTATTATATCAGTAAGTCTCAAGTGATATGTCAGTAAATATGTTAATAGATTTGAACTATACTTAGTATGAAATAAATGTACTTTAAATATATTACTGTTCTGCTATAGGGGTTACTGGAATTGCATTCTGGTCAAAATTGCAAGATGTAAACTCGCAATTGCAAGAACAAAAGTCAAATTTTTTTTACTTTTTTTACTTTTTTATTCTTTGGCATAAACAAGTTTCCACAGTAAATGTATGTTGGATATTTTTGTTGATCACTGACAGCAATTTCATGCTTTAACTAATGAGATATAAAATTGTGAGAAATAACAATTGCGAGAAAAAAAAGTCAGAATTGTGAGATAAAAAAAATCACAATTATCTTTTTTAATTTTCAATTCCAGACAGCGGAAATAAGTTTTTATATGTTCCACATGTGTAAGGGAACAATGGATTTCAGATTGTCTATTGCATGAAGGTAGAACGGAAACATGACAGTAATGCAGTTTTTGTAATTCCATCATCTTTTAATATTTTCATCGTCATTGCGCAATGATTGGCTAAATGTTCCTGTTGGGTAGAACACTAGTGCTAGTGTTTGACAGCATGATTCTGTGTAAGATCTTTTTTTTTTTTTTCATTTTGAAATGTAGAGTTTGTAGTTTGTAGAGTTTGTAACAAAATGTGGTTTGGGGCAGAAAATTAACTATTTGGCTAATTGTGTGATGTAGGTGTGTTGCTGTGTTAAGAGCCCGTCCGTTTGTGGGTGAAAGACACTGGTCGGAATCGATTTAATGCCCAATAATTCGTAAAGTTCGTGTAACGTCCGTGACATAAATGCCGTGCCCTGATCAGTGAGGATTTCCTTAGGGATCCCCACTCGGGATATTAAAGAAAACAGTGCGTCAGCAACACTCTTAGTGGAAATGTTGCGGAGAGCCACTGCTTCTGGATATCATGTTGCATAATCCACAATGACTAATGCAAAACGATGCCCTCGTGCTGATCACTCTAATGGCCCGATGAGGTCCATGCCAATTCTCTCGAAGGGGACCTGCATTAATGGGAGGGGGCACAAAGGCGCTTTTGGGGTGGCCGGTAGGTTTACCAAATGACATTCACGAAAAGCCGCGCACCACCTGCGCACATTCTCGTGAATGCCCGGCCAAAAAAATCGGGTCATAAGGCGATTTAGTGTCGTTCCCTGTCCTAAATGACCAGCCATTGGATTAGAATGAGCCGCCTGAAAAAGCATTTCCTGGCGGCTCCTAGGAACTAATAACTTTGTTGTATCTTCTTTTGTCTGAGCGTCTTGGGTCACTCGATACAACCTATCTTTAATCATTGCAAAATATGGATAGGTAAGCGGCTGTCCAGGATGGAGAGGCTGACCGTCGATGGTCCTGTTCAAATGCGCGTTTTAGCGCCTCATCCTGAGACTGCTCCAGGGGAAAATCATTGCGCTCCGAGAGAATAATTCTCTCGATTTCGCTCTGTTCCCCTGAGGCAGTACCCAGTGGTCCCGGTTCAGTCTCTCCCGCCTGCACACTCGCATTCCCTTCCAGTGCATTTTTCCCCCAAGAGGCATCCATACATAAAACCCCCAATAATTCTGTAAACGCTGGCCAATTCGTTCCCAAAATTAACGGATGCCGGAGGTGCGGATTAACTGCCACTTCAACACTATGTTTTTGACCCCGAAATTGAATAATAACTGGCACAATAGGATACTCCATCACATCCCTATGCACACACCGCACCTTAACCATGCGGCTCGTATCCAATGCCCCGGATTGTACCAGACTTTGATGGATCGAGGTTTGGTTACATCCTGAATCCACCAATGCCTGATAGGTACCCCCCTTGATACTCACAGGTATTTGGTACCACCCAGCCTGACCGGGGGCAGCCTGCGGGACATCCGGGACCCGGATCATTGTCCCCACCTCCATAACTGGGCACCTGTCCACAAAATGGTCTGGGTCCCCGCAACGCCAGTAGGCCGGCCCAGACCTCCCCGCTGCTCCGGTGGCAGAGAGTGGGTTAAGCGGCTGGCGTGAAGAGAGCAGAGAAACAGGAGCGGGGTCCCCCTGGGCGGGACTCGTGGCGCCGCATAGGGAACGTGGTTATTCCCGCCCCGCCCTGCCCCGCCCCCGGAGGGGCCGGGTGGATGGGACCTGGGTAGAGGGACAGGGCGAGAGAGAGAAGGAGATGGAAGAGAGGGAGAGAGAGAAGCAGATGGAAGAGGTTCGCCGACCCCTGGGCACGCCACCATATGGTCCTCCGCAAGATGAATAGCCGACTCCAGCGACGTGGGGCGGTGGCACTGGACCCACTCGGCCGTTCTCCTGGGCAGCCGAGTGATGAACTGCTCCAGTACCACTCGGTCGATGATCATCTCCACGTCGCTTCCGTCGGCCAGCAACCATTTGCGGCAGGAGTCCCGGAGCTGTTGGGCCAACACGAAGGGCCGGCCGGACTCCGCCAGCTCCAAGGACTGGAACCGCTGGCGGTGTTGTTCAGGGCTCCGGCCGACCCGCTGGATGATGGCCCTCTTCAGATCTTCGAACACCAGGAGGTTCTGCACCGGAAGCTGCTGTGCAGCTGCCTGGGACTCCCCTGAGAGCAGTGGGACCAGGCTCATCGGCCACTGGTCCCTTGGCCATCCACAGACCTCGGCCGACCTCTCGAAGAGGTCGAGGAATGCCTCCGGGTCGTCCTCAGGCCCCATTTTGTGGAGTGGAATATGGGTGGGCACAGCTCGTTGTTCCAAAGCTTCCGGCCGAACCTCCCGGTCCATCCAGCTCCGGAACCTCTCGCGGTCTTCCTGCTGGACTTGGAGGATGGTTTGGAACCACCTCTCCTGATCTTGACGTAAGTCCAGCAGGGCTTGGTGTTGCTCTCGCTGCATGACCGCGAGGGACGTGATGAGCTCCGCAAATGGTGCGGCGGAGGGCGTTTGCAAGACGTCCGTCTTCCTTCCCGGGTTTCGGCACCAGTGTAACAAAGTTCGTATAAATAGGAAGGAAGACGACAAGGATCGGCGTTAACTACTAGCTGCTTTATTTGTGCAAAATCAAACAAAAGATGTGCAGACAGGCACCAAGCGGTCATAAACAAAAATTAATCACTCCAAAATCACAGCAGCAAGTCTCCAGGAGTGTGGCAGCCAGTAGTCCTTCTCTCTCTCGCTCACTCCTGTTTCTCCTGGCGTTAAATACTCTCTCCATGCCAATTACTGCAACAAGAGACAGGTGTTTGTTATTTACGCTTAACCCACTCATTCACCGCGCGTCTCCTGACGCTCTCCCCCTACTGCAGCGTTCGCTGAACCACGCCCCCCTTGCCACACATGGTAACAAGAATATCTATGGCTAAAGCTCTTTTCAGTCGGTGCATTCTTTTCCTGCTTTTTTTTTTTTTTTTGTCTGTTGTAACAGTATGAAACAAGACAACATACAGTATATTGCACATTTGGGGTCTTTCATTTATGATGCATCTCACTGGAATGAACAGTTATATAATATATTGTAAAATGTATTTCATTCCTATGATGTAAAGCTGAATTTTCAGCATCATTACACTGATCAATATCACATTATCTTTTATTGTTTTACATCTTTTTGCGCTTTTATTGAACTTCACATCCATATGTACATCAAATCTTCAAATTCAAATCCATATGTCTTGATCCTTGTGTCCCTTTTGCTTTCATTTATTATCATTATACAGAGATCAATCAACAAAAATCCTGTTTTGTTATTCTGCAGATGATCCAGTGTTCCTGCCGTCGGAGGAACTGAGGAATGAATACGTCATTTGTGATTATGGCGTGCTGTATAAGGGCACCCCCTCTGAGATGGTCCTCAGACCCTGGTCTTTTAATCAGGTGAGATGTTTGACCATTGACTTTAATGGCACAGCACTGGAAAACTGTTTCTCATTAACTCCTGTTCAATGTATTTTCAGTATGATAAAGGGATGCTGGACATCTGTATGCAGTTGCTGCAGATAAGTCCTCAATCTCAAGCCGACATGAGGAAAGATCTGCTGAACCGCAGCAGTCCGGTGTACATCAGCCGCGTGATCTCCGCTATGGTGAGGATCTCCTCCTCTCATTCTCTGCTCTCCACTGCCACTCTCAATCTGCTAATAAAGTCTCTGTCTTTCTGAGCAGGTGAACTGTCAGGACGACAAAGGGGTGTTGCAGGGGAACTGGTCAGACAACTACAGCAGCGGTGTCCACCCCTCGACGTGGTCCGGCAGTGGAGATATTCTCAGGATGTGGTCAGAATCACAATTCAGACCCGTGAAATACGGGCAGTGCTGGGTGTTCGCTGCTGTCATGTGTACAGGTGTGAGGTCTTACACTACCGTTCAAAAGAAAATATACGGTGATTTATACAGCCAAACTCTTAAAAAAAAACAATGGCCATTTTCTTTTTGTGTTTCATTGACTGAATGAAAATAATCTGTGCTTGGATCAGCATGGTGGTTTATAATTGTGTGCAACATTGTTTTTGCGTGAAGAGTTCCTTGAATGGGTCATTAGTAATTTAATTGGTGCTGTTGATGATCAATATCAAATGCAGTTGTTTGTGTAACAGTAATGAGAGCCCTCGGCATCCCAACTCGAGTGGTCACCAACTTCAACTCCGGCCACGACACAAATGACAACATGGTGATTGAGGAATATTACTCAGAGATGGGGCAAAAGCTGTCCATAGGCCAGGATAGCATCTGGTGAGTTACATTCTGAAAGCTGAAAATCTTCTTGTTATATTACTAAAATCAGAATATTACAGGACACATAATGCCATTTAATATCCAGTAACATCTTGTACTTGGTGATGTTCCTCAGAGCTGTCCAAACTGGCTTTGGCTTTTTTTTGTTTGTTTGTTTTCTTCTTTTCAGCTTTTCAGAGTAGCTTTTTTAGGCCATGTTTTCATGTGGTATTAAGATTCATTTTGACACTAAATTCAGGTGTAAACAGGGTACTAGATATTATATGCTGCTGTTATGAATTGCGCTGTCTGGATGAAGATACGGCGCAGCGAGTTGTGTTGAGTTCAGCGATTTAGTGAAGAGAAAACTCACGGAGTTCATTCATGAAGTTGCGTGGACAACACACGGCATCCGTGTATACATGCACACTTTGGTTAGAATGGTAATGATGCAATTAAAGTGTTTACATGCCATACATGTTTACACCACCTAGTTTAATGCAATTATGGTTACTTAATCGAATTCGTTTAATCTCAATATTGCCAAAATCAATTGTCAATGATGTAATATCTAGTGATGGGCAGATCGAGGCTTCATGAAACACTGAAGCAGTTGAATAAAATGTGCCGTAATGATTCGAGGCTTCGAAACAATCTGACACCCGTCTCCACGGTGACCCCTAGTGGTCAGAGCAGTGCAAATGCAACAAAACTCAGGCCAAACATGCGTTAAAAATACACTTTAACCAATGTATTGCAAAAGTTTTATTTAAAGTAAAATCAATTAAATGGAATTAACTAATCATCTAATAAGATTAAATATAGAGTGTCTGTATAATTTGTGTTCTTTTATCAATTTTAAAGGCTTGTTTCTCTGTTCCATGGCTCAAGCTAAACAGGCCAATAAGAGATTAATAACTACCATTATTCATTTTAATTATTCTAATGTATAATTAAAACATGTACAACTGTATAAAACTGATCGGAGATCAGGTAAAACCATAGGGTAAAGCCCTAGACACTTGTTCAATAGTTCTCAGTGAATCTGCATGATTCATGGGCTCACTTTATCATCGCCCTCTGTTGGTGAACCATTGAAATTTCGAACTGTTTCGAAACGGTGATGACGTGATGAAGCCTCGTTTACTAAAATCACGTGACTTTGGCAGTTTGATACACGCTCCGAATCACTGATTCGAAACAAAAAGATTCATGAAGCTTCGGAGCTTCATGAAGCAGCGTTTCGAAATCGGCCATCACTAGTAATATCCACTGCTATCCTCAGTTTCTGCTTGTAGAAACCATGGCGACTCACGTGGACGAATGCAAAAGTGTTGGTTATACAGCATCTAGCACACCGCTGTTGTGTCACTCAGTCATCTTGAATCACGATTATTCATTGGCGAGTACAGACAATAAATAAAAAACGCAAACATAGATCAACTGAGGCAAGCAGACTTTGGGACAAATGGAGAAATAAATAAGGATCAATATCAGCGTGACATTTTCAAGATGGAGAGAGCATCGCGACAAACTTGGACTTGACCGAGACATAGAGTTATTTTGCACTTTGTTTGTACTTCAGTAACGCTTTTTATCAAGTCTGGTGACCTATGGCAATGAAATGAAATACAGTATGTGTTGCACAAATATATTTAGCTGTTACTTGCAAATACTGTGGGTTCATTTTAAACACGTAAAACTGTGCAGCATTAACCCACCAAATCATTTGAACACAAATCCATTCTTCTCTGCATGGTGAAAATGACATCTCCCATCGTTCCACTCTCCTTCATAGCATGATCATGCTTCACCTTTGTTATTGTTTTGAAAATGTGACCCCTGGCAGCAAAAACTTACATATTGTGTCTTTAACGCCACACGATCCGCTCGGAACAACTGCAGATGTAGCACAATGTTTGGAATGGCTTTCAGTTTCAGTGAAGCACAATGCATGAAGTCCTTATTTGTGCAGGTGAGAAGCAGTTAATCCATTTTGTGAGGAAGGGATCGGAGATTCGCTAAATGAACGCTTACAGAGCTTGACCGGCGCACCGGCTCGCTTCCCTCACATCCGTCTGACAGCGTGTTTGACGTTCAAAAACCGGAAAAATATTGTCTGGTGTGTGTTGTCTAATATTAAGTAGTTTGTCTCCTGTAAAAACTGTGAGAAAAAGAATGACCAAAGGCAGAACAAACAAACAAAAACAAAAGAAGAATGGGAGAGCTCCAAACCGAGGCAGCCAGTCCGCGGCGCCATCCTGAGTGTAAAAGTTTGGAGTCGGTAAGATTGTGAAATGCATTTGAAAGAAGTCTCTTTTATGTTCGTCAAGGCTGCATTTATTTGATAATAAATGCAGTAAAAACAGTAATATCATGAAATAGCTGTTTAATGCATGCTAAGGCAAAATGCTTGGCCTGTTTCAGGAACTTCCATGTGTGGGTGGAGAGCTGGATGAAGAGGCCTGATCTGGGTCAAGGTTATGATGGCTGGCAGGTTGTTGACCCCACACCTCAAGAGAAGAGCGGGGGTCGGTCATTACAGTCATTTTAATGCATATAGAAAACTCATGTGTATTTAATCTGTGCAAAAAAAAAAAAAAAGTTATTTTTCAGCAGGTTATGATGCTCTTTATGCTAAAACACCAAATGAATGATACTCTGTCACAGGAATATTCCGCTGTGGCCCTGCTGCTGTTAAAGCCATTTCTGAGAAGAAGGTGGACATGCCATTCGATGTGCCGTTCGTTTATGCAGAAGTGAATGCAGATGTGCATAAAATAATCTTGAGAAATGGGAAGAGATTATCATGCACTGTTGAAAAGGACAGAGTCGGAGCCCTGATCTGTACCAAACATCCCGGATCCAAGAAAATGCAGGATATCACGGCAGAATACAAACCTAAGAAGGGTAAGAGAATAACAGAAAAAAAAAATACTTACTTCTAAATAAACCTTTATTCAAACATTTAATTTCTTTCTCATTTAGATGTCATGATATGTGTTTGCCCCATCGCTCCCAGAGTTGAAAGCAGTAAGCCATTTTATCATTGCATTTATTACAATTCATCTAACTAGTATCAACATTTCCAAAATTATCATTGTAAAAAAAAAAAAAAACAGGTTTCTGGAAGACTTTGAGGATACATTTTGACACACATGACTGATAAATTTACTCAGTGTACATTAAAATCATATTAATAATCAAGTCTATATCTTTTTAGTGATACTTTTCAACAAGAGAGAAAAAAATGAAATCAGTCACAAAATACAATTGTGTATGCTTGCACCAAGACAAATAAAAAATAATAATAAAAAATGAAATATACCTGGGAAACACACAGACAGAGAGAGAGAGAGAGCACAGACATATGAAGACTTTAGATGCAAAAGCTTCTAAGTGCCATCTGAAATTTTCAGACTCCTATGTTCAGACTCAGTAATTTCACTATTTATTGCCATTAAAATGAAACATAAACATGCCTGATAAAAATGCTAATTTTAGACAGCACTTAGAGGCTTTTGCATCTGAAGTCTTCATATATATATATATATATATATATATATATATACATACATATATATACACACACACTACACACACACACACACACACACACACACACACACACATATATATATATATATATATATATATATATATATATATATATATATATGTGTGTGTGTGTGTTCTGTGTGTATTTCATTTTTTAGTAATCTTTTATTTGTCTTGGTGCAAGCATACACAATTGTAATTAATAAAAATATATAAATATGCATGAAAAATAAATTATTTATAGATAGATATATATATAGAATACAGCAGTAATAATAATAGTAATATTTAAAAATAAATAAATATATATATATATATATATATATATATATATATATATATATATATATATATATATATATATATATATATATATATATATATATATATATATATATGTATTATTCATCTACATTTTACAAATACTCTCTTCTAGTTACCAATGGAGAAGGGGATTGGAGAACAGTTGGTATGTTCTAGCATTTTTTCCCCTCATAAACACTGCAACTTGTTTGAGTAATATGACTGAACAGAGAGATATAACATTTAATTTTATATATTTTTTGTTATTCATCTACATTTTACAAATACTCTCTTCTAGTTTCCAATGGAGAAGGGGATTGGAGAACAGTTGGTATGTTCTAGCATTTTTTCCCCTCATAAACACTGCAACTTGTTTGAGTAATATGACTGAACACAGAGATATAACATTTAATTTTATATATTTTTTGTTATTCATCTACATTTTACAAATACTCTCTTCTAGTTTCCAATGGAGAAAGAGATTGGAGAACAGTTGGTATGTTCTAGCATTTTTTCCCCTCATAAACACTGCAACTTGTTTGAGTAATATGACTGAACAGAGAGATATAACATTTAATTTTATATATTTTTTGTTATTCATCTACATTTTACAAATACTCTCTTCTAGTTTCCAATGGAGAAGGGGATTGGAGAACAGTTGGTATGTTCTAGCATTTTTTCCCCTCATAAACACAGCTCCTTGTTTGAGTAATATGACTGAACACAGAGATATAACATTTAATTTTATATATTTTTTGTTATTCATCTACATTTTACAAATACTCTCTTCTAGTTTCCAATGGAGAAAGAGATTGGAGAACAGTTGGTATGTTCTAGCATTTTTTCCCCTCATAAACACTGCAACTTGTTTGAGTAATATGACTGAACACAGAGATATAACATTTAATTTTATATATTTTTTGTTATTCATCTACATTTTACAAAAACTCTCTTCTAGTTTCCAATGGAGAAGGGGATTGGAGAACAGTTGGTATGTTCTAGCATTTTTTCCCCTCATAAACACAGCTCCTAGTTTGAGTAATATGACACAGAGATCTAACATTTAATTTTGTGTCAACTCATGCAGTTCCTGAGGGCATTGCAGTTTCTCTCCAGCTCTTGAAAGCTCCCATAGTCGGAGAAAACATTTCTTTCAACGTCATAATCACTAACAAAGGGGAATGTTCCGAAAATGCTGAGAAAACATGTGAACGCTCAGAGCAAAGAGTACAACTGCAATCCCTCTGAAGCCTTCTGGAAGGCCGATAATGATCTGGAGATCGGCCCGTATGAAAGTAAGAGTTCTGCGACCTATACTGATCCACAAAAACTGCTTAAAATGAGTTTAAAATGTAGCTTACTTATAACCAGAAATTTGAACCTGCAGATGTTTTTAAAAATATTATAATTTTTTTCAGGAAGGATCTCGATCCGCAATCTTATCAAGAGTCTTTTTTTGTTTTGGATATTAAGAAATTTAAGAAGTATAAAGAGTTTGCTGAGCAGTGCAGCCAAACTAAATTGCCCCAATTTAAAAAATAAAGCCCAAAAATTACAGATTTTGCTTTTTGCAGATATGCACAAAAAATAAAAAATTACAGTCTTTATCTTTTGGGAAAACAGGCCATAAAACCCCACAATGCACCCAATTTGACCTTGAACAAGCCTTACAATGCAACAACACCCATCTGGATGTTATTGGACTTTTTGAATACAACCAAAATGTGTTGAAATGATTCGTTAGGGATTGCGCAGTAAACTCCATGATTCCTGTTTGTTGTTCTCCACCAGCCATGACTGTAAAACACGAGATCTCCTTCGAGGAGTACATGGCGAAGGAGGTGATGGAGGATCATCTGGTTAACCTGGCTGTGGTTATAGAGGATGTGGAGTCTGAGGAGAGAGTGCTGGCTTCAGAGGAGTTCCACATCAAGAGCCCTGCCCTCAAAATACATGTACTGGTGGCCCATCAGACACTTAAATATATATATAGACCCCCTTTCATACCAATCAATTCACAGTGGACAAAACGAGTCCCATCCTATAATGGTTTGCAAATGCAAGATGTTCGTTTTGTGACTAAATTAAACCATTTTCAGCTTGTTTTTCATTATTTAATAAAGACACGTATTACTCCAAGATTATGGACATTATGAGGATTTTTAAGATTCTAAGATAAAGATTTTTATTTGCATTAAAGGTGCCCTCGAATGAAAAATTGAATTTATCTTGGCATAGTCAAATAACAAGAGTTCAGTACATGGAAATGACATACAGTGAGTCTCAAACACCATTGTTTCCTCCTTATATAAATCTCATTTGTTTAAAAGACCTCCGAAGAACAGGCGAATCTCAACATAACACCTACTGTTACGTAACAGTCGGGGTGTACGCCCCCAATATTTGCATATGCCAGCCCATGTTCAAAGCATTACACAAGGGCAGCCAGTAACGTCTGGATCTGCACAGGTGAATCAACAGACTAGGTAAGCAAGCAAGAACAATAGCGAAAAATGGCAGATGGAGCGATAATAACTGACATGATCCATGATAACATGATATTTTTAGTGATATTTGTAAATTGTCTTTCTAAATGTTTCGTTAGCATGTTGCTAATGTACTGTTAAATGTGGTTAAAGTTACCATCGTTTATTACTGTATTCACAGAGACAAGAGCCGTCGCTATTTTCATTATTAAACACTTGCAGTCTGTATAATTCATAAACACAACTTCATTCTTTATAAATCTCTCCAACAGTGTAGCATTAGCCGTTAGCCACGGAGCACAGCCTCAAACTCATTCAGAATCAAATGTAAACAATGTAACAGTATACAATACTCACATAATCCGACGCATGCATGCAGTATGCATGACGAACACTTTGTAAAGATCCATTTGAGGGTTATATTAGCTGTGTAAACTTTGTTTATGCACTGTTCAAGGCAAGCGCGAGCTCCGTGAGCGTGGAGCACGAGAATTAAAGGGCCAGTAGCCCTGAATCGGCTCATTTATAATGATGCCCCAAAATAGGCAGTTAAAAAAATGAATTAAAAAAAATCTATGGGGTATTTTGAGCTGAAACTTCACAGACACATTCAGGGGACACCTTAGACTTATATTACATCTTTTTAAAAGTTATAGTTAAGAGTTACAGCCATTTGGTGCAAACCCTGTGTTTTTGTTTGTTTGTTTTTTTCAGGTTCAAAACAAGCGCTCGGTCATCATCAACGAGCAGCAGCTCGCCATGGTGACTTTTACCAACACGTTTGATGTTGCAGTGAGCGGTGAACTCACCGTAGAGGGTTCAGGACTCTTACAGGAGAAGGTCCAGATCAGGTACATTTCAGTTTTTATAGCTCTTTTCTGAGAGGTCGCCGAACAAATTCACAAAAATAGAAAAGTTCAGTGACTGTTCTTCAAAAGGTTTTCCAAACACATCCCTGTCTGCCATTGGTCAAACAAACAGATAGCTCCGCCCTAAATACACACCTTTGGTTGATGTTCAGACAAGATTCATGTTTAGAAAGCATCACAGTGTAACTATTTTTAGAAAAATCAAAGATTGTGTCAGCATAATTAGCTTGTTTGAGATAAAGTAATTTAATATCCAAAACACAGCACTTTCTGTCTTCTGACTTCCATTTCTTTAGTGAGAAAGTAACTGATATTTGTAATGAAATCTGAAAGATTTCCGTCCCTCCATTGAAAGTCTGTTCACCCAAAACTGATGCTTAAAGAGATGGTTAAATAAATCCATATGTATGGAGTGGTTTAATCCAAGTCGTCTGAAGAGACACGATTGTTGTTTTATATGATAAACAGATTTAATTTAGGCTTTTATTCACATATCACAACATTGATCAGGAACTCAAGTATGGTAAGATTGTTCTTATGCATCAAGCAAGTACGGTTGAGATCTATAAATGTTTGCAGATCAATGCATGAATAAAAGCCTTTGAGATGAATCCTTATTGATGCAATGCACCCTTTTTTGTGTAAATGACTATTTTTAACCATGATCAGTATAATCAGTGATGCTTGCTTTAGTCTTTAAAATGTCCTGTGCTTTATATCTCAGCCTTACGATCCAGCCTGGAGAAACCATTTGGAGGTCCGTCAATATCATTCCCAGGATGACGGGTGACAAGATGCTTCACGGTAGTTTAGTGTTGACAAATCTGCCCATCATCCTCCGTGGATTCAAGACCGTCAATGTTCAAGCAGCTTAGAGATGTCTGTGAACCCTCAACATGACATACTAGTGGCTGAAACACCTTTGGAAATGATTGCTTTCTATTACAGTTTTTTTTTAAATTGACAATTAAGTTGCATTATGATTGGTTAGATCACCTGTCAATCAAACTCCCAGTGAAGGGTCAATTAGCCCGTGCATATCCCAACTCTTTTTGCCAGCATGGGTCACCTGTTTTTAACTCCTCAGGCCCACTTTGACTGCCTTCAGTCAAAAAGATCATCAGGGCCTCTTTTTTTCTACATTAAAAAATAAAGTTGAATATTGTCTGAACTTCTTTCTGTGAGAAACTGCATTTATTAGTGATTCGAATGGGAGTCTGAGAGCTACTTCTCCTTGAAGTAGATGTTTCCTCTCTCTATGTGCATGTGTTAGTATCTCTGCAGGACTGGACTCCAGAGAGATGGAAAACTGCACCCAGTACAGAATGGACATGGGCATCTTCAGATATATTGGCGCTGAGGAGGGTTGATATACACTTCATGTGCAAAACTCTAATCTCGTTGTCACCTAAATAATCCTTGAAGAGTTGCTTTTAGACTAAACGTACATGTGTTTAACCAATCCGAATCCTTTTTTTTTTTCATGGAGTAATGATGTAGTTAGTGACGTTTGTTAGAGTATAATTTCTGCTATATTGAGTTTGTACGCAGAGCGGCCTACGAGCTCCTCGCAAGTACTGAAGCTGACTTGTGATAATAAAACTACAAACTATTTTCTTCAGTAAATTTTTCTTCAATTGACTGCATCTCTGACTCCTGGTCTTTATTCATTATTTCTGGTCCCTGGGTCTTAACTGTAAATTTCCCTAAAGCATAGTCAGTTCTTTTCATTACTTGGACATGCACAGTAAAATAGGACTTAGAATTGTTTTTGGGTTTTTTGTTTGAGGATGCAGAACAACACAGACAAGCAGAGAGAGGAAAAATAATGTCTGGGAGAGGAATAGATGGATCAGGAAGAAGAAGAGGGGTAGGAATGTGTGCTGGATTGTGCATGTTATTTTTTCCACTTACACATAGGAATGCTGATTTCTGCCATGGAATGGAAAATAAAAAGGTAACTGACATTTTAAAGAACAGAATATATGTTTAAGTGATAATATTGGTTACTTAAAGTTCATTTGACTGATGCATTCCATCAGATTTCGTTTTGCAGCGTTGAGCATTATAATCAATCACACACATTTCTGTTGAGCTTATGAATGTGATGGCCAATCAGATTAGTCATTGCTGAAACGAAGAGTTTTGTACAGAGTGCGCACTCTCTGACTGAAGAGAGAAAGAGAGTGTGAAAAATCCACATTCAAACCAAAATATCTGACTTCCTGTTGGTCGGAGCTAATGACTGTAAATTAGAAAGTTGTCCGGCTCGATGAGAACAATGTGTGTACTGAATTTGATGACTGTAGGTTAAGCTAATCCGTTTTGTCAAAAGGTGGTGCTATAGAGGCCCTCCTCCCTGCCTGTTTCTGAGGTTTTGCCCATCTCTAATGGATGACAATCCTGACACGTGTGTCGAGTTTCATGCAATTTGATGCATGCTAAGAGTCTCAGAAGCATCCAAAACAATATTGAAGTTTGATCTGTTGCTATGGCAACACTGTTTGAAAAATATCAAAAATCTTTTCACAGGTCTGCATTCGCCACGTCTTGACATTATTGCAAATCAGCAAATCAGGTAAAAATAAGAGGGTGATCTCAAAGCATTTTGAAAGTGACACACTTCCTGCTGCCAGTTGGTGGCGCTATAACTTTGACTCACAATAATCACATCCATGTGATCAGCCTCCTACAACGAACACACCGCTGAAGTTTCATAAAAATCAATCAATGTATGCAGACATTATAACACATTTCCTGTTTCCCTTTTCTCGCCATAAATTTGTTGCCTCGCCACAGCCAAACCGTTCCAGATATCAAAAATCCTGCTTGCAATTTAGCATCCTCAGTGTCTTGACTTCATGCTGACAGAGTTTGGTCATGATCAGATTAATCGCCTAGAAGGAGTATATCAAATTCCAGAGCATGCATTTTCCAAACAACCCATAATAGCTGACTTCCTGTTGAGCTGGCGTATAACTTAGAGCATGAAAGTTGTTCAGCCCGACGAGGTCTACATGTGTACTGAGTTTCATACTAATACGTGCAAGTGTGTTTGATATATGAGCCAAGTTTTCAGACCCTATTCAGGGGGGCGCTGTCAAGCCCCTGTGTCACCAGCCTCTGCGGCATCCTAATGTGTGCCAATTTTCAAGAGTTTTTGAGCATGTTAAGCCCCCCCAAAAGCCCCAGATGGTTGGAACAAAAAATCAGTGCCATATATTGTACAATGAAGTACATGGTATCGTCACCATCAGTGTCCCAGACCGGATGCATCACCAGATGTGTAACTATAAGCATAAGTACTATTGTGCGTCAGATTAATACCACTACTGGAGAGCTGGGACAAAAATGGGAAAATTGCAGCTACAACAACCCAGACTGAACTGTGACCTATAGATAAATAGATAGATATAGCCTCTTTCTCTCTCTCTCTATGTGTGTGTGTGTATATATATATACAGTGGGTACGGAAAGTATTCAGACCCCCTTAAATTTTTCACTCTTTGTTATATTGCAGCCATTTGCTAAAATCATTTAAGTTCATTTTTTTTCCTCATTAATGTACACACAGCACCCCATATTGACAGAAAAACACAGAATTGTTGACATTTTTGCAGATTTATTAAAAAATAACTGAAATATCACATGGTCCTAAGTATTCAGACCCTTTGCTGTGACACTCATATATTTAACTCAGGTGCTGTCCATTTCTTCTGATCATCCTTGAGATGGTCCTACACCTTCATTTGAGTCCAGCTGTGTTTGATTATACTGATTGGACTAGATTAGGAAAGCCACACACCTGTCTATATAAGACCTTACAGCTCACAGTGCATGTCAGAGCAAATGAGAATCATGAGGTCAAAGGAACTGCCTGAAGAGCTCAGAGACAGAATTGTGGCAAGGCACAGATCTGGCCAAGGTTACAAAAACATTCTGCTGCACTTGAGGTTCCTAAGAGCACAGTGGCCTCCATAATCCTTAAATGGAAGACGTTTGGGACGACCAGAACCCTTCCTAGAGCTGGCCGTCTGACCAAATTGAGCTATCGTGGGAGAAGAGCCTTGGTGAGAGAGGTAAAGAAGAACCCAAAGATCACTGTGGCTGAGCTCCAGAGATGCAGTCGGGAGATGGGAGAAAGTTGTAGAAAGTCAACCATCACCAGTCAGGGCTTTATGGCAGAGTGGCCCGACGGAAGCCTCTCCTCAGTGCAAGATACATGAAAGCCCGCATGGAGTTTGCTAAAAAACACCTGAAGGACTCCAAGATGGTGTCTTGTCCTTCATTTGTCTTGCACTGAGGAGAGGCTTCCGTCGGGCCACTCTGCCATAAAGCCCCGACTGGTGGAGGGCTGCAGTGATGGTTGACTTTCTACAACTTTCTCCCATCTCCCGACTGCATCTCTGGAGCTCAGCCACAGTGGTCTTTGGGTTCTTCTTTACCTCTCTCACCAAAGCTCTTCTCCCCCGATAGCTCAGTTTGGTCGGACGGCCAGCTCTAGGAAGGGTTCTGGTTGTGCCAAACGTCTTCCATTTAAGGATTATGGAGGCCACTGTGCTCTTAGGAACCTTAAGTGCAGCAGAAATGTTTTTGTAACCTTGGCCAGATCTGTGCCTTGCCACAATTCTGTCTCTGAGCTCTTCAGGCAGTTCCTTTGACCTCATGATTCTCATTTGCTCTGACATGCACTGTGAGCTGTAAGGTCTTATATAGACAGGTGTGTGGCTTTCCTAATCAAGTCCGAATCAGTATAATCAAACACAGCTGGACTCAAATGAAGGTGTAGAACCATCTCAAGGATGATCGGAAGAAATAGACAGCACCTGAGATAAATATATGAGTGTCACAGCAAAGGGTCTGAATACTTAGGACCATGTGATATTTCAGTTTTTCTTTTTTAATAAATCTGCAAAAATGTCAACAATTCTGTGTTTTTCTGTCAAAATGGGGTGCTGTGTGTACATTAATGAGGAAAAAAAATGAACTTAAATGATTTTAGCAAATGGCTGCAATATAACAAAGAGTGAAAAATTTAAGGGGGTCTGAATACTTTCCGTACCCACTGTATATATATATATATATATATATATATATATATATATATATATATATATATATATATATATATATATATATATAAATACACTGCCCTCCAAAAGTTTGGAAAAAGTTGTTGGTTTTGGACAACACTGGCATGAATCCTTTTTAATTTCTGATAATTTTCCACTGATAAGGGACAACACAAACTGGAGGGCAGTTTATATATGTATATGTGTGTGTGTGTGTGTGTGTGTGTGTGTGTGTGTGTGTGTGTTTACATAATGAATCATGCAATCAGTGTTGAAAGAGCTCGTACAAAGGTTCAGAGTTCTGGATTGTGTCGATTCACGTTTACTTGTCTTTCTGCTTCCTCATGTTTAGCGCGCGCTCTCACTCTAGCTCATGTTTAGCGCGTTCACGCTGACTCATGGTTTCAACATTCGGCTGAGTCATGCTCCAGTCCAGATTTACTGCTGCGTTTCTTATCGCTGCTCAGCGAATCACAGCCAATAAATCTCGTGTCAGGTCTCTCTTATGTCAGGTGATCTTCATAACAGACTCACAGTATTCTGTGTGAGACAGAAACTATTATAATGTTCTTTCTCTCTGATACTGATTGTGTTTTAGAGCTGATCATGACCTCTGAACTACATCTTTACATTTTTTCAGAATCAGAAACAGCTTTATTGCATAACTTGGTATTGAAGCTTCCAGTGCACACATATAAATATAACAAGACATGTATATAAAAGTAGGCTATAAGACACAGATAGGTTTGGTCAGAATAAACATATTTACAGACTATGAACATATTACATTAATGTGAATAATGATATGAATAAATAGTCACATTCAGAGAACAGACAATCCCATATATCACACTTTTATGTGAACATCTGTAGCTGCTCATGTGATTGAAATTCTCCCCAGTCATGTTTTCAACATCTCTCCTCCTCCTGAGCTGATGAATGTGTCGTGTCATGGTTAGCTCCGCTCCTCCCTCTCTCCCTGCCTTTGTTTGAGTTCTGCTGAACTGTGCTGCTGTTGACTTCCTGTTACATTCAGAGAGAGAGAGAGAGAGGTATAAAAGAGGAGGAAGCAGCACTCGGATTTCACATCACAGAGGGATCTTGAGCCGCTCACATTCAGGATATCCGCTGAGGAACGACACACACAGACTGAGTGAGTAAACCTGGAGTCTGCCTTGATTTTTAATGTACTGTCTGCTTCATCAGATGATGCAGTTAAGTGTTTATTCACAAGTGTTGATTTGTTTTTCAGAGAAATGGAGACGATTGAGAAAACACAGACAGCCATCACAGACAGGTGAAACTAACAGACAGCTCTCATATCTATAAATACAAATTTATCTGAATATTTAAAAGTGCAGACAGATGTTTTAGGTGTGTGATTGTTGTGGTGTTTGAGAAGGTTTCTGTACTGATGGTTACAGCTGTATCACTGCAGACTTTAATGTGATTGTTTGTTACATGTTCAGTGAACTATCAGAGCAGATCAAAGCTGCGACTAAAGACAGTCATGTGCGAGCCGAGAACACGGAGCTGATGCTGAGCTACCAGAGAGGAAACGTGTCCCTCCAACAGTACCAGGTAATTCAAACTGCAGCGTATTTTATACGACAGCGAGTGCCTATATTCACTATAATCAAATGTCAAAAACGTCATTCAGTCAATCATGACTACACAGCAAAATCCCCAGAGTTGAATCAACTCTGCTCAGAGTACATATGGTCCCTCTCTAACCTTAAAATAACACTGAAGCAGAGTTAAAGTTAATATGCTGTTTGTGGAGTTGTTTAATCAGATCTTAAGAGATTTAATGTCTTTTATCTTCAGTTGATTTCATCTAAAACTGTGGCTGGAAGTCATTTGTGGTTATTGTGTTTCTCTTCAGTGATTCTGCTTGTTACCAGCAGGTGTTCATCACTAATGCTCAATCATAACTTAATTAATCACTTAATTATCTCATTAACATTTTAAGGTTAGAGAGGGACCATATGTACTCTGAGCAGAGTTGATTTAACTCTGGGGATTTTGCTGTGTAATGTTAGTTGTTAGTAATAAAGGGTTAGTTCACCCAAAAATGAAAATTTCTGTCATTTACTCACCCTCATGTCGTTCCACACCTATAAGACCTTCAGAACATCTTCAGAACACAAATTAAGATATTTTTGAAGAAATCTGAGAGATTTTTGACCTCTGATAGACTGCGATGTTATTATCACTTCCAAGGTCCTGAAAGGTACTAAAGACATCGTCATGTGACTGCAGTGGATTTGTGCGCAAAAACAAAACAAAAATAACTTTATTCAACAATCTCTTCTGTCATTATCTTACGCAGGTGACGCAGTAACACAGCGAAGCTTCCGTGTTTACATCTGAATGCCGGCTCAGTATTGGCCAAAGCTGATCACGTGATCAACACAACGCATGCGTGTGATACTGACACGGGATCCGGCCAATAACGAGTCGGTGTTCTGAACCTGGAAGCGCTGGATGTAAACAATGTATGAGAATGACACAGAAGAAGATTGTTGAATAAAGTCGTTATTTTTGTTTTGTTTATGCGCACAAAAAGTATTCTCGTCGTTTCGTAACATTAAGGTTGATCCACTGCAGTCACATGACTGTTTTAACGATGTCTTTAGTACCTTTCTGGACCTTGAAAGTGTTGATTATATTGCTGTCTATGGACGAGTCATACACCTCTCGGATTTCATCAAAAATATCTTAATTTGTGTTCTGAAGATGAATGAAGGTCTTACAGGTTTGGAACGACATAGTACTAACTAACCCTTTAACCTACTGACATTATCACCACTAGAACACTGGATTGACCAATCACAGCACACCAACACAACTAGCTGTTCACCAGTCTAATTAGATTGGTCAGATTTAGTCTTCATACTGATTTCCTGTAGAATCTAACCTGGTTTCTTCTGCTCTGTGTTTCAGCTGCTCTTGTGTTCGCTGTATAAGATATACGAGGCGCTGGAGGAAGCGCTGGACAGGAACGCCTCCCATGATGCCGTGGCTCCCATATACTTCCCACAGGAACTGGGCCGGCTGGAGTCCATTGAGAAAGACCTGGAGCATTTCTACGGCCAGAACTGGAAGGAGAAGATCACTGTGCCGGCCGCCACGCTGAGATACGCCCAGAGACTGAGAGAGGTGAGCACAGAGCTGCAGAAACACTGAGATAATTCATCTATTGATTTCTGGGCATTTTGGGATTATTGACTGAGAATCATGCTTAATAACTGTCACCGTCCCGTATACGGGACGCCTAAGTTTACTTCACTTTATAACAATTAAAATCTAATCATGAAAAATTATATATCGTTGGAAAGGTCTAAGACTCCTAAATAGATATTTGACCACTGTTTTTTGTTATGTAGGAACAGTAATAGATTAATTTATGACAAGAGCGCCCCTCAAAAATGTAAATCATAAAACATAAAATATAAAATATTTTAGCAATTCTCATAAATTATATATTAAATTATATACATTTGAAAGCTTAAAACCTCAAAATTTTGAAACCATTTTGAAATCGGACATTGCTTTACCATAGAAATTGTACTTAAAAATCTTTTACCGGTCTCCTCCCTCTTTTAGAATCAAAACTTTTTATAATCTTGACAAAATGCATATCATTGGAAAGAGTCTCAAGATTCCATATTTGGCGATTTTCTACTTCTATTTTGTTATAGAAGTAATATTGAAAGAGAAATTTATGCATTTGTGACAGAAACATAATTCAATGGAGTTTGGGTGTCACCCGGTGGCTTTTTTTGGTATAACGCCGAAATAAAATTGCATAGGAACCTCTTTTTTTTTTTTCATATCAACTTCAAATTTGGAACACAACTTAGTGAGACATATGGCTTTAATTTTATAGCAATTTTGGATTAAAAACTATTTCGTAAATTTTTATTTTATATAAAATATAATAAAAATAATACAGTACATTTTCTTTACAGTAAATTTAAACTTGTATAACGTTTTTATACTTTCATTTTTTGAAATTATTTCACTGCCACAACAATCTTTTTTTAAAAAGAGACCAACCTTATGTCTGTATTCAAAAGTGTTCATGAATTATAACAATTTAAGTTTGGATAGTGCACTTTTATGTCTAGGTTCAAAAATGGGGGGTGACAATAAAATGCTTTAGAAGTGTTGGATCATGTGAACTAATGTAGTCAATTAATTTTAAAGGGATAGTTCACCCAAAAATTAAAATTATCCCATGATTTACTCGCCATCAAGCCATCCTAGGTGTATATGACGATCTTTTTTCAGACAAACACAATCGGAGATATATTAAAAAATATTCTGGCTCTTCCAAGCTTTATAATGGCAGTGAATGGAGGGTGAGATTTTGAAGCCCAAAAAAGCACATCCATCCTTAATCCAGGGGGTTAATAAAGGCCTTCTGAAGCGAAGCGATGGGTTTTTGTAAGAAAATATCCATATTTAAGCCTTTATAAACTTATAAAAACCCATCGTTTCGCTTCAGAACCCCCTGGAGCCGTATGGACTAATTTTATGATGGATGGATGGACTTTTTTTGGGCTTCAAAATCTCACCCTCCATTCACTACCATTATAAAGCTTGGAAGAGCCAGAATACTTTGTAATATAACTCTGATTGTGTTCGTCTGAAAGAACATGTCATACACACCAAGGATGGGTTGAGGGTTTTCATTTTTGGGTGAACTTTAACAAAAGGAACCTTATTGTGAAGTATCACTTTTAAAATGTCAAAGGTCATTTACACTGTCTGTCCTTCGAGAGTATCGTGACTTTGCTCTGAATCGGCTGTGTCGTGTCTCAGGTGGGCAGAGATCACCCTGAATATCTGGTCGCTCACGCGTACACGCGTTACCTGGGCGACCTGTCGGGCGGACAGGTGCTGGGCCGCATCACGCAGAAGTCATTAGGGCTGAAGAACGGAGAGGGCTTGTCGTTCTTCTCGTTCCCCGGTGTGAGCAGCCCCAACCTCTTCAAGCAGCTGTACAGGAGCCGCATGAACAGCATCGAGCTGACGGAGACTCAGAGGAGCGGCGTGCTGCAGGAGGCCGTCACCGCATTCGAGCTCAACATCCAGGTGAGCGACTGCTCAAGCTCCTTCCACTCAAACGACTGCAGCTGCTGTGGATGAGCTGATCAGTTGTTTTCTGTTCCTCAGGTCTTTGACGAGCTGCAGGACTCGGTGAGCTGCGCGTCAGAGACGGAAAATGAAATGAGACAGAGACGCACACAACACAAGCAGAACACAACAACGACAGCAGGTAAAGCACTGTCTCGTCTTTGTGCTTTTGCTGCATGTTTCGGTCTGCCGTGACTGAAGTGTTTTGTCACGTTCTCCTCAGGTGATGAAGCGCTGCAGAGCTCCTCGTCTCTGATGCCGCGGTTCCTGCGGACGCTGCTCGGTGTGTTTGTGGTTCTGGCCGTCGGGATGGCCTACGCCTTTTAAACTCCTGTTCAAACCACCTCATCATTAGCACTTTTTAAACATGAAGTCACATGTTGGACATGACAAATGTGTTATGTAATCATATCATCAATAATAAACGTGATTGTATGTTAGTTCATAGTTATTCAAATGACAGATCCTTTGGAAAATTTCCTTTGTCAGAATCATTTTGTAACTGTGTATATATGGATTTGTATTTGTTAATATTTTATTTTTATAATAAAATCTTACTCATTTTTCTTAAATGTTGCATAATTGCTTGGTTTGTAGTTGTGGTGTGGCTATTCTTTTATATTCAGAACTATATTGTTGTAGGTCATGAAAACACTGACAGCCAACCAGAATCCATTCAACTGTAATGAGCTTAAGCATTCATTATCGTTCGTGGGGCTAACAGGACTTAATTCCTTTTTCTTGCACTAACTTAATAAAATAAAGGCCATTTCACACCATTAACTATAACTATATTAGCGTCCATACCAACACACTATACCGTTTGCGCTGCAGTTTTGTCGTCTGCCTCTTTAAATGCTCGAGCTCTTTGAAAATGCAACAATTCTGATTGGCTGTTTTTATTGTTCATCAGCTGTGGGGATCATTTTGAAAGTGATTCCAACAATATTCCCAGCTAAAATGGAATGTTCTCAGAACTTTTGCAAATGTTCTCGCAAGGTTCTCTCAAGGTTATGAACAAACGTTCTGCTAACATTAATAGAGTCATCATTCAGAGTTATCATTTATCGGTTATCATTTATAACCGTTGCGTATGCACGAAACAGGACCTGGAAGAGGCGAATGCCACTTTCTACGCACAATGTGTGATTTATAACAACAAATCTTCGCACCTGTACGCAAACTCTGACCCATGCGTACAAACATTTTGGAGACAGAGCAGTTTGGCGACACCGATGGTGAGCTGAGGAACTGACAGCAGATGAAGGAAAACCACCTTAAATGGTGAGGCCTTATTTCATAAGATGTTATTAAAGGGTTAGTTCACCCAAAAATGAAAATAATGTCATTAATTACTCACCCTCATGTCGTTCCACACCCGTAAGACCTTTGTTCATCTTCAGAACACAAATTAAGATATTTTTGATGAAATCCGATGGCTCCGTGAGGCCTTCATAGGGAGCAATGACATTTCCTCTCTCAAGATCCATTAATGTACTAAAAACATATTTAAATCAGTTCATGTGAGTACAGTGGTTCAATATTAATATTATAAAGCCACAAGAATATTTTTAGAATATAAAAACAAAATAACGACTTATATAGTGATGGCCGATTTCAAAACACTGCTTCAGGAAGCTTCAGAGCGTTATGAATCAGCATGTCGAATCAGCGGTTCGACACAAAAAATATTTTTGATCAATAATGTGCAATAAGGCCTACACTGTAAAAAATGACCGTGATTTTAACAGTAAAAGACTGTAAAAATGCTGCGGTGAAAAACTGTAAATTGGTTTACAGAAAGTTTCCGTACTATATACGGTGAATAACTGTAATAGATCTAACGGTACATTTAATGTAATTTTACGGTAAAATACCATTAAATTCACAGTTTTTGGAAGTGAAAAATAACAATTCATTGTAAAATTTACAGTGAAAAAACATAAATTGACATTCCCACAATTCCCTGCGTGACACTTCACATTTGATATATTTTCTTCTTAGTTTTTCTCATTTTTTTCTAATCAGTTATGTACATTAGGGTTTTATGTTACATCTAATGTTGTTAAATTAATGTTTATTGCATTTTTAAAATTTCATGCATGTTACCATGATGGTGTTTAGTGTGTGTGTGAATGACACTGTGTGCTCCTTCTATATGTTAGTGTTGTCCTTCTCAGCTTGTGGAAAAGCTGCTTGTGATGAACTTTGATTCATCATGTGACTCTCATCACCACTGTGTTTGGTGACTGTCAGTGTATTATAAAGGTACAAAACAGATATTAGTACTTCATTAGGTTGGTAAATTAACATTATATCAGTTAATGAAATACGTTATTTTACAGATTTTTTTTTTTTTACGTTGCTACTGTATTTTTTACGGTAAAGTTCTGGCAACCGCAGCTGCCGTTTTTTTACCGTAAATTTTACTGGGATTTTTTTTACAGTGTATCTGTTTCCATTAAAATATAAAGCAATTAAAAATACTATTTGGCCAGTGGAAAAGATTGAGAAAAACTTTCTCTAAAATGTAATTTATACTATTTTGATTTATTTATTCAAAAACAAGGCAAGGATACTGAATGATTTTTAGCAATGTAATGTGTATGGCACAAATATTCTCATAATTCATATTTCCCTAATGTCTTTCCTTCGACGGTGTACAGTGTCACGTGGATGGGAATATGCATGGAAATGATATGCAGATGAGGTTATGCATAGTAAAACCAGAGCTGTTAAAATATGTCAAACTAGGCGCTGTACGCTCCATATGTGGTGATTTTGGGGAGGAGACGGGGTGGAGATGCACATACGTACAATATTCCCTGGAATTTATAAAGGGATTTTTGTGCAGGTTCTGGCTTATGAATGGTTTTATAAATCTGAAAACATTTGTGTGTAAGCAGAATCTAGCTTTTGCATGCATGTACACTTTTAGGATGAAATCTACGGGAAGTTTTATAAATGAGGCCCCGGGCCTTTAATAATGTTCTCAAAACATTAGTGCAAAAACATTTTCTTTTTTTTTTAAATGCCACTACTTGTTTCAGAACGTTCAGAGAACATTCAAAAGTAACGTTCCCATAATGTTTGAAGAATGATACAGTTGAATGTTCCCTTAATGTCTGCATAACCAAAATGTTTTTTAAAAGTGCAGACACCATTCAGAAATAACATTTCCACAACTAAATGTCAATGTTAACAAACCATTATAACATATTTCTCTTTAAATAAAAATATATTAATCATTTATAATAAATATTGCAATATTCTACTTAAAAACAAAACAAAAAAACATTTAAATTTCATGGTGACTTTAAATCTGATTCTCCATCATATATTCAGTCCTCACATCGGCTTTGGAACAAAAATTTAAATTCTGGCATCATTTATGAGTGAACTATTCCTTGAGAGATAAAACACAAACGAGGCACATCACAGTTTGGCTGCTTTATAAGTTATGTGATAATCAAACATGAACATACTTATAGACACAGCTACACAACCATCAAACAAACCACACAATCTGAAACAATCATGAATATTATAGTGTCTATTTATTATGATGACATTCAGTCAGAAGTAAGACAGAAGTCCTTCCCATCATCATGGTTAATTTACAACATAAATTAATGCTTTTTACAATCAGTGAAAACGCACGTTAATAAAAATTAACTTACAAATGCAACAACAGCTTACTGGTTGTTTTTAAGAGTAGTCAAAAGGTTAACACACACACATTAAAGGCCAAATTCAGTATTAGAAACAAAACTAGAGTGAAATGAAGATGAGGATCTGCTGTGGGAGTCTTCCTCAATGAGGATACGAGCACAGGAAGTGAGTCGTTACTGTGGCGGCACTTCCTGTGTGATGTGCTGCATGCGGCGGCTCTCAGAGCATGAAGATCTGCTCGTGGTTTTGCTCCTGCGTCGGCTGTCGAGGGCTTGGGAGACTGACGCTGGCGGACGAGCTGTTATTCATCGAGGGAAGATGATCTGCAGCTTTAGCTCTGCCTGCTAAAAACTTATCAAACTCTGTCAGCGAGAATAAAGAGAACATGATGAATGACTTACAGTGTGTGTGAATGAGATATAATGAGTAATAAACATCAGCAGACTCTCACCTTCACTGGTCACACCCTCACTGTCATCAATGTCAGGCTGAAAAACATCATCAACATCCAGAAATATGTTTAGAATGAAATTCTAGCAGTTTATCACCGACTATGACTGAAATATGAAATGGAAACTGTAGGTGTTATCCCACAATAAACAGTTCAACCAGTAGGTCCAGTAAAGCGTGCGCTGTGCTGTTACTCCAGCAGATGGCGCTGCTGCTCAGCATTACACTCACATGCATTGCTCATAGTGTGAAGTGTAAAAACAGATCTCTCTTTACCATCTCTGCAGACAACCACTTCTCGATGTCGTCCATGGCGGAGCTGCGTGGAGCCGGAGCCTGACAGGACACAAAACACCACAAATGTTCCTCACAAGATCTCACGTTTGTTAATTATTGATCACCTGTGTGTGACGCTGATCCTTTAGAGATGATTGTAAAAAGTTTCCGTTCATCTGTGAGCACATGCAAATCACACAGATCACACAGACAACGCCCAACCAACCATCACCTGACAGCGTAAATCTGCTCCACATAAAAGGCCTCTCGTGATTATTGATTAATCATCTGATTGAGATTATTTGATCCGATCACAATTATTTGAAATAATGGTGCAGTTTACATTTCAATCACATTTTGCCATCCAAATAAGGGAAATTTAAGCTCTTAAAGAAATGACATCAAATGCATGATATCGTGCATGGATATTTTACAAGGCTTGTGAGTTTAATTAGACTAAATTATATATTATATTATATTATATTATATTATATTATATTATATTATATTATATTATATTATATTATATTATATTATATTATATTATCAGTCAAAAGTTTGGAAACATTACTATTTTTTAATGTTTTTGAAGAAAGTCTCTTATGCTCATTAAGGCTGCATTTATTTCATAATAAATACAGAAAAAACAATAATATTGTGAAATATTATTACAATTTAAAATTATGGTTTTCTATTTCAATATATATTAAAATATAATTTATTTCTGTGATCAAAGCTGAATTTTCAGCATCATTACTCCAGTCTTCAGTGTCACATGATCCTTCAGAAATCATTCTAATATGATGATTTATTATCAATGCTGGAAACAGTTGTGCTGCCTAATATTATTTTATAACCTGTGAGACTTTTTCAGGATTCTTTGATGAATAAAAAGTTAAAAAATATCAGCATTTATTTAAAATAGAAATCTTTTGTAACAATATACACTACCGTTCAAAAGTTTGGGGTCAGTAATTTTTTTTCTTTCTCTTTTTTGAAAGACATTAATAATTTTATTCAGCACGGATGTGTTAAATTGATAAAAAAAAAGTGATAGTAAAGATTTATATTGTTAGAAAAGATTTATATTTTGAATAAATGCTGTTCTTTTTAACCTTTTATTCATCAATGAATCCTGAAAAAAGTATCACAGGTTCCAAAAAAATATTAAACAACTATTTTCAACATTGATAATAATCATAAATGTTTCTTGAGCAGCAAATCAGCATATTAGAATGATTTCTGAAGGATCATGTGACACTGAAGACTGGAGTAATGATGCTGAAAATTCAGCTTTGATCACAGAAATAAATTCTATTTTAAAGTATATTAAAATAGAAAACCATAATTTTAAATTGTAATAATATTTCACAATATTACTGTTTTTTTCTGTATTTATTATGAAATAAATGCAGCTTTAATGAGCATAAGAGACTTTGTTCAAAAACATTAAAAATAGTAATGATTCCAAACTTTTGACTGGTAGTGATAATGTAATATTATATTATATTAATTTCCACTGCATTAAAGTAAGTCAAATAAGCCTATTTTATTACACTTTTTAATTTATATATATATATATATTTATGTGTGTGTGTTCGGGCGTTTTAGTGCTGATATTTGCTGCAGTTTGTGTCTCATTTGAGTTGAATGAATCAAAGTGTGAAGCGGCGACTCTGTGAAACCCACCAGACCCTCACTGTAAATCCACTGAGACTGACGCACCCAGTCGCTCTCGCCGCCCTTCACACACAAACACACTCCAGCACATCAGACACAGTACCGTACACGCGTGATCAGAGTCATGTGAGGGAGCGTGTGTGTGTACTGACCCCTGCCGTGACCTGCAGCCGCGTGTCCAGAGCTTCAGCCAGACCCTCCACTGCTCCGGGGTCCTCGTACCGCACACTACACACACACATCACAACATCGTCACACACACACCTCACTTCACTTGCCCTCTAAAGACCTTCAGATGTACGTCAAACACAAACCTCTTCCTCTGTTCGGCCAGAGAGCTGCTCCTCGTCTGAGCAAACATGTCAAACTCTTCATCTTCAGGCGCTGAGACACACACACACACACACACACACAGGTTACGTCCAGGTCTTGCACTGAATGAAACTGCAGAACTGGATCTCTCTTACCTGAACTGTGTGTGAGGTCGGATGGGGGGTGGGGCTCGTGTTGATTGACAGCTGGGAGAGTGTTCTGATTGGGTAATGGAGACTCAGGGCTGAGGTCAATAAGGTTTCCGTTCTCAGTCTGGTCACATAAAACATAAAATCATTGTGTAGGTATGTGCAGAATATCAATATGCAATCATACAATTACAAACAATCTCTATAGACTTTATTGTAAAGCTGCATAGGCAATATAATTTTACCAACATTTAATCAGTTGCTTCATTTCTATTTCTGTGCAGTTGAGCTAAGTAGCTCCGCCCAACGCAAATTCTTATTGGTCCAAGTCAAGCTCCACATGTATATGCAGAGCAGCATTGAGAAGTTAAAATTCCATTAATATTCTCCAGATATATTTCATTTTATCCATTAAAGACAGTGCTACTGTGAGGTCAAGGCTGTTAATCAATGGTTTATGGTTTTGTTGAAGCCATACGTTTGCATTATTTCAAATTATTTTTAAAGGTGCCCTAGAATCAAAAATTGAATTTATCTTGGCATAGTTGAATAACAAGAGTTCAGTACATGGAAATGACATACAGTGAGTCTCAAACTCCATTGCTTCCTCCTTCTTATGTAAATCTCATTTGTTTAAAAGACCTCAGAAGAACAGGCGAATCTCAACATAACACCGACTGTTACGTAACAGTCGGGATCATTAATATGTACGACCCCAATATTTGCATATGCCAGCCCATGTTCAAGGCATTACACAAGGGCAGCCAGTATTAACGTCTGGATCTGCACAGGTGAATCATCAGACTAGGTAAGCAAGCAAGAACAATAGTGAAAAATGGCAGATGGAGCAATAATAACTGACATGATCCATGATAACATATTTTTAGTGATATTTGTAAATTGTCTTTCTAAATGTTTCGTTAGCATGTTGCTAATGTACTGTTAAATGTGGTTAAAGTTAACATCGTTTCTTACTGTATTCACGGAGACAAGAGCCGTCGCTATTTTCATTTTTAAACACTTGCAGTCTGTATAATTCATAAACACACCTTCATTCTTTATAAATCTCTCCAACAGTGTGTAATGTTAGCTTTAGCCACAGAGCACTATCAAACTCATTCAGAATCAAATGTAAACATCCAAATAAATACCATACTTACATGATGCGACGCATGCATGCAGTATGCATGACGAACATCTTGTAAATATCCATTTGAGGGTTATATTAGCTGTGTGAACTTTGTAAATGCACTGTATTATAGTGGAGAGCTCGGGGGCATGGAGCGTGAGATTTAAAGGGGTCGTGCACTGAATCGGTGAATAGTTAATGATGCCCCAAAATAGGCAGTTAAAAAAAAATAATTAAAAAAATCTATGGGGTATTTTGAGCTGAAACTTCACAGACACATTCAGGGGACACCTTAGACTTATATTACATCTTGTGAAATAATGTTCTAGGGCACCTTTAAAAATGATCATGTTGAACAGCTGATATTTGTTGTGAAAAAACATTTTACCCATGATGCCATACAGAAAATTTGAGTAAACAGCGAGTAAATTGTGCAAAAAGAGCTTGCAGGGAATGCCCACTCCCATTAACAATATATTTTAAGCTTATTGCAAAATATGCATAAAGTATATTGTTTCTATACATAATTTACTATATTAAATATTTTTATATTTTTCCTTCATGTCATTTGCAATGCTTCATGGGATTGTAGTTCTTTCTTTCATTACAGCTGTTAAGTTTACAGTCTTGTACTTTTGTTTTTTGTCTGATTTTCAAATAATTTATTTCAAATCAAAGTTTGTAATGTTGTAATAAACCTTATATGTGGAATGTTTGGTTCATGGCTTATAACATTTTTTTGGTAACACTTTGGTATGGAGAACACATATTCACTATTAACTACGACTTTTGCCTCAAAATCTTAATTTACTGCTAATTAATAGTTATTTAGGTAGTTGTTGTGGAGTTTAAGTTAAGGTATTGTAGAATATGGTCATGCAGAATAAGGCATGAATTAAAGACCTAGGACATTTTTGGGTCACCTGACTCGCCTGTACTTTTCTTTGTTTTTCTAACCCATTCTAGCGGTCAGCATCATATACCATTTTAAACAGGAGTGCTTGAAGTTTCTATCTAGCTCATTTAATGTCTCAAATTTACATTTATTTTGTCTGAGAATGGATGAATTTAACAGAATTAAGAAAATCATCAGCAAAATTTTGGTGGTTTTTTTTACTGTGAACTCAAACAGAACCTCATTTTTTCCTTTATAAAGTTACACCTGGATGTTCTAGATTTCCAGATGAAATTTTGTCTTCATGTAACAATCTTTAAGCAAGTTATAGCCATTTATTACATCATTATTATAGGCGGTTTTCAGTGAACCACTGGTGTTTTTTATTTACTGACATTGTAGATGTGTCCAAAAAAGTTCAGCAAGTAAAGTAAATAGAAACATTGTTATATAATAACAGAGCCCTGAAGCAAAAGTGACACACTTACTCACACACACACACATGCTCTCATGCAAATCTGTTATTTTGTGTTTGTTTTCATGGACGCAAAAATGCACGCATGCAACTACTTTCACTTTGTCTCTGTTCAAATTTGCAAAGAAATATGCTAATTGGTGGATCAAAAGACCAAAACCTGTGTTTATTGGTTGAGTAGATGATAGTTTCAACTAATCTGGGCACAGGGGTGGGACTAAGCATCAACAATCATTCCTGTTTGGCTCAGAGGATAAAACAGCACAGGTTTCTTCGACAAATCAATGCTGATTAAAACTTGATGACGCAATCACGTTCACTACGGAGCTTCAATGTCTGACAGAGACAAACGGGATACCATGCTTTATAGGTACTAATAAACAGGCAGTATGCAAGTTAATAAGCAACTAGTTACAAGTGAGGACTGTTCCCCATACTAAAGTGTTACACACTTTTTTTAATACCTATTGGAAAAATGTCACGTACACACTCTAACATCAGACATTTCTGATTGCCTGATTTACTTGGAAGTCAGAACAGATGAAGGTTTACCTGTGAATCCTGCTGTTCTTCTGCATTCGATTTCTGCATGTTCAACCTGTCAAACCTTCAACCAGAGAAAGAGAGAGAGAGAAAGGGGAAGTGTTACTGTAGATCTGGACACTGGATTAGACTCGTGCTTCACTGGAGCATCACTGCACCTCTCATAGCGGATGAACGCGTTGTTGAGATCATCATTGATGAGCAGAAGTTCTCCGATCATCTCGTCCTCTGATAGATTAGGAATCAACTCTACAACCCTCTGCTGCATCTGCTTACACACCGAATACAGCTGCTGCTCTCTCACACACACACACACACACACACACACACACACAGTGACCAGGTTAGCCATGATCAAAACACGTTACACGACTACTAAAACACACGCTAACAGACACACACCTGCAGCAGTTCTGCGTCCGATGCTGAAGTTTCTCCAGGTTTGACGTTATTCAACATCTCAGTCATGACGGTCAGATTTCCTTTGACCAGATCCAGTTCAGATCTCAGCTTCTGCTTCTGGAAGGAAACCAGTCAGAACAAACACACAAACGCTGAGCACTTCAAACCATACACCCCAAACTCACTGATCTCAAACCCCTGAACTTTAACTCTCGAGCACCAGTGCGCGATTTGTCTTTTTCCTGCCTGTGCTTTCATATTCCCCTCTTTTGGTGAAACAGGATGCATTTCCCATTTCTGACAGTAGATGGGGCAACCTGTCACTCTCATTAGATCCACCAATAGCAAACCATTCAATCAATTCCCCACGGACAAAATCAAGCCCCGCCCTACATTTGTTCTTGTTCCAGAAGCGTTTAACTTGGATATACGACACAATAGAGAAGAAAATACGAGCACAGCTTCAGTTTCATGCCGACTTTAACAAATCACTCCCTGCTGAGCTTGTGTGTTTGTACCTCCTCAGGTGAAACGGGGGTCAGTTGTCCGTTCGATGGGACACACTGAGGAGTGTGTGCCACTGGTGACGAGTTAGTGCGTGTCCTAGAAGCAGGCGGGGTCACCGATGAGGAAGACATCTCGTTTTCTGGAATACTCTGTGAGAGATGATGAAGAGTGAAGAGAAACACAGGAGTGAGTCACACAGCAATGCTCATTCTGTCGTCATTTACTTTAGTCTTGTTTCGTTCCAACATCATTTGTTCAGTGAAACATTAAAAAAAGATGTTTAGCAGAATGTTCATGCTGCTCTTCTATATATTCACTAGGGCTGGGACAATAAATCATTGCATCGTGAATTAGGGCTGAAACGATTAGTCGACATTATCGACTATTAACTCTCTGAGGTCTGAAAACGCACCGGCGCGTTTTGCAGGATTTTTTTCACATTGCAGCAAAACAGACTTAAAATACTCCGTCATTTCTTGTCATAGAGACATAAGTAATATATCAATTGAAACTATAGAATGTCTTCTTTTATTTGTGTACACTCAGAGTAAAAACACAATGTTGTGCTTTTTGTAAAATAAAGAAAACTAACATGATGCGTGATCTCTCGTCTCCCTCTGAACGAACTCCAATCTGATAGTTCTCAGAAAATTAACTGTAACTTATGAATACTAATGACAAAAAAAAATGACACTTATGTCTAAAGAAACGTTGAAATGTCAGGTTTTAAATCGTGTAAGTCAAATCGAAAACAAATATTCTGTGTTTATGTAATCTGTATGAAAAGAGAGCCATGTCAGAAGTCCGAGATTCAGCTCATTACCCGCTAATGCGGCCACGCCCACGAAGCCAGCGCTATTCAGACGCAAATTCAGAGGCAATACATGCATTCATCGACTCAATCGTGTATTTATTGTCTTGAAAAGTGTTTATTTGGATATTAAAGCAATGGTTAGCGATCTGTAGAAGACATGCAGTTAGTTCCTAGTTCCTTTTCTTCTTTATATGAATTTGTGGCCTAAAGGTGTACAGAGAGCGCCCTCCGGCTGCAAGTATGAATTAAAAACACCATTCCTGAAATGTCCTCTTCTTCTTTAGAATAATTTGTGGACAAAAGGTGCACAGAGAGCGCCCTCCGGCTGCAAGTATGAATTGAAAAAACAGTATCCAGCACTCATAGTGATGACAATAAATATTACTTCTCAGTATAGAAAATTGACATAAACATATAAGAATCCATCAATATTTCTCCAAATGTGCATGCTTTTAAGCTAAAAGCCTATATGAAATGCCATAGAGGTAACATAATTGTTCAGACACTTTGCATCACAGAAATACATTATATTTTAAAGAATATAATAGAATACCATTATTTTAAATTGTAATAATATTTCACAGTATTGCTGTTTATGATGAGCTGAGACATTATTACAGAGGGGTTTTTTTCACAGCCTACCTGACTGAAAGGCCTCATTAATTTGCAAGTCATTTCAGGTCATTATTATGTGATTCTTTTGTCTTCTCAGGTGAGAATGGCCCATTATTCAGTGGTGATTCACGCCTCCACGCATACTGTGTTTCTTGACAAAAAGTGTCTTACAAAAACTAAATCAATATATGGTTTTATATGAAGGAGTAGGCAGCATAATTTTTACATAATTCTGAAGCAAAAACTCTAGTCTACAACCTCCAATACCCAAAAGTCTTGTGAACACAGATTTAATATACTTTTTTTGGCCTTATTTCAGTGACTTAAGTTTTTTGTTTTTTCAATAACCACGCATAAACGTTATTCCTTCAAAAATACAAACATGTACATAGATGTTCCTCACATATTATTGTAGCCTAGTTTGTGCTGAATACAGTGTAATGACACTTTTGTCATTTATATGTTTATGAACAACTGAAAAAAGCACAAATGTCAGGGCATGTCAAAACTTCTCCAAGCCCCAAATCAGCCTCAGACTCCAGAGGGTTAATAAAGAATTGTCAAAAAATCTTTTTGTTGTCGAATAGTCTTTTGATCTCATACTGTATGATCTATTTGAAGGGCCTGCAATAACGCGGTTTGACCAGTGGGGCGCTGTAGCGCAATACTGTAATGCAGCCCTCCTGGATCGAATCCAATAGAAGAAGACACAGTGCTTCAGAGTGCATAGTGCAAATGAAGTCGAACCCGTAAAATGTGGGAACACAATGAATCAGCTTGTCGAATCATGATTCGGTTCGTGCGTCAAACCACCAAACTGCTGAAATTGGCCATCACTATATCATTATTATACATCACTATGGTGCGCCAAGTCATTATTTTCTTTATTTTGGCGCACCAAAAATATTCTCGTGGCTTTATAATATTAATATTGAACCAATATACTCACATGAACTGATTTAAATATGTTTTTAGTACATTAATGGATCTTGAGAGAGGAAATGTCATTGCTGGCTATGCAGGCCTCACTGAGCCATCGGATTTCATCAAAAATATCTTAATTTGTGTTCTGAAGATTAATGAAGGTCTTATGGGTGTGGAACGACATGAGGGTGAGCAATTAATGACATTATTTTCATTTTTGGTGAACTAACCCTTTAGCATAGCATAAAACATAACGTTTAGCATAACTACAAAAACTGCTGTCATGCAGGGCCACCAACTCTCATTCAAACTCACTGTTCGCCACACGTCCATTTTCTCACGCAGTGAAAGATGCATCGCAGAACCAAGAGGCATACAGACAGCGCGCCGACAGATAAGAGAGATCAGGTTACTTTTGATATAAAACAGTCTTAACTTTTAAATTCTGTCAATTTTACTGCGGGATTCAAACAATACATGTAGTTTTGGCGCTCTTTAATGTGGCGTGACAGATCGCTGTAGTGCCTCAGGTCAAGCGGCACGTGAACCTATTATCTCTTCCTCTTTTCTGCTATTACAGCACGAACTAAACATGAGTGAATATTAAAAAGTATGTTGAAAGATACAGCACAACTTACTGAAATGCATCCAGATCTAATGTAATCATTTAATCAGATATTCAACCGCAGAAAGACCGCAATAAAACAGCTTGCAAACAAATGTCACAAAATGTTACATTTACCTCACGAAAGCTATTCAGTGACCATAAACTTGATAGTTAGTAAAAAGAAAAAAAGAAGAAATCTAGAGAGGAGCTTTTTTCAGAAATTTTTTCACAATATTACATATTTGTATTTTTACTCTTATTAAAAATTTATTACAATTCCTAGACTTAATAAAAACACAGTATGTCAATTTTTAAATTCATTAAAAATACACTTTCAAAAGCTGAAGTGATTTTCTTGTTTTAATTATTAGTTACTTTAACAGTTAAAGTATAACTCAGTATTTTAACTAATTGCTAGTGGAATAATCGAACAAAGCATACTGATTAACCAGTATAATAATCGATAATTAGTCGATTAATCGTTCCAATAATCGGTAGATTAACTGATTATCAAATTAATTGTTTGTTGCAGCCTTATCGTGAAACAAGAAATGATTCTGGATCAATTCTGAAATTTTCCAAATGCATCGTGATTCTTTCTCGAATCGATTCTGAGCTTAGTTTTTAACAGCAGATGGCGCTGTGTGCTTTAGAAACCGCCGTATTCTGCATGCTTTCAATTCCTTACACACAACACTTGAACCTTCTGTAAATTAATCATTCATAAAGTTTGAAAAGGTTGAAGTGAATTACAAAAGCATTCTGAGGCGCAAGTACATTCTCAGACTCGGCCGAATGCACGAGCGCTCTTCTTCATGAGCATTTGAGTGTGCGGTTAAAAACTAGCCTAGAGCGCCATCTGCTGTTAAAAACAAAGCTCAGAATTGATTCAAGAGAGAATCGTGATGCATTCAGAAAATCTCAGAATCGATCCATGAATCGCAATTAATCGATTTATTGTCCCAGCCCTACTATTCACTATAGAAAACTACTAGACTTTTTATTAAAGTACCCCTATTATGCTTTTTGGGATATTCCCTTTCATGTAGTGTGTAATAAAGATGTTTGTGAATGTAAAAGTTCTGCAAAGTTTCAAAGATCAACTAATTTGCATAATGCCAGTCTATGGTCTTCATTGGTTGAAAAGCGTCTCTTTGCCCCGCCCTCAATCACTGTAGTTGTATCTGAGACTGGAAGAGTTTCGCATCACTGTGTATCAAGTGCTGAGATTCAGATATGATAATGAGCATTTGGTTTCTGACCAATCACAACAGACTGGGCCATCTGACCAATCAGAGCAGAGCAGGCTCTCAGAAAGGAGGGGCTTAGAGACACTGAATCTTTTATCAAACCATTTCAGACACTGTGAGAAAAGAGCTGATGCTGCAGTGGATATTATGGTCAAATTAAAGTGTTTTTTGACTTGGATAAATGTAAATCTGTTGTAAAAGACTCCAAAACACAATTATGTATCTTTAAAAATAGCATAATATGGGCACTTTAATTTCTATGACTGGAAAGCATTGTTGTAAAATTCCCTGATAAGAATAAAAAAGCAATGTTTCACTCCACAATGGACTATATGCACAGAGCGTTCTTTAGAACTTCAGCATTAATATAAGCCAGCTGGAAAACTTCCGGTGAGAGTCGTTTGCTGGTGTGTTGAGCATCAGTAGTGTAATACTTAGTTTATAATCAGAATATAGTCATTTAAATAGTCAGGCATAGCATTAATTTAGTTATTCAAACGTAAGACAACATAAAAAATAAATAAATAAAGACGTTCCTCAGTGTTCCTCCTCGGCTAAATTCAATTTGACCATCAGTTTTCACACTTTTATGTGAAAAAAAGCTTCAAAGATTAAATATTTATTGTGCACTTTAGTTAGATTCATTGAATAAAATGTGTGTTTTTACAAGTGTGCTGAAATCATTGATCTTGCACTGCTCTGACTGACAGCTGCAGTGATTATAGTCATTCATTCATTCACAAGAAAAGTTATTGTTTTTCATGAGATTTTTGTATTTCATACTTCACATTGACAAAATGTATTTTTAAACCTAGTGATTTTATAATGTTTAATATTTAGTCAAAAACAAAGTGAAAAACGATTAGAGGAAATGGCTGATATATGCGCAAATAAATGCTACTTTGCCGCCACCTGCTGGTTAAAGTGGTAATTACTTTTTTTTTATTTTTAAATAAGTATTTTCTATCAAATGTTGAATTTCCTACATTTCTGAACGTTTGGTTTTACAATGGGCACAATCTCAGAAGGATGAACAAGTAATGTTTGTGGTCGTCACATTAAAAATAACATTTGAAGTGCTGGAAAAAAATGTGTGTGTGTCTAATTACAGATACAGCTTTTTTAAACAATCCCAGTAGCTTTGTCTTTATTGCAATCAATAAAACTGGTTTATTGGCAAATTAGTTAAATGTGATAACTGCATTAAAATATAAATACAACATTAAAAAGTCAACCATTGATGGTTTTGTGTCGATGTACAGCGACTACAGAATGAACAGCTAACAGTTCACCGGAAATGCCCGAGCTGGCTTAACGACAACCAGGAAGAAACCGTGCATATAGTCCATAGTCACTAACTAACACTGGATGACTGTGGATGTGAGATTTACCCGGTTGGGTGTGTGGATGGGAGAGAGGGCGTCTAGATCCGTCATTGGAAACTCCAGGCCTCTCCGCCTCAAATCCTCATATACGCTCACCACTCCAGACAGAGCTGGAATGTTCCGGAAGGCATCGGCCCACGCCTGCAACACAGAAGAGCGTTAATGCTCAGCGGAGCCACTGCATTAACAACACCTGCAGTGAGACTCGCCTCACCTGGATGAGGCTCAGGACTCGGTCGTGAAGGATCATGGGTGGGTTGTTTTTGGGCAGTATCGCCCTGACCAGGACGCCCTCCACAAACTCTCTAGAGCAGACATGCACATGGAAACGCTGGCCGCAGTTCTTCACACACGTCTCAAGAACCTGAAACACAGAGCCATCTTATGATGGAGGAGACACACATGCGGTCCTGTAGAGGAAGTGATGTAACAGACACTCACAGTCAGAGCCAGCATCACCTCCCTGAAGTTCTTATTACCCACAATCCTCTTCTTTAAAGCTTTCGCTGCATCTTTGGGTCTGAAAAACAACACAAACATTCAGAGGACAGAGAGAGGCAGATGTCGCTGTGATAACTGGAGGTGATGGAGTCGCACCCGTCATCGGTCTCGTTGATGATGTCACAGATCTCCAGGTTGAGGCTCCAGTCCTCCGACTGCAGGGCAGAACTGGTGGCTTTCTCTGGGACACAAACAACCAATAAACCCCATGAAGAAAAGGTTTAAGTCATATGAAATGCAACCAATGACAAATGCAAAGTGATTTTAATAAAAACCACCATGCATAAATTATCAGACACATTACAGAATTACAAAATGTCATGCCATTTTTATTGACCTATTAAGGAGTGAAACTCTTTCTGTCAAAGGGGTTTTCAGATAGATGATGTCAGGAGAAATGTGACCTTTAATACTGACAGATTTATCCACCTGCAGCGTGGGCATTTGTAGCTTGAAACAGAGAGGCTTCCGGTCTCAGTTACTTTAGCTGTACAAAAACAGTCTGCAAACTGGTATTTGTTATCATGTAATTGTAATTTATTATCCTAATCATGAACACTAGTTTGTAGCACAAAATAGTTTTACTGTTTACTGCACTTTGTTAGTCTTCGAGTTATTTACTTAATAAATCAGAAGTCTTGCACATCCACAGAAAATAGCTTACTTTTGTGCACTGGTGGTCAAATGTTTGAAATTATTACGATGTTGTTTAATGTTTTGAAAGAAGTCTATTCTGCTCAACCGAGGCTGCATTTATTTGATCAAAAATAAAGTGAAAAACAGAAATAGTATGAAATATTATTACCATTTAAAATAACTACTTTCTATGTGAATATACTGTAAAATGTGATCAAAGCTGAATTTTCAGCATCATTACTCCAGTCTTCAGTGTCACATGATCCTTCAGAAATCATTCTAATATGATGATTTGATGCTCAAGAAACATTTCTGCTTCACATTTTTGTGGAAACTGATATTTTTCAGGATTCTTTGATGACTATAAAGTCATGCATTTATTTTCAGCAATTTATTTAATGCATTTATTTCAGCATTTATTTAATGTGCCTTTGCTGAGTTAAAGTATTACTTTCTTCTTTTTTTTTTAATCTTACTTAACCCAAACTTTTGAATGGCAGTGTTTCATTAAAAAAAAAAAAAATGCAATACTGCAAAAAAAAACGGCAAAATAATAATAATCAGCAAAATCTGTTTTCAACATTGATAATAATAAGAAATGATCTTAGAATGATTTCTGAAGACTGGAGTAAATTCAGCTTTGGAATAAATTACATTTTAACATACAGTATATTCACATAGAAAAGAATTATTTTAAATATAATATTTCACAATATTACTAGTTTTACTGTATTTTTGATCAAATAAATGAAGACTTGGTGAGCACTTCTTTTTTAAAAAAACATTAAAAAACCTTAAAGGGTTAGTTCACCCAAAAATGAAATTTCTGTCATTAATTTCTCACCCTCATGTCGTTCCACACACATAAGACCTTCGTTAATCTTCAGAACACAAATTAAGATATTTTTGATGAAATCTGATGGCTCAGTGAGGCCTGCATAGCCAGCAATGACATTTCCTCTCTCAAGATCCATTAATGTACTAAAAACATATTTAAATCAGTTCATGTGAGTACAGTGGTTCAATATTAATATTATTAAGCCACGAGAATATTTTTGGTGCGCCAAAAAAACAAAATAACGACTTATTTAGTGATGGCCAATTTCAAAACACTGCTTCAGGAAGATTCAGAGCGTTATGAATCTTTTGTGTCGAATCAGCAGTTCGAAGCGCCAAAGTCACGTGATTTCAGCAGTTTGGCGGTTTGACACGCGATCCAAATCATGATTCGACACAAAAGATTGCTGGTTATGCAGGCCTCACTGAGCCATCGGATTTCATCAAAAATATCTTAATTTGTGTTCTGAAGATGAACGAAGGTCTTACGGGTGTGGAACGGCATGAGGGTGAGTAATTAATGACAGAATTTTTATTTTTGGGTGAACTAACCCTTTAATGTTTCCAGACTTTTGACCGGTACTGTTTGTGTGTGTTTTGTTACCTCATATAAAATACATTTCTTTACAAAAACAATTTTCTGTATACTGCAAAATAAGGAAATCAATAAAGTAGGCCTAAATAAATAGCGGGGATGAGATTTTACTACTAACCTTGAAGATTTTTCTCCTGTTATGAAAATAGTCACAATGCAAAAAATCTTACTGATGAATTTCAGTTTGTATACTCTATTTCTCTGCCTCATACAGTTGATCCAAACCACGTGATTAAAACAAACATGAGCTTCACCCAGCTGAGACCTCACACACACACACACACACACACTCCCCCTCTCTCTCTTTCATGTGACTGTCAGCTGCTTTTAACCACATTCTTTGGAGGTGTTTTTCTTACATTAATGTGAAAAAGAGAAAATAAACACAGTGAGAAAGTGAAAAGAGGAAGTGTCATTATTTGTTAAAAAGTAACGAAGCTTTCTGACACAGTTCCGCAGCACAATGAACTTTGGCCGTTTATAAACAGGCATCAGCACATTACACCTGAAACTACAGTCCCACCTGACCCTCATTAAACACCAGCCTGACTTCATCACATTAACGCACAGAATCTCTTCACTCCTCTGTTTTGATATCTTAGTTTTCCCGCATCACTCGGTTCTCTGCGCGTGAGACGCGTCTGATCACTCCGTCACGCGCGCGCAACTTAAAAAGTTATTATTAAGCGACTCCAGCACACACGAACTATTGTTACTGTAAAACACTTACGGATCCGCTGTCCGACAGGAGACGAAAACACGCTGCCGATGAGAAACTCCATCTGTGAGCTAAAATGTCTGAGTGACGCGGCGCGCTCACATATGACTGAACCATGAACGCGCGCTCACGAGAAGGAAGTGCAATATCGATATTATGTCAAATATCGCGTGAATATTAAAGTGTCATCATTTTTAGAATTTGTTCAATTCATAACACAAGAAACAATCAGATATTATTATTATATATTGAAATTTTATTACAGTATACGCTTTTTACAAGTATTATGTGCACAAAAAAAAAGTATTATTGACAAAAATGTCAATGAACATATACAGAACATGACAAATAATTCTGCCTTCAGTCAGTGTGAAATAGCACCTTTGATTCACAATACTAACAAGAATGATTTACTACTTATATGCTTTTTTTCTATACACAGGCATAATAATAAAGGAACACACTTCACTAACACAGAGAAACTTGAGTCTAATTGCACTAATAGTGTCTCAATCACTAAAACATGAAGATTTCCTGGATTTCTCTCAGTAAAACAACAGCAAAACCTGAAATCACTTACATTAAGTTGCATGGCTGGCATTAAAAAAAACACACTACATGTCTTGGAAATAAAAATACAGGGGTAAACATATCAGTATGAAAACATCAGAAGTCAGTTGTGTGTGTTAGTATGGGATTGGTCCGTAATATGCTGTATAAGCAGCTACGATCCCGGCTGTTTCAGCCATGTGTTCACAGGCCAGATTCACTTCACACACCTCTCGCAAACTGTAGGACGGAAAGACAAAAGAATCACCATGAGAATCACAACACACACTTTGCTTCACCAGTCAGTTATGAACAATCAAATCATGTGATCAGTCAGTGATGACGAGTGTCAGCTGACAAACATTGCTATTATTCCCATTAAAGGATTAGTTCACTTTCAAATAAAATTTTCCTGATAATTTACTCACCTCCATGTCATCCAAGATGTTCATGTCTTTCTTTCTTCCGTCGAAAAGAAATTAAGGTTTTTGATGAAAACATTTCAGGATTTTTCTCCTTATAGTGGACTTCACTGGCCTCCAGACAGTTGAAGGTCAAAATTACAGTTTCAGTGCAGCTTCAAAGAGCTTTAAACGATCCCAGATGAGAAATAAGAGTCTAATCTAGAGAAACGATCGGTTATTTACGAAAAAAATGTAAATGCATATGCTTTATATAAACAAATGATCGCCATCCAAGTGCTTTCGCCAAAACCACACTTTCGTATTCATGTTTCATGTTGCGAAAACTGTTTTGAAACTGTAATTTTGACCTTCAACCATTTGAACCCCAGTGAAGTCCACTATAAGGAGAAAAATCCTGGAATGTTTTCATCAAAAACCTTAATTTCTTTTCGACTGAAGAAAGAAAGACATGAACATCTTGGAAGACATGGGGGTGAGTAAATTATCAGGAAATTTTATTTGAAAGTGAACTAATCCTTTAAGTTATAAAAACGTTATATTTGAATGTTATCTGAATGTTTAAACAGCAAGTTTTTTCTTGGTAATGCGAACGTTAAGGGAACATTCCATGTTGTCAGTTTGCAAACATTATTGGAATGTTTCAGAATGTTCAGAGAACATTTAAAAGTAACAAGTGTAACATTTAAATTAGAACATTAGATGAACATTCCAAAACAAACAAAAATCGTTCCGTGAATGATGCATAAATAATGTGTTTTGAGAACATTATTAAATCCCACTACTAAACTTTTCAAGAACGCTACTGAAAGAATGTTTGTTTATAACTTTATGAGAACCTTGCCAGAACATTCTGAGAACGTTCCCTGTTAGAAGACAGATCTGTGTAGTTCACATCAGTGTGACAGTATCATTTATCTAACACTGTCAAATGTGGCTTGTGTGTGTGTGTGTGTGATTCACCTCTCCAGCTGTTGAGGACTCAGATTGGCCGCCGGTGTTCCTGCTCTCCGGTGCCTCAGCAGTGAAGCCGCCACATCCCTCTTCAGCAGCACATGAGGGGCAGGCGTGCCTGAAAACAGACAAAAACACTTTTAGTTCACCATATCATACGTTGACCCAATGAAAAACACAGATAGTCACGAGACGGGTTGTATCTCACCTTCAGCGCTGACAGAGTTTGATTCAGACGAGGAAGAGGATGAATCTGAGGCAGAATCAGACGCGGAGTCAGACGCGGAGTCGGATGTGGAGTCGGATGCAGAATCAGATGCAGAGTCGGACTCAGAAGAAGAGGAAGCGGAATCGGAGTCTGAGGCAGATGAGGATGCTGATGAAGAGGCAGTATCAGTAGGAGCTCCGGAGGGAGGAACCACCACATCCACGACCACCACATCGTCTGCAGGCTCCGTGTACACTAGACACACGTAGAACACACCGTTAAGGGTTCACCTACACAACGAACTTCGAGATGATATATTGAGCGTGTCTCACCTCCCATAGATGCGCAGACAGACAGCAGAGCGCAGACGGTGAGGAGCTTCAGGGTCTTCATGTTTCTTGAGGTTGTGGGTTCTTCTCTCAGTCGATGCCGTCTGTCTGGTTCGTTTCTTCTGTGTCTGTCATCCGTCTGGTCGCCGGTGTGTTTATACTCTCACTGTCACCCACACAAACTGTTACAAGAGTTTGTGATTGGTTTGAGAATCGAGTAACGTCCTTGCCCCTTTCTGCATTCCAAAACCAACACACACACACACACACATGTGTTCCAACAACCGCAGGCTGGCAAACAGACACACATGCACCTAAATGTGGGAAACCGAGCCAAACCACTAACAAACATGCCATGAACGGCCCGTCACAGAGTGACCCGTCGCTGGCTGAGTTTAATGAAACGCCCGCCATGTCTGTGGGAAATGTAGGCGATGCTTCTAAATGTAAAACGTATATTTTTCCTCTAAATTCTAAGCAATGGTCATTCCAGGGCCCAAATGTTCCTGGATCAGGTCAGATGGACACTCTGGGATTCAAGAAACTACTGTATGAGGAAAATCTCACGGGAAAAGACCTGTGGATCCCTGTGTCGTGTCTGTTATGTAAGAGTCAATTCTGCAGATATTAGTCTGGCAAATGCAATAAAACCAGTTTGCTTCCGTTCAATCTAAATATATACACCAACTTAGTAAACAGAACGTGGGTCACATCACATGAAACATGTTATTAGGGTTTACAGGGATCCCCCATAATGCTCCGCTTCAGTTGTGGGCCCGATATATATGGTATATGTTTGTGTGATTGAGAACATACCATGTTGTTTATTTTTAAAGCTCATTATAATGACTAACTCTAAAAGAAAACTTCAAAAACACTTATTTACTTTATTTTTGAGACACTTTTCTTTTTGAGCTTGTGCCCAAAACGAGCCATATTTAGCTTACATCTGGAGACGTTTATCAATAAATTTGTCCCCAAACCACTAACCAGTTAAAATTTTAACTTGGGGGCTGTTCTGAGGCAGGTGTGCTTTTAGAGGCCTTAAATGGCGTACATATGTTTGAAATTCCGTATAGAATGCAATAAGATATAGGAGCTGCTCACAGGGATCCAGGTTCGAGTCCCAAGATGCAACAGATGCCCGTTCTGTTTCTGGTTTAGCTACTACATGTGTTTGGGCTGCTACTGATTTGGAGCATTTGACACATCCAGTGCAAAAATTACATCACTGTAGACAACACTATACACATAGCTATGTCGATCTGTAATATAAAACACTTGAAAAAGAAAAAAAAACCCTGAAATGTGAAAGTGACAACTCTGAAGATCATCTTAATTTAGTATTTTTCCTTATTTTGATTTTACTAATTAAAAAATGTCATGTTAGGATTAGAAACATTGAATTTATTTGAGTTATAAGAAGCACTATTGTGTGATATTACTTATAGTCAGGGTTGGGGAGTAACAAAACACATGTAACTTAGTTGCGTATTTAAAATACAAAATTTGAGTAACTGTATTTCATTACAGTTACATTTTAAATGGGTGGTAATCAAATTACAGTTACATCCAAAAATTATTTTAAATTAGCAAAGTGATTACTTTGAATTTTAATGACATTTATTTCATTTAAACATTAATGTAAATTGTGACAAGCAATTATTGTAAACAACAATTGATGATTCTCCGACTCCGACTCGAAATCATCCTAAGCTACATTTCTGCTCATAAGGTTCATACCCCTTTCAGAACATGCAACATTTTAATAATTTTAACAAAGAGAGTTCATAAAAATTGCATGTTATATTTATTTAGTACTGTCCTGAATACGTTATTTAACATAACAGATGTTTACACTCAACAAATGACCGAATTTATAAAAATTGCCCCATTTCTAAATTTAAATACCCATGAATCTTAACTGTCCTGTCATTACCTGAATGATCCACGACTCTTTTCATGTTTTGTGATAGTAGTTTGTGAGTTTTTATCTCACAATTCTGATTTGTTTTCCTTGCAATTGCGAGTTTGCATCTCACAAATCTGACTTTTTTTTTCCTTCTCAGAATTGCAAGATTTAAACTCACAATTGTGTTTTTATAAAGTCAGAATTGGGAAATATAGGCCCGGTTCCAGAGACAGGGCTTAGATTAAGACAGGATTAGCCCTTAGTTCAATTAGGAAGTATCTTTTATAAACATACCCTAGAAATAAACATTACTGGTGCGCATCTTGATACAAAACAATGGCACTGACATATTTTAAGATATGTCGATACAAGTTGCTTTCAGTTAAAACAGCTCAAACATGCATTTTAGTCAAGGACTAACTTAAGCCTTGTCTGTGAAACTGGGGAATTAACTCACAACTACAAGTTATAAAGTCAGAAATGCGTGACTTTTTTTCTGGGAAATTGCAAGTTTACATCTCACAATTCTGACTTCTTTTCTCGCAATTCTGACTTTATAACTCACAATTGCAACTTTATATCATGCAAATCTGTGGAAAAAAGTCAGAATTGTGAGATAAAAACTCACAATTACCTTTTTTGTGTTACATACTTAATAATATTCCAAAGTATTCTAAAGTATTTAGATTAAGTTACAGAACTTGGGTAATCTAATGAAATAGGTTACAAATTACTTTTTAAAGCATGTATTTTGTAATCTGTAGTGAAATACATTTTAAAAGTAACCTACACATCCCTGCTTATAGTTCAATAAACAATAAGTAAAACTCACATTTTAGACAGAAAATATTTATATTTTTTTTGCTCACACAACAAAAATAGTTCCAAACAAAGACAGAAAAAGCACTGCAAATCACAAGTTGTTTTACAGCGAATTGGTTGAGTGAACAATTCAATGACTAAGTTTTGTTTTGTTTTTTAAATATTGTTAAACAAATCAGTTTAATAATCTGTCACTTACTTATGTTGTTCCTAAATTATCGCTGAATTCTTAACCACATAGTACTAGCATTCTACTCTTACTATTTCTGCCATAGAAACATATAAAATAGTAAGAGTAGTATACTGTTCCGAATTCAGCATATGTTTTCAAACTAATCATTTGAACAAATTAATCAATGACTCACTGGTTTTGTTTGTAATTGCTTCAATGTTTTTAAAGGTGCAGTGTGTAAAATTTGGGAGGATCTATTGACAGAAATGCAATATACATAACTATGTTTTCCATTTCTATCTACATACACCGCGGGTCCCCTTACATGTTAAGCCACCATTTTATGCCGGCATGTTTCTACAGTAGCCCTAAACGGACAAACTGTTCTACGGATTGCGTTTAGTCACTATGTTGTTCTTCTAAATCATTCTTGTTTTAGAGGCAGCTTGCATCATCACTATGTTGAATACACATGAAGAAGTAGTAGTAGTAGTAGTAGTCATCTGGTTTATTAGAAGCACAGACCGTTCTATGTTAGAAGTAAGAAGAATCCTCAATGCTTGACTGGCTACTCTCTTCTGTCTCAGACGACAACATCTGTCTTGTGTCGGCCAGACGGCCACCGTAGCTTCTCTATGTGCTTCGAAAGGGAGGGGTGAGCGCCGTTGGTTGCAGTTCACAACCTCACCACTAGATGCTGCTAAAATTTACACACTGCACCTTTAAACAAATCGGTTGAATAATTGATTCAAATAATTCTCTTACAGAGAAAGTCACGTGTCGCCACCTACTGGTGTAACTATGTAACTTGCTGAAAGAGTCATAAATCACGCCACTGATACACAGACTGACAGACTGTCTGGAACGAACACAAATGGAGTGAAACAGTCCCAGTGTTGTTCGACTGTTATATCAATCCAGTTTGACCAATCAGATTAGAGAACCAGAACTAATTGTTGATGATGGACAACACACTCAATATTGATTGCCAAATATAGTAACCTTTTCTCACAGTAGGACATAAAAATGACAACAGATGAAAACACTCAGGCAGAGATGTGACCTGTCCTGTTTTAACCTCTCTCTCTTTTTTTGTGTGTGTGTGGGGGTGTGTGTGTGTGCACGAGAACATCATACAGAGAGAAATGAGTTTTGGCCGGTCTGCTGTGTAATTTCCATGTCTAGGTTCTGTTTGGTCCGTTGGGTTTTGTTTAGTGTCTCAGTGGAAAGTCCTTCACAGAAATATGGCAGCGCTGTGTGTTGTGTTCAATACTGTCCAACCACCTTATAATTTTCAGTGTTGTGTGGATGAATGTTTTTTTATATGTTTGAAAGTTTCCCCAGCACAAAAGCTGCAGAACAAGTTCATCCAGAAGCAAACGGAAATAAATCAGGATCTGCTCATCTGTTGAAGGATCTGATGCTGTTGAGCTTCTGCTGCATTTAGATGTTTGGTGTGACTCTCATCTCTTTAGCAACATGCCAAAGAGATCCATACAAACAGATCTCAAGAGTCGAGAGAGAGAGATAGAGAGAGAGACAGAGAGAGAGAGATAGAGAGATAGAGAGAGAGACAGAGAGAGAGAGAGGGTTCATGTAGTGCTCTGATGTGGCTTAAACTCTGGTATCCACCATCACAGTAGACACCACAAACAAAACCACAGAATTTGTTTGTGTGTGTGTGTGTTAGTGTTATATAAAAGCAGTATAGATAGTTTTGAATATTTCTGAGCCATATGTCTGCAAACTTCCGATAATTACAGTGAGAGTTTGTCTGTTTTTAGCTTGTAATGTTTTTAGCAGAATGGATTCTTGACTCTGAGTCGTTGCTGTGAACCAAACCTCCACTGAGTCCAATGATATCAACATTATTTCATAGATAAAATCAGTTTTAATTAAAATTTCACTATTTCAACTTGAGAAAATGCAATTCGTCCTGCACTTTCTGTTCAACCTCATTGTGCTGTGACATTCCTCTTGAACAATAATCATTTGACCTTCCTGATGTGATATTATAAAAGTCTTTACAATGTTCAAACAGACATCAGATTCTCTTCATCAGTATTTCATCATGTTTATACTTTGCCATCATCAAATTCGGGATTTCAGTGGGAAAATCGTAGTAAATAATGTAATGTGGTCCAAAGATATTTGCTACTCGTAGCTGTTTTCACACTGACCTTCACCTTGTAACATGTTGAATGTTACACAGCAAAATCTCCAGAGTTAAATCAACTCTGTTCAGAGTACATATGGTCCCTCTCTAAATAGTGTTAAAATAACACTAAAGCAGAGTTAAAGTTAATGAGATAATTAAGCAATTAATTAAGTGATGATTGTGCATAAGTGATGAACACCTGCTGTTAACAAGCAGACTCACTGAAGAAAAGAGAAACACAAGAACTACAACTGACTTCAGTCACAGCCTTATTAATTGCTTAATTATCTCATTAACTTTAACTCTGCTTCAGTGTTACTGAGCAGATTTGATGTAACTCTGGGGATTTTACTGTGTAGAGAAAGAGAAAAGGTTAGAAATGATAAATTATGCTATTACTCTACACAGCTGCAATGATTGTGGGTAATAGTTTAAGAACTAAAAGCCCACATCTTTCAAGAAGTAATCTGAATGTTAGTGGAAATAAGAGGAATAAGATCAGTGTGTACCTAGCTAACAAAAACATTGTTGCCATTATGTTATTTCTAAATGATCCCTAAACTTTCAATGCATACAGCTATTTTTAAATTTTGTTTATGCAAACATAAAGGGAACATTCCATTTAATAATTAAGCAAATGTTACAAATGTTGTGGGAATGTTACTTTCAAATGTTCTCTGAATTAAAAAAAAAAACATTAGACATATGCAACAGAAAAAAAAACCCATAAATAACAATGTCTCAACATTTTTCTGTTTACTATTAAAGAGCAGATAACTCTGAATGAACGTTCTATTAACGTTACTGGAAGGATGTTTGTTCATAACTTTGAGAGAACCTTACCAGAACGTTCTGAGAACATTCCTAGCTAACAAGGAACGTTCTGACAAGGTTCTCTCAAGCATATGTTGTACAGTATCTCTCTCACACACACACTCATGCAGGTGATGCTTCAGTTTGTGCTGCAGTGTTTCATGAACTGACTGCTGATGGACTTCTGCTCGGTCACTCATGCAGGTCAGCACGAGTCCTGTGAGAGCACAGTAAACACGAGTGAGAAGAAATAAGACACATTATCAGCTGTCTGTCACTCATCATCTGTCTGTGTGCATCTCTGTCTCATAACCTCGCTCTGAGGACACATCACCATGCGTCTCGCTGCAGATTATTCTACAAATGTCACGGCAGCAGTTCACACAAATAAACACAAACTCAGCCTATGTTTGCTTTCCAAGATTTTTTGGAGATTGTAACTCCCGCTTCCGCTCAGTAAACGAAAACCGCTCATTATCCACATTCGGCCCGGCTCAAGAATCCAGACGGCTTTCAGCACATTTAGATCTCCGTTTCTTAATCCTCAATCATTGCAGTTTACAGCTTTACAATGTGGCGTGTGCACACTATATATATGTCACAGCCAGACTCAGTGCTTCCCGTTTTGTGTGAGAAATGTAAACCTAATCACCGTTGATTCTTCATGACTCGTTCTGTCCTTCACTGCTGTTTTAGGACTTTGTGCATTAGAGTCTTATGCATAGCTAACAGGGAACGTTCTCAGAACGTTCTGGCAAGGTTCTCTCAAAGTTAAGAACATTCTTCCAGTAACATTAACAGAACGTTCGTTCTGCATCCGAAATCACATACTGTAGGTACTACACTGTAAAAAATGATGGTGAAGTAAATACTACAGAGAAAACAAATGTAATTTTTACATGAAAAACTTCAGGCAAGAATTAAAAAAAAAAAAAAAAACTAAGTAAATTCTATATTAGTGCTCAATTTAAGATAGTAGAAATTAAAGTGTAAATATCAACATTATAAAATTAAGTAAAACTACTGAACTTTTCTGATTCTGGTGTTCCCATCGTGCACTGGGCCTTGAATAATTAATGAGATTGATTTTTCACTGTTTTAAAGCTGTTTTTACACTATTTTAATCATTGCTTTTGTGGTTATGTTTAGTAACTTGCCATTTGTGACATTTGGAGTTCATTTTCTTCTCAAAATGGCAAATTCACACTCAAAAATGATCCATCGAATGTTACCGTCATTGTGTATTGTGTACCAAGTATTGAGGTCTTTGTGTTCAAACATTTTGTCACTTCTATTATATAGATATGGTGTCTACACAAAATTTATTGTATTATTTACTTAGATGTTTAGATGTAAGTAAAGCATAATTTAATTCAGTGTTATATTGTTTGAGTGAAATATATTGCAAAATAAACTTCTACTAAGTAGAAATTACTCAACCTTTTACTGTCCAAGTTAAAATTACTTATTTTCTTTGTTAATTTTACTTAGTTAAGTAGAGTTACTTAACTCCATACTTGAAATGTACTTAAAAAATATGTGTGCAAAAACTTGCGAAAGAAAAATGTAAATGTAACAGTGTAAATTTGGTTTAAAACTTTGCAATCATTAAAAAAAGCACATTTTATATAGTATCCTATGTAGCCTACAACATCCGCCATGTTGTCATTGTCATGTGACCTACGCCGTCAGTTGCATCGCTTCACTTCCATTCATAAATCCTCTCCCATGGCCTCATGGGATAGTAAAGTGTCTATCGAATACGCACTTTAAAATCTCGCCAGAAGAAGTAGGCCATCCGGTAATTTTCGCCTATATGTTGTTTTATGAATAGGGTCTGTCCAAATCCCCTCACTTGCAGTCTTTACACTTGACCACTTGTCTACTTACTTGACGTAGTTCCTGTATTTGGCCCATCTGAAGACTGCAAGTGTGTGTAGAACTTTTAATTACCCAATGGGTCACACGCTAAAAAAGCACGTGTTTACAGACCTTCATTTTGATTTTCAGAATAAACTTCTGAATGTCTGTTCAGTAGTCCCTGTGTAACAGGTGACACAATATAGTAATCGTGGTGTTTCTAATTAACTGATATTGCAAATGTTATGCAAAATACACATACTCATCTTTGCACAAATAAATAATGTGCAACGCTTTATGTTTTACTACCTTTATTAATTTAACTTAAAGTGGAATGTTTTCCTCAACATCTTGCGATTTCAGGGCACACGAGTTCCTGAACATAATGCATGATGGGATATCATACCACTCGAAAGTGTGGGTTTAGTGAGCTTTGGCGTTTTAAGACCTGGGACAGTCTTGCACACTGACATCCAAGACAGCAAGTGTAGGTGTTTGGACAGGCACTATGAATTCAGTCAAACTGTTTTTCGTCTACTATATAGTAGGGCTGCACGATTAATCGCATGCTATTCTCACGCGCATTTCGTCAGTAAAGCCGGTTCCCTGATTACCGCTAAATCGCCATCACCTGTTTTTAAACGGAGCGCCTTTTAATAGATGGAGCCGTAGTTCACGGACAAGCCACGCAATATCGCGTTCATTATCGCAGGCGATTCATCTGCGATATGAACGCGATATTGCGTGGCTTTTCAGTGATCTACGGCTCTGTCTATTAAATGCCGCTCCATTTGAAAGCAGGTGATGGCGATTTAGCGGTAATCAGGGAACCGGCTTTACTGACGAAATGCGCGTGAGAATAGCATGCGATTAATCGTGCAGCCCTACTATATAGTATGTAAGTAGGCATGTTCAAATGCTGCGCTGATCTTTAATAATGTTCTCAAAAATGTATTAGTAGTGGAGTCGTGATGTTGATAATCACTGATGAAAATGGCACCAGCACACAACAGTCTGTCTGTGACTGAGATAATGAACTCCAAATAGGATCCGGTGTATTTCATTTAACATTTTTAATGAAGGATCTTATTATAGTTCAGTCTTGTCTTCGGCTGTTTCAGCCTCTTTCTGCTTCTGTTAGAAAGAAAATAAGCTCACTCAGTACATGCATGTGCTCTACAGTGTTAAAGGGTTAGTTCACCCAAAAATGAAAATAATGTCATTAATTACTCACCCTCATGTCATTCCACACTCGTAAGACCTTCGTTCAGAACACAAATTAAGATATTTTTGATGAAATCCGATGGCTCAGTGAGGCCTGCATAGCCAGCAATGACATTTCCTCTCTCAAGATCCATTAATGTACTAAAAACATATTTAAATCAGTTCATGTGAGTACAGTGGTTCAATATTAATATTATAAAGCCACAAGAATACTTTTGGTGCGCCAAAAAAACAAGTTTCGCGTGTGAAACTGCTGAAATCACGTGACTTTGGCGCTCCGAACCGCTGATTCGACACACTGATTCATAACGCTCCGAAGCTTCATGAAGCAGTGTTTTGAAATCGGCCATCACTATATAAGTCGTTATTTTGTTTTTTTGCCGCACCAAAAATATTCTCGTGGCTTTATAATATTAATATTGAACCACTGTACTCACATGAACTGATTTAAATATGTTTTTAGTACATTAATGGATCTTGAGAGAGGAAATGTCATTGCTGGCTATGCAGGCCTCACTGAGCCATCGGATTTCATCAAAAATATCTTAATTTGTGTTCTGAAGATTAACAAAGGTCTTACAGGTGTGGAACGACATGAGGGTGAGTAATAAATGACATTATTTTCATTTTTGGGTGAACTAATCCTTTAATAACATCTTATGAAATAAGGCCTCACCTGCAGCTCTCCATCCAGGAACGAATCACAGAAGTTCTGCACACGCTCAGTAGTGATGTCACCCACCGGCATGAGCCATTTCTTGTCCAAGGTGCCGTCATAAATGCCGATCCGCGGCAGGTCACGTGACTTCAGGCCGAAGTATTCCAGCACGCGGGCGTTTGATTTCTCTTTTCCATTTACCAGCACAAACAACATCTGCATTTCACAAAAAAACATTCAACAATCAGCACTAAAATCACAAACGATGATCTCTAGCTCAAGTTTTGGTCTCGAACCTGTTTTAAATAAAATAAGAGGTTCACCAATTAATTTTGTGTTTTTTGTAGCAAAATGTTATACTGTTTTCTACTCAGATATTAATTTCCATGTTTCTAGTTTTATGAATTTTGTGTAAATTTATGGTCGGTGTTTCAGACTGAGATCCTCAACTGTTCTTCAGACTGTAAAATGAAGGCCTTAATTATCTTATAGCCTACACTTTACAATGTACTGAAGGCGAACAGTCTGTCGCTTTAAATTAAAAGATTTCAGTCTTTAACCTTTTAAAATCTCATATACTTTCCGATATTCCTGAAAGTTCTGGAAGGGGCCTGGAATGATCTGGCATGAATATTAGGACAATATTAGGGTCAGTGGGGCGGAGCGCTTGTGTAATCATTTCAGAAGCTCTTAATCCCATTAGAGAGTAAAACAGTGAGACTTCACCCCATTATCCCCTTAATTAACACTTTCTCCGTCGGTTCAATCTGGAAAAAACGACCCCTGTCATGTCAGCACTTGTTTACTACCTTGCCAGTGTATTTTGGCGCGAGATCTCTGAAGAGCTGCTGCAGCGGGTCAGAATCCGCGCGCCCTCTGTTGGCCAACAGCAGCAGGTGCGTCTTCACCTCAGACTGAAACAGACCCACCGCAGACTGACACACACACACACACGAAATCAGATTGTGATTCTGATTCCTTTGAAACACTGAATATTGGCATATATTCACGATTATGAAATATAATATAATATGCTAAGTCATTGCAATTGTTTCCTTTAACTGAATGCAGCAAATAGAAGGCATTTACTGTACACAGACATTACAATATCAGAAATAACCTTATAAAAATGATCAACTGAAAAATATGAAATTATAAAAAAATAGAAGAATGAAAAACAAAACTTGACTATAAATGAATATGCACTCTGTTATTCTTCATTTAATTAAAAACTGTGGAAAATATGCATTGATTAATTCAACATATTTGTATTGTATTTTATTATTTTACAGATTGTTTTACTGTATCAAGATATACATTTGCCTATATCACCCAGCCCTAATCTTCATTGTACTATTTATTGCACAATATTATTTTTATTATACAACAGAATAATATATAATCAGATTAACATTACAAAGCCACTAGAAGAGATGAGAGAAGAAGTGGAGGTGTTTGTTTGTTCAATACCGCTTGACTGTACTCTGTGACGTAACGAACGTTATTCATGGTCATGAAGCGTACGAGTCCATCAGTATCAACTTTCTTGGCCTCTGACAGGTTCAGGTTCTCCTGATGAAGATCAGCCTGTAACACACACACACACACACACACACACATCAAGACATATTCATCCATGTGCTACATATACATACATATCAAAAAAATGTGTGCCGTGTGGTTGGTGTTTTCCAGCTGAACTGTGAACATTAAAGGGTTAGTTCACCCAAAAATGAAAATTCTGTCATTAATTACTCACCCTCATGCCGTTCCACACCTGTAAGACCTTCATTAATCTTCAGAACACAAATTAAGATATTTTTGATGAAATTCGATGGCTCAGTGAGGCCTGCATAGCCAGCAATGACATTTCCTTTCGAAATCGCAGTCGAATCCACAGTTCGAAACGCCAAAGTCACGTGATTTCAGCAGTTTGGCGGTTTGACACACAATCCGAATCATGATTTGACACAAAAGATTCATAACGCTCCGAAGCTTCATGAAGCAGTGTTTTGAAATCGGCCATCACTAAATAAGTCGTTATTTTGTTTTTTTGCCGCACCAAAAATATTCTCGTTGCTTTATAATATTAATATTGAACCACTGTACTCACATGAACTGATTTAAATATGTTTTTAGTACATTAATGGATCTTGAGAGAGGAAATGTCATTGCTGGCTATGCAGGCCTCACTGAGCCATCGGATTTCATCAAAAATATCTTAATTTGTGTTCCGAAGATTAATGAAGGTCTTACGGGTGTGGAATGACATGAGGGTGAGTAATTAATGACATTATTTTCATTTTTGGGTGAACTAACCCTTTAAACTAAAGGAACATTCTATTTTGTCATTCTTCAAATATTGTGAAATGTTACTTTTGAATGTTCTCTGAATGTTCTGAAACAAGTAGTAACATTTAAAAAATGTTAGACGAACGTCCAACTGAAACATGTCAGAAAAATGATGTATAAATAGTATTTTTGTGCTAAAATTTTGAGAACATTATTAAAGTCCAGATAACTTTTAATGAACATTATGTTACTGGAATAACGTTTGTTCATAACCTTGAGAACGTTCCCTGTGTTTACCTTCCTGAAGATGGAGATGGTGTCAGTGGCAATACCATATTTGGCCCAAACTTCCTTTTCACTGCACAGAGCAACAGGAAGTGCCTCCATCTGTTTAGCGGCAGCCAAAAAATCTTTATATCCGTGAGCAGATTCAGTCTGATGGAAAAACAGAGAGAATGTGACTCACAGACATGAACACTGATCACACATGAGTTCTGCAGTGTCGAAAACGACTGTAACTACGTTCTGAGAACTGCAGCTCATATTTTCTTGCTGGATTTGTGGGCTCTCGTTGAGCTGCACCCGTGTCTGTTTATGGAGCACTGAAGGTGCCAATCCCACAAGTACAGAGACGCTCCCACATATCCGGCCCTGTTCCTCCTCCGCACAAAGAGTTGGGCCAGAGGACTCGGCATTCTGGGATTCCACAACGGCAGCCATTTCCGGACACCAGTGGAGACTCGTCGGGGAAATTCACCTTCTCATTTCAGTCCAGCCGTACTGACTGATCACACACTCACTCACCTCAAAGAACCCGATGACAGCCACTTCAGCAGAGTCGATGAAGGCCTCGGCCGCAGGAACATCCTTCAGTCTGAGGATGGCGCTCTCTGCAGATCAACATTAGTCTAGTCAGGTAGCACTTTTCACAATACACATTAAAATTAATAAAATTAATGTTTATGATATAATTTTTTTGTATGCTTTATAGTTGCATTTAGCAGATTAAAGCTGTGCGATATTATAGTTTACATTTTGCACTGATAAAGTTCACTTCAGAATTAAAATTTCCTGATAATTTACTCTCCTCCATGTCATCCAAGATGTTCATGTCTTTCTTTCTTCAGTGGAAAAGAAATGAAGGTTTTTGAGGAAAACATTCCAGGATTTTTCTCCATATAGTGGACTTCACTGGGGTTCAACGGGTTGAAGGTCCAAATGTCAGTTTCAGTGCAGCTTCAAAGAGCTCTACATGATCCCAGACGAGGAATAAGAGTCTTATCTAGAGAAACCATCGGACATTTTCTAAAAAAAAAAAAAACATTATATACTTTTTAACCACAAATGATCGTCTTGCACTGCTCTGTGATGCTCCACGCATGACATAATCATGATGGAAAGGTCACGCGTGACGTAGGCATTTGGACCTTCAACCCGTTGAACCCCAGTGAAGTCCACTATATGGAGAAAAATCCTGGAATGTTTTCCTCAAAAACCTTCATTTCTTTTTGACTGAAGAAAGGAAGACATGAACATCTTGGATGGCATGAGGGTGAGTAAATTATCAGGAAATTTTAATTCTGAAGTGAACTAATCCTTTAAGAACCCAGCTAACAAAATATGTTCTAAGAAATTGTAGGTTATAAAAATTTTATTTCTGAATGTTCAAAACATCCAGTTTTGAAAACACTTTTCTTGGTTATATGAGGGAACATTCCATTTTATAATTCTTAAAACGTGGGAATGTTACTTTTGAATGTTCTCTGAATGTTCTGAAACAAGTAGTAACATTTAAAAAATGTTAGACGAACGTCCAACTTGTTTCAGGAAAAAAGGATCCATGAATGATGAACAATGTTTTTGTGCTAATGTTTTGAGAGCATTATTAAACACTATATAACTTTTACGTTCTATTAACGTTACTGGAAGAATGTTTGTTCATAACTTTCTTTAGGCATCTAACAGAAACATTTTCATAGTTTGAGGCTTATATAAAGCATAGAATTTTTGCAAGACAACAGAAAATAATATTGGCATTTAATGATGTTTAAAGTCTCCTGAAGCTTACCTTGATCTTCTGCAGTCACACACACAGTCAATAAAGAAAAAACTATGAGAAACATCATGACTGCACTAAATATGGACAAACTGTGAGAAGAAAGAAAGAGAGAAGAAGCCCACCAGTTACGCTCTTGTATGTGGGGGTCCGTCCGCTGGTCACATGACCATCTCTGGGCTGATGCTGATTGGTGGAGCTGTGTGAAACAGACAGGTGTGCTGCTCACGGGCCGGTCGGACGCTTTAGATTACGTGTCACTGAAGACACATGTTAGTTTTCTTCCAGAATGAAACTCATGTTGAAAATAAACCTCAGTGCTGAAACACAATAATGTAAAATGCAGTCAGTGGTAACGAATAAGAGATTTACACTGAAACTCAACGAAAAAAACAGAATAACAGAAAGCTGGAAATCAGAAGATCTCTGCTTGTCATATATTATAAGGGTGCATAATGCTTTTAGGAAATCTATATTTTTTCTTCTATATTTTATCATAAAACAAAAGAACAATGACCACAAATCACAAGTGATCCACAAACAAATTCAACACCAACCTTACTTATATTGTCAAAACAAACACAAAATAATAAATAAATAAATAAAATTAAATAGAGCCTCATACTTGCATCAATTTTAGATTCATTTTGATCTACCAATGTTTTGCAAAAACAAATGTTAAATCCTGGGACATATATAAGCCAAAAAAAAAAAAAAAAAAATCAGAAGATATATTCCAGCAAAAGAAAATTACAAAATATTTTTACTCAGATTATGAAGTGCCTATTTTGTATGAATAATCATAAAATACATTTGGAGATGTAGTTGAGAGTGTGTGTTGTGTCAGTCGGGTGTCATGAGATCTGTGACACACATGTGACACGGAGAGATGCTTCCAGGTGAATCCACAGGTGGAAATACACCTGATGATGGTGTGAGACGGGGACACGTCTGCTGACTCTCTCCAAATCCAACAAATCATAAAGCCAGCACTGATCCTAGACCCCCGTCAGGCACATTCCCTACAGACTCCTTGTTTGGTGAAATCTTGTCTGATTTGTCTAATGTCATAAAACATGGACATTGTTGTGTGGGAATGTTGTGCATGAATTTATTGTGGAAATAAAATGTGCAAATATGCTCAAAATAATTATTATGCTGTCACACAACACCACCCCAGTTGATTATTGTGAAATAACAAACAGATATAAAGCAAATACATAAAACAGTTTATCAGCTCTAAAAACACACCAGACAGTGTGTGTGTGTGTGTGTGTGTGTGTGTGTGTGTGTGTGTGTGTGTGTGTGTGTTTTGTTCAATCTTTGTGTGTCCAGCAGAAGAACATGTGAATGTGTTTTAACTTGCTATCAGCTGACATTTCCACATCTGATTCACTTCTAACATTCATTAACATGATCAGGAAATGAAATTATACTTATTATATTAACAGCTAACAGGGAACGTTCTGACAAGGTTCTCTCAAAGTTATGAACAAATGTTCTTCTAGTAACGTTAATAGAACATTTGTTCAGAGTTATCTGGTCTTTAATAATGTTCTCAAAACGTTAGCACAAAACTGTTACTTATACATTGATTCTTTTCTGAAATGTTTTAGTTGGATGTTCATCTAATGCTTTTTAAATGTTACTACTTGTTTCAGAACGTTCAGAGAACATTCAAAAGTAACGTTCCCATAATGTTTGAAGAATGATGAAATGGAATGCTCCCTTAACGTTCACGTAACCAAGAAAAAACATTAAAAAATCTGGATGTTTTGACATTTTCAGAGAACATTCAGAAATAAACTTAATGAAAATGTTAGCAGAACATTTTGTCACATCATTTTCTGCTGTCATCTCAGGTGGCTGGTGGTCGTGTATGTGCTCATTTGTAATTGGATAAACTGGTGTTACAACACTCCCTGATCTAGTTAAACAGGTTCGCATCAGGATAGATTAAGAGCTGCAGTTTCTTCTAACCACAGGATCTAAAGAGTCAGGATTTAAAATAGAGCTAATGCTCAGCTCAGAGCTATAAAGGAACTGTTTTCACACAGACACAACTTATGCAACATTTAACCCAGAGGTCAGAGGTCAGTGCAGCATCATATTCAGTTTCTGGAGAGATGTGAAATCATTACTGCTGAACAGTAATGACAGCGATGTCTATTTCTAGATTTGCCACAAAGATCAGACCTTAGAAGATGTTCATGTTCATGCTGCCTTCACATGCTATCGGACACGAACAGCCTCTCAAGTCATATTTATAACTGGGAAACTCTGAGATAATTTTGATACCTGAGTATTACCTATATAAATTACCATTTGATACATATTGTATGTATAAACCCGATTCCAAAAAAGTTGGGACACTGTACAAATTGTGAATAAAAAAGGAATGCAATAATTTACAAATCTCATAAACTTATATTTTATTCACAATAGAATATAGATAACATATCAAATGTTGAAAGTGAGACATTTTGAAATGTCATGCCAAATATTAGCTCATTTTGGATTTCATGAGAGCTACACATTCCAAAAAAGTTGGGACAGGTAGCAATAAGAGGCCGGAGGACCAATTTGCAACTTATTAGGTCAATTGGCAACATGATTGGGTATAAAAAGAGCCTCTCAGAGTGGCAGTGTCTCTCAGAAGTCAAGATGGGCAGAGGATCACCAATTCCCCCAATGCTGCAGTGAAAAATAGTGGAGCAATATCAGAAAGGAGTTTCTCAGAGAAAAATTGCAAAGAGTTTGAAGTTATCATCATCTACAGTGCATAATATCATCCAAAGATTCAGAGAATCTGGAACAATCTCTGTGCGTAAGGGTCAAGGCCGGAAAACCATACTGGATGCCCGTGATCTTCGGGCCCTTAGACGGCACTGCATCACATACAGGAATGCTACTGTAATGGAAATCACAACATGGGCTCAGGAATACTTCCAGAAAACATTGTTGGTGAACACAATCCACCGTGCCATTCGCCGTTGCCGGCTAAAACTCTATAGGTCAAAAAAGAAGCCATATCTAAACATGATCCAGAAGCGCAGGCGTTTTCTCTGGGCCAAGGCTCATTTAAAATGGACTGTGGCAAAGTGGAAAACTGTTCTGTGGTCAGACGAATCAAAATTTGAAGTTCTTTTTGGAAAACTGGGACGCCATGTCATCCGGACTAAAGAGGACAAGGACAACCCAAGTTGTTATCAACAACATTCCTATTCCTAAACTTGAGCAACTTGTCTCCTCAGTCCCCAGACGTTTGCAGACTGTTATAAAAAGAAGAGGGGATGCCACACAGTGGTAAACATGGCCTTGTCCCAACTTTTTTGAGATGTGTTGATGCCATGAAATTTAAAATCAACTTATTTTTCTCTTAAAATGATACATTTTCTCAGTTTAAACATTTGATATGTCATCTATGTTGTATTCTGAATAAAATATTGAAATTTGAAACTTCCACATCATTGCGTTCTGTTTTTATTCACAATTTGTACAGTGTCCCAACTTTTTTGGAATCGGGTTTGTATTTTACACAGCATTTATTACTAAATCCAGAATCAAATGGCATGGTGAATGTTTATATATGGTTTCCAAATAATATGATGTTACGTATTATTTAAAGTTAGATATTGACTAATTTCTTCAAAACATTTTGGCTTTATTAAGATTTCCCCAATAAATAGGCAAGAATGAACCTGGTGTCCTCCATGATTTCTATTTTTGCTGAAATCGAAGCACTTGAATGCAACAAACTCATGATTACAACATCAGAAGTGGCATTAGCTGTATATAAATCTCATCTAAACTGCATGAACTCCTCATCAGCTATAGGTGTGTTTGAATACGTGACACAGCACCAGATAAACAAACACACATGAGAACATTCCAGTATATGTTAATGAGCAGAGAGCTAATTATATAATAACCTAAAATGACACAGCCAATTGGGACTGTGGATTAGAGCTGCTTAATCTTTAATTAGTAAAGTTCAGCTATAACCATATGTTTAGGATCAGGTAAATCAGGTGTGTGTTTCTCAGAATATTAGCTGCTGTTTTTTTAGCTGCTCAAAGCTAAAAATAAATGTGAACGGTGAAATAGTCATTACACCTCAGCAGTCCCATGTTAGAGAAGAAACTTAAAGACTCTGACCTCAGATCAGAAACATGAAATCAACAAAAACTCAGAAGTCGTCTAGTCATTTAAACATATAGTTGAACAGACACAGCATTAAAATACATACTGATTTATTTTTAGATTTTTAAATTTACTTACAGTTCATTTGATAGGTTATTTTAAGAAGTATTTAATATGGAAACTAAAAATGGCATTAACTGAACAATGCAGCATACAGGAAACATGCTCAACGTTCTGGCAAAGTTCTCTCAAAGTTATAAACAAACCTTTTAATTTCCTTAACGTTTATGCAATGTTTGTTCTGAAAACATTATCACAAAAACACTATTTATGCATCATTCATGGAACATTTTTCTTAAAAGTTTTAGTTAGTCTAAGTTGTTCAGGGAACATTAAAAAGAAACATTCCCATAAAGCTTGCAAAATGATAATGGAATTTTCCCTTCATCATATTTTAGCATATCAGATTCACAGGAGAGACAAACTGTAGATGTTCTAAATAAACTGACTGTTTCCACACGTGTGTCCTCAGCTGGAAAAGCCTTAAGTGCTTAAAATCCTCCATGTGTCAATCTCCTGATCCTTCTATCTGTTTCTGTGGGAGGCCTTTGAGGATCAGAAGATTAGTCGAGCGCTATAAAAGCGGCCGGCAGAGACACTGGACACGAAGACATCGCAGAAGAGAAGCGAAGAAGAGCCACCAGAAGAACCAGAAATTCCAGCACACGGTAAGAAATTCAACTCACCTGAGACACATTTACAGCACAATACACTGAGAGACAGTCAGGTAAAGTACTACGGTATTTAATTTTTACTCAGACATGCTGTAGTAAATTTACACAACACATGATTTACTGAGAACAGGAAGAGAAGATAAAAATAAAACAGAGAAAGAGAGAAAGACTTTCATGGACTGAAAAAGAACAGACAGATTTAGTGATGGAGAGGATATAAATAAGAAGGAACAACAGAATGTGAGTCAAAATGACATACCTGGACACTTCAACATTAAACTACAGGTGATGCTTGTTTCTGACGCGGAATATAAAGTTGGATTTGCAAGGAAAAAAGTCAGAATTGTGAGATAAATACTGACCATAACTGTACCCTTTTTTTATTACTCCATGGTGGAAATCAGTTTACAGCCTCAAAGACTTAAACTTTTCTGTCTTTAGGTGAAGCTGAAATGTACAGTAGACATTCTACAGCAAAAGCCAATTTAGGCAAAAACAGACTAAAAACAGAAGCTCTGACACATTTCTCCCTGGATTCCAGAAGTAGGCTAGGATAAATGTGATGGGATTACAGCACTGGGCATCTCCTCTACGAGATTAGCACGATTATGTAAAGAGCTTATCATTCACACTGTCTGTATATCTCACAAGGCAAACAGATGTTGGTAAATAAACCTACTCATTGTGTAACTAGAAGATTAGCATTAACAAAATCCCAAAATGAGAAGACTAACAGCTAAACTGTTGAGGACATCAGTAAAGGGGACAATATAGTCACTTTTTAAAGGAAACATGTTTATATTTCAGCAAGTGAGAGAAATGGACGCCCCAGCACCTGTTGAGAAGAGAGGGCCACCAAAGTTCAAGCAGAGGACAACTCGCACCTTCAAGAGCAAGGCTCCTAAACCTGGACAAAAAGGCTTCGGAGATGACATCCCTGGGATGGAGGGTCTCGGCACAGGTAAAGCGTGACATTTCCGTTGCCTTTATGGCGTAAATATTGATTCAGTGTTTTGAACGACACGCAGCTGATGAATCTGAACACCTTCTTTCTCTGGTTTTCCAACAGACATCACTGTGGTTTGCCCATGGGAAGCTTTTGGTGACATGGAGCTCAGTGATCTGGCAAAATATGGAATTTTGTAGTGCATCCAGCCTTCAAACCTTACTTCTGCTCTCTTCTGGAGACCTTTGATCTGCCAAGATGATCACACAAGGTTATAGAATTGTTTTCTCGCACCGAGACTAAACCAGCAGCAGATGCTCTCAGCCCAACACACAAAGAAGATGGGACGTGATTGATACATTTATTGAGGAGAAGGACGAATGGCACAGTAACTCTCTGCTGCTCTTCACAACATCATTGGAGCTCTTAGCAGGAGGGATCAATCTCAGAAACACAATATAATTCCGGCCTTGTGGTAAAATAAAGAACTATGTACAAATCAACTTTATTTTTTTAACTGTAAATTGTGATTGTGCTCGTACCAGAATCAACTCACCATGGTTAATTAAAACCATCGATTTGGCAGTAGAACTCAAATAAAAATGTATTTTCCCATAAATTTGTATTCTGCTTTTTCTTTTTCAGAACTTATAGAAAATCTTGGTAACACTTTAGTTTAGGGTCCAATTCTCACTATTAACTAGTTGCGTATGAGCATGCATGTTACTTAACTTGACTTGAAACAAACATAAACATAAACATGAACATGAACATGAACATGAACTAACACTCACCAAACAGCAGGTTACACTAACAAAGCTAGACAAAAGAACAATGAAACATGAGGGCTATATATACACAAAGACTAATTACATAACAAGACACACCTGAAAGCAATGAACAATGAACCAATAGGCTTGTTTGAGATGCGCCTAGCCTCGCCTGAAATGTAGGCGAGAGTAGGCGGCTGCAGTGAGGGGAGGAGTGAACAAAGAGCCCATAGCAACACCCTCGACCGCAAGAGAACTCATGTGTGCCCCCCGCAGACGGTGAGCCAGCACCACCTACGGCTTCACCAGAGACCCTTGGACACCCGGTTTCTCCAGGTTCCCTCATCCTGCCGGCTCCCCCTTGGTCAGTTGTCGCACCTCTTCCATCATGGACAGAGGGCTCCTCCTTCCCCTCGGTGTCGCCTCTGTCCTCTGTCACACCGGATCCACCTCAGCCTTCAGGTACTCTGGCTACGCCTTCGACGGTCGTTGCCGCAACATCGCCTGGGTCTCCAGTACCAGCGATGTCACTCTTCTCCATCACCTCTCTGTTTGTGCCGGCGGATCCATCGACCATGCCTCTGTCCATCATCACCCAGCTGTTGTCAGCCACGTCACCATCTGGGCTCCTCCCTCCCTCATCTCCATTGCAGACTGTCGGCACTGAGGTTCGTCATCTCCATCACCGCCAGGGGATCGTCGTCCAAGCACCACCTTCATGTCTCCTCAGCCTTCCACCTGCCCTTCGTCACCATCACTGCATAAGAAAAAAAGAAGGAAAAGGCATGGTTGTTTCAACCCGAATTTGGTCAAATATGGACAAACCCAACCATTGGGTTACATTTTTAACCCAGTAGTTGGGTTTGCCCATTTTGACCCAAATCTTGGTTGAAACAACCCAGCATTTTTTTTTTTTTTTTTTTGAGTGAAGTAAGCAAAGGTAAACATACGAAAATACCTCAATGAGCTAATTTTAGACTAATGGGCATTGATTTTCAAATACCTGAGTCACACAAGTTTGTAATACTGACCAGGAATGTTTATTTCTTATATAGGCTACATTAAACCACACATAAGAACATTTTGATTATTGTCTACCAACACAAACCGAAAGTTACATTTCATTATGGGGCATTTCTAACAAAACACAGTGGAGACCTGGACCGGAGTTATTGGTTTAAAACATTGCTTTGTGTAATCAGGGCTACACTGTTTAGTTTATTCCACACAAAAGTAGTCACAATGATATAAACAAACAAACTTGGTTCCAGACATGATGAAGCAATCCACAAACAGGCATGACACAAACCCAGAGTAAGCAGTGAATAATCCAAGGCAGACGAAGCATAAATCCAGACTAGGCAAAGATATAAACTTCAAGGAAGACTAGTCTTAAATACATTGGCTAAACAGACAAGGCATGAACATCATGGCAAGATGACGCAACAAACTTTACATTGAGCAACTCAAACACTGACTGAAACAAGGACCTATTTATACACAGAAGAGCAAACAAGGTAACAAGGGGGAGGGGCGTGTTGTCGGGGAAACAAACAAGGGTAACCATGGTAACAGATAAAGCAGCGAGAGCAAACACAAGGTGAAACAAGGCATGACAAGGCAAGAATATCTTTCAACATTTAAGTTTCAAACTCAGACACACAAGTGCTGAGTTCATTACAGAACCCGCCGCTTAAGAAACGGATTCCAGACGCTCCACACGCAACAGTCCAGGACAGTCCTGTCCAGGGGCATGATGGAGGGCCAGACCCATGCAGGGGAACTAGATTTGGAACATAAGGGGAATGGTAAGCCTGGGTCTTGGGGTCGAGGTGAGTCCAGACCATAAAATCATGGTGAGCCAGGACCGTGAAACAAGGGCAAAACCAAAGCATGACACAGTGGTGGTCCTGGGCCTTGAAACTAGGCATGGAAAAGCTATAGGCCATGAGACAAAGGTAAGCCAAGGCCGTGGAACAGGGGTAGACTTGAACAATGGAGCATTGGCAGGCCTGGACTGTGGAGCAATGGCAGATCTGGGCTGTAAAATGGCGGGCCGTGGTGCAGACTTGAACCATGTGGCACTGAAGCACCTGGGTCAACTGGGTCTTGACTTGGGACAACCGCAGGGATACCAGCAGCATGCACCACCATAAGTGGTGCATCATCCAAACTTGACACCAGTCTCTTGCGCCTAGGGACTGCCTTAAGGCCCCAGTATACTTCAAACGAAATCAAAGAACGAACTGATATGACGTCATTTCGAACAAAATCAGGCCAAAACGAAGTTCGTTTTGTGTTCTTTTTGGAAGTTCGAAACGGCTTGCCAAAGTGAACTTTCAGGAAAAGTTCGCTCCAGCTGCAAAACACCTTCGTACTACCATTGGTCCGTGACGATAACGTAATAGGAGGTGTGTGCTGAGGCTCCGCCTTCACTCGCGTGGGACGCAAACTCATTTCGTGTGTTTGAGTTCTCTGAGGTAAGATCTCCGCTGGTGAAAACATGAACACACTGGATAGCAGCTTTATAGTACAAAATGAAGTTGTGCTTGTAAAAAAAATGAGGCACTGACACTGTTTTTCATGTTTGATACTGTAAAGCTGCTTGATTTTAAGCAATCTATTAAATAAAGTGCTATATGAAGACGTGACGTGACTGGAGTGCTACTTTGCAGAGCTTGTGCTAACAATACCATGTTGTTATGATCAGACGCTTTTCTTATACTTTCTATAATAAATGCTTGCTGTTTTCTCATTTTTGTTGTGTTTATTTTGTTACTGAGAAGAAAGTGCATGGCACATATTTACATATTCATCTAACTGTCGCTCTCAGCAGTGTGGGCGGTGTCAGATGTTCGTTTACAGTATATCGCTTTGTTTGAAGTATACTGGGGCCTTTAACGACCTCATTTGCAATTTCCTTGATGACTGGGAACCCTAACGTGACATCCTTGAAGTTTCTAGCATATCACCCTTAATTGCTGGAGACTCTGGCGTGGTGGTTCCTTTCCATAAAAAGGAAGACCATGATGGTAGTCTCTCATCATGTTGCTGTATTTGGGATAATAGCAGTAAAAACCATAGCTGGACAAACAGAGAGATGCACATTTCAGAGCAAAAACCAGGATTACAACTCATAATCAGAGCCACAACCATCAGTGAGGTAAACATGTGGTGACAAAAAGTTTAGACCAGTTTAAACCACCAACAGTAATATTATGATAAAAAAAAAAAGTCAGATCTGCCATTTTATATTGAAAATATTGGCTGAATCCTTTACATGTTTCATAACTGAAGGTGACAAGATAAAAAACATTTTGCATTTTAGATTCTTATTCTTGTCAAAAACAATTGTTTTAAATCACTTGAATGCAAAAAACTAATTATTACCACTTCAGAAGTGGGAAAATACCAACTGCAGACAAAGTCTCATTAGTTGTATATAAATCCCATCTGAAAAGTATGAACACCTCATCAGCTATAGATGTGTTTCAATACGTGTCACAGCACCAGATAAACAAACACACATGAGAACATTCCAGTATATGTTAATGAGCAGAGAGCAAATTATAGAGTAATAACTTAATGACTGTCAGGAAAGTGGATTAGAGCTGCTTATTCTTAGTAAAGTTCAGCTATAACCGTATGTTTAGGATCAGGTTAGAGAAGAGACTTAAAGAGCCTGACCTGAGATCAGAAACATCAATACAACCTCATTAATCAACTAATGACCATGAAAAAACAGAAGATGTTTGAACACACATTCATCATTTTCAGCATATCTTGTGTTCATGTATGTGTCTGTCAGACTCACAAGAGACAAAATGCAGATGTTCTAAATAAACTATGACTGTTTCCACACGTGTGTCCTCAGCTGGAAGAGCCTGAAGTGCTTAAAATACTCCATGTGTCAATCTCCTGATCCCTCTATCTGTTTCTGTGGGAGGCTTTTGAGGATCAGAAGATTAGTTGAGCGCTATAAAACCAGATGGCAGAGACACTGGACACGAGCTGAAGCGACACATTGCAGAAGAGAAGCGAAGAAGAACCACCAGAAGAACCAGAAACTCCAGCACACGGTAAGAGATTCACCTCACCTGAGACACATTTACAGCACAATACACTGAGAGACAGTCAGGTAAAGTACTACGGTATTTCATTTTTACTCAGATAGGCTGTAGTAAATTTACACAACACATGATTTACTGAGAACAGGAAGAGAATATTGATAATCGTTCATGAGGAGAAAACCACAAACAGACCAAACATAAAAATAAAAGAGAGACAGAGAGAAAGACTTTCGTGGACTGAAAAAGAACAGACAGATTTAGTGATGGAGAGGAAATAAATAAGAAGGAACAACAGAATGTGAGTCAAAATGACATACCTGGACACTTAACATTAAACTACAGGTGATGCTTGTTTCTGACGTGGAATATAAAGTTGGATTTGCAAGGAAAAGTCAGAATTGTGAGATAAATACTGACCATAACTGTACCTTTTCTTTTTATTATTCCATGGTGGAAATAAGCTTACAGCCTCAAAGACACAAACTTACTTTTCTGTCTTTAGGTGAAGCTGAAATGTACAGTAGACATTCTACAGCAAAAGCCAATTTAGGCAAAAACAGACTAAAAACAGAAGCTCTGACACATTTCTCCCTGGATTCCAGAAGCAGGCTAGGATAAATGTGATGGGATTACAGCACTGGGTATCTCCTCTACGAGATTAGCACGATTATGTAAATAGCTTATCATTCACACTGTCTGTATATCTCACAAGGCAAACAGATGTTGGTAAATAAACCTACTCATTGTGTAACTAGAAGATTAGCATTAACAAAATCCCAAAATGAGAAGACTAACAGCTAACCTGTTGAGGACATCAGTAAAGGGGACAATATAGTCACTTTTTAAAGGAATTGTGTTTATATTTCAGTAAGTGAGAGAAATGGACGCCCCAGCACCTGTTGAGAAGAGAGGGCCACCAAAGTTCAAGCAGAGGACCACTCGCACCTTCAAGAGCAAGGCTCCTAAACCTGGACAGAAAGGCTTCGGAGATGACATCCCTGGAATGGAGGGTCTCGGCACAGGTAAATTCATTTTAGTTGCCTTCATGACCTATATATTGTTTAAGTGTTTTGAATGACATATGGCGATGAACCTGAACACCTTCTTTCTCTGGTTTTCCAACAGACATCACTGTGGTTTGCCCATGGGAAGCTTTTGGCGACATGGAGCTCAGTGATCTGGCAAAATATGGAATTTTGTAGCGCATCCACCCAACATTCCTCTTGCTCTGTTCTGGAGACCTTTGATCTGATGATCACTGGAGAGGGGAGGTATCCAAAGCTCATCAGCTGACCACGGGTGTTCCTCAGGGTTCAGTTCTTGGACCCCTCCTCTTCTCCATTTACACTACATCACTTGGTCCCATCATTCAGGCACATGGTTTCTCCTACCATTGCTATGCTGATGACACACAACTCTTCCTTTCATTCCAACCAGATGATCCCACAGTAGCTGCACGAATCTCAAGCTGTCTGGCGGACATCTCGGCATGGATGAAAGAACATCATCTAAAGCTCAACCTGGCTAAGACTGAGCTTCTCGTCTTCCCTGCCAATCCGACTCTAAATCACGATTTCAGCATCCAGCTAGGCACATCCTCAATTACCCCATCAAATTCGGCCAGAAATCTTGGAGTAATCCTTGATGATCAACTGACCTTCAAAGACCACATTGCAATGACAGCTCGGTCATGCAGATTTGCACTATACAACATCAGGAAAATCAGGCCCTTTCTAACAGAACATGCAACACAACTTCTGGTCCAGGCTCTGGTCATTTCTAGGCTTGATTACTGCAATGCACTTCTGGCTGGACTGCCATCATGCACAATCAAGCCTCTACAAATGATTCAGAACGCAGCAGCACGTCTCGTCTTCAACGAGCCCAAAAGAGCCCACGTCACGCCTCTCTTCATCTCTCTTCACTGGCTACCACTTGCTGCTCGCATCAAATTCAAGGCGTTGACGCTTGCTTACAGATCTATCACAGGCTCAGCACCCTCCTACTTCCACTCACTCTTACGAGTCTACACTCCTACCAGAAACCTGCGCTCATTAAAGGAGCGAAGGCTTGTGGTACTATCACAGAGAGGCACGAAATCACTTTCCAGAACATTCTCATTCACTGTCCCTTGCTGGTGGAATGATCTTCCTGCCTTCATCCGGAATGCGGAATCCCTGGCAATATTCAAAAGACAGCTGAAAACCCATCTCTTTCGTGAGCACTTGACCTCATCTTAAAAAAAAAAAAAAAAAAAAAAAAAAAAAAAAACTTCTTATTCCTATCCTTTCACTTCCTCTAATCCCTCTCTATTGTATCTTAGGATAATCTGAGCACTGCCTATAACTTGTATTATGAGCACTTCTTGTCTATTTGCCTCGTCATGACGACTCGCTTGTTGTATTCCTCACTTGTAAGTCGCTTTGGATAAAAGCGTCTGCCAAATGAATAAATGTAAATGTAAATGTAAATGTAATGTTACTCACGCGAGACTCAACCAGCAAAAGATGCTTTCAGCCCAACACACAAAGAGGAGCCAATGCGATTAATACTTTTTTTTTTTTTTTTTTTTTTTTTTCCACGGGAAAAAAGGACATATGGCACAGTAACTCTCTGCTGCTCTTCTTCACTGCATCACTGGAGCTCTTAGCAGGAGGAATTAATCTCATCTTTCTCTCTCTCTCTTAATTGTTGTGGTAAAATATATATACAAATTTACTTCTTTTTTTTTTTACTGTGAATATGATTGTGTCTGTGTCAAAATCATCTCATCATATTTCATTAAAACCATCAATTTGGTAAAAAAAAGTGTATTTTCCCAAATTTGTGTGATTAGTCTTCTCTCTCAGAACTGACAAAAAAATATTTAAACTGGGTCTATTATGAAACAATTTCAATAATTTCCACTTTGTTCAAATATGAACCTTTAACTAAGTCTCAAAATGTTAAATTTTGGTTTTATGTCCATTGGTCATATTAGGCATCGGCACTAATCTGAGAAGTACCAAGGTATTAATTCAGATAAATACCTTTTAGAAGGGCTTTATATAAAACTACTAATTTTTCAGCATACTTTTTTTTTTTTTTGCTGGAGCTCCTATATGAACAGTTTCTAAAATTGTGCAGCGTTTTGTTATTTTTGCTAACAAATGTCAGTTATCGGTAATCCACTATTACTGCAACCCTTTTAGCTTTTTCTTTAATTTTTTAAAGTCTTCATGAAATCAAAATTGACTCTTGTTACTTTATTAGCGCACAATCAGGCCTGGTCCAAATGAATTTTGCTGTATAAGGTGAGGCAATTGTTATTTATTATTTGTATTGGCTACCATGCCAAATCTCTCATACAGTATCCCTGCTTGTCTGTTGAAATTAACAGTAGTGACACTGGAGCATTTATGCTGGGACCTGTAGGTTGTTGCGACATGTGTCTTGAAAATATTTCATGGAAATCAATAACACTCCCCACTTTTTGCTTAAAGGTGCCGTAGAACGTCTTTTCAAAAGATGTAAAATAAGTCTAAGGTGCCCCCTGAATGTGTCTGTGAAGTTTCAGCTCAAAATACCCCACACATTTTTTTAATTCATTTTTTTAACTGCCTATTTTGGGGCATCATTAAATATAAGCCGATTTAGGCTGCGGCCCCTTTAATTCTCGTGCTCCCCCGCCCCCAGAGCTCGCGCTTGCCTTAAACAGCATAAACAAAGTTCACACAGCTAATATAACCTTCAAAATGGATCTTTACAAAGTGTTCGTCATGCATCGTGTCTAATCGTGTAAGTATGGTACTTATTTGGATGTTTACATTTGATTCTGAGTGAGTTTGATGGTGCTCCGTGGCTAAAGCTAACATTACACACTGTTGGAGAGATTTATAAAGAATGAAGTTGTGTTTATGAATTATACAGACTGCAAGTGTTTAAAAATGAAAATAGCGATGGCTCTTGTCTCCAGTGAATACAGTAATAAACTGATGGTAACTTTAACCACATTTAACAGTATATTTGCAGCATTCTAACGAAACATTTAGAAAGACAATTTACAAATATCACTAAAAATATCATGATATCATGGATCATGTCAGTTATTATTGCTCCATCTGCTATTTTTCGCTATTGTCCTTGCTTGCTTACCTAGTCTGATGATTCAGCTGTGCACAGATCCAGACGTTAATACTGCCTACCCTTGTGTAATGCCTTGAACATGAGCTGGCATATGCAAATATTGGGGTGTGCATATTAATAATCCCGACTGTGACGTAACAGTTGGTGTTATGTTGAGATTCGCCTGTTCTTCGGAGGTCTTTTAAACAAATCAAATTTACACAAAAAGGAGGAAAACAATGGTGTTTGAGACTCACTGTATGTCATTTCCATGTATTGAACTCTTGTTATTCAACAATGCCAAGGTAAATTCAATTTTTAATTCTAGGGCACCTTTAACTCATTGATGTGTTTATGTAATTTTTCCTATGACATTCTATGTTTTTCTTTTTGTTTATAAAAAAAGTCTTTGTTTATAAAACAGTCACCATGAAATGGAAGTAAACACTGCAATTTTCCTTAAAAAAACAAGAAATGTCCAATTTGATTTCATAGTGACTTTAATGGTATACTAGTCTATAGTGTTATTTACAGCATCATCCTCCAGAGAACTTTGTGAATGAAAGAGCATGAAACAGATTTTCATCTACAACACTATTAACACACTCACTATATGCTTTACTAAAACTGGTTTACTGTTCCCCATGTCACCAGCTCTTCAGTCACTCTGATACTTTCGTTCTTATTCGTCATGTCATGGTTTACAGTAATAATAGTTAAAGTTGCTATGAGGTACTACACTGGTATGAAATTTTATGTAGAATTAAAGGGAGAAATATCCTAAATGAAACTTTATTTACAACAACAGTTCCTATATCAATATCCTAACCAATAGAATAGCCTTAAATAATGTGTAGTCGCCTAAAGAGTGTCTTACACGGTATATGGTTTCATGAGATCTTGCTGCCTCTTACTTTCACACAAGAACTATTTTAGAGGCTATCAATAAAATATTGAGAATAGAATGAGGGAAATCAGCAACATATGTATTATATTTCTACATGTTGTTTTAGATCACGCATCGTTTTTGTGAAGGACCAAATTAGAATAGCTATTGAATCCTCTGTGCTTCTTATAGATAGTGTTGTATTTCTAAATTATACAGTAATTGTATTTTCAATAAATACATTTCCTCAAACAATTGCATTGTATTTTATTGATACATCTGAAGATTAAGTATTTGTAATATTGTAACAAAACTTTGTAATGTACCCCATTTCATTATCAGACCATCTGGACCTGCTCAAATGCTCAAGCTTTTCTCAAAAATAACCACTTTTTTGAACCACACTTTTGAACCTGACGGCACTCATCAAATCTCTCTGGATGATCAGGATATGGTTGATCCTCAAACACTTGTGTCATATTTCTGTTCATGGATCGTTCATGGAACGTTTTTCTTCAAAGTTTTAGTTTATCCAAGTTGTTTAGAGAACATTCAAAAGTAACGTTCCCATAATCTTTACAAAAGAATCAAATGGAATGTGGAATGAATGAATAACATTTGTAAAACACTTAAACTTTCAGAGGACATTCAGAATACTTAATGGGAATGTCAGCAAAACTTTCTTTGAATATATTTTTATTAGCCGGGATGTGTTGATATTATGAAAATTAGAGGAGAACCGAGAATAGAGAAAGTCATGCCTATCAATGACTGACCACAAAAAAAAAAAAAACACAAACAAAAAAACAGCCTGTGTTTGAACACACATTCATTCCTGCTGATTCCTTTATATGTAACTGATATTCATTCACTGAGTCCATTCAGCCTCCCAATAACAGCTTCCAGTCAGAATCTCTCTACACAGAACCTGAAGACACTCATCAAATCTCTCTGAATGATCAGGATATGGTTGATCCTCAAACACTTGTGTCATATTTCTGTTCTCCTCAGACAGAATGAGATGAGTGTCTGATGTGTTTGGATCCAGTGTGAGATTACTACCATCTGAAGACAAGAGAACAAAACAACATGATCCATGATTTACACCATAAAAAAACACATTTACTTAATTTACTAAATGAGGATATTAATTATAATAAACAAATTAAAAATGTTTAATTTTGAAAATATAGAGACCAGGGTTTGAAATTAACACCCGCCAAATGCGGGTAAAAATCAATGATCATGCGACATCAAGAAGTATTAAATACAGCATATTGCGCAGAATCTACGCAAATCTGACTTACTTAAAAATGCACGTCACTAAGCAACAAATAACGGCACTCTTGTTCATTTGTAATTTGTATTAAAGCAATAGCAAAAGCGAAGATTAAAAAAAAAACAATAATGTGGGCAATACTTGCCTGCGGTAACCAACCCTAGTGAAAAAAGAAAAGACCCAGCAAGCAATGAAGAAAAAAAAAAGAAAAGAAGTTTTAAAATACCAAGTGGCAAGCTGATACAGAGGGCTCTAAAGATGAGAGCGCTGAGGACATTTAAGCATTTGGTTAACAGAAAAGACAATGTTATTTTCCAACATCCTACAATTCTAGCAGACCCTGGATTATCCTGAGACCACAGGTTTGTTTTGGTTTGTTTTGTTCCACATGGTTTTTAATGTTCTTTGTACTGTATTTATCTGTCCACTTAAAATACATTTTTGGTGAAAAGGATGAGGATGAAAGAGGAAGGGAAGAGATGGCTGGATAACAGAATTTTGTTTTAATAAGAAATTAATGTATGACATCCAAATTTTATACTAAATAAATTCTCATAGTTCTCTCAATGAGCCTGCATAGGTGCACATCATTCTCACAATGAGTCTTCCAGTCACACCCACTTGTCGACAACAGCAGGAATAACGGAAGGAAGGAATAACTACTGTGATGTAGTTAATATGGTATATGTCTTTTTCTTTTTTCTTTTTGGCTAGTAGGAATTCTGAATGGCTGGTTTGGGGCCCTGGAGAAGTTTTGACATGCCCTGACATTTGTGCTTTTTTCAGTTGTTTATAAACATATTAATGGAGAAGGTGTTATTACACTGTATTCAACATGAACTAGGCTACCATAATATGTGAGCAACATGTATGTGTTACAATACAGAAGGGGACAGAGACACTGGAATGCAGGTAATATAGTTTATTGAACAACCAGGAGCTTTAACGGAGTGCAGGTAAGTGAAGGAAGATATAACAGGTGGCAGATATGGATACTAGAGTGATACTTGTCTTTTCTCTTGCAGATATCGCAGGCTGGTGACGGACTGGAGCTGAGAAGACACAGAGGAACTCACACGAGACGAGGAACAACGAAGGAGACTTGGGTACACGCTGGAGACAGGTAAGTATCTTGGAAGGAGTCCTTGAGGTGAGCATATAGGTAAGACCAATGCCAACGAGATCGGACAGTGACTGTGTGAGTGTGTGTGCCATTTGTGCTGCTGCTGATGACTGTGCTGATGGGATGCAGGTGTGCGTGATTAGAACTCGGGTGATGACGTGCGCTGTGGTTGGGTGATGGTAGAGCCTGGCGTGTCTGTGACAGTATGTACATGTTTGTATTTTTGAATGAATAACGTTTATGCATGGTTATTGAAAAAATAAAAAACTTAAGTCACTGAAATAAGGCCAAAACACAAATATTAAATATGTGTTCACAAGACTTCTGGTTATAGACTAGAATCTTTGCTTCAAAATGATGTAAAAATTATCCTGCCTACTCGTTCATATAAAACAATATATTGATTTAAATTTTGTAAGACACTTTTTGTCAAGATGCACAGTATGCATGGAGGTGTGAATCTTGATGAATAATGCTGTGATTCACATCTGAGAAGACAAAGGCCCGCATAATGACCTGCATAATGACCGTCATAATGAGCCCTTTCAGTCAGGTAAGCTATATGAAGAAACTCTCTGATAACAGGATCATATCAGCTGTATTAACAATATAATGACCACTCTTGACAGAAAACATGATTTTTGTGATCTCATGCATGCACGTATAATTGCAGATCATGTGAAGAAAATTTTGTAAAGGCCTATTATAGTTTAAATTACAGTACCAGTCAAAAGATTGGACGCATTACTATTATAATGTTTTTAAAAGAAGTCTCATGCTCATCATGCTGTAAATCAAACATATAGAAAAAACAGCAATACTGTGAAATATTATTACAATTTAAAATAATGGTTTTCTATTTTAATATACTTTAAAATATAATTTATTTCTATGATGCAAAGCGTCTGAACATTCATGTTACCTCTATGGTATTTCATATAGGCTTTTAGCTTAAAAGCATGCACATTTGGAGAAATATTGATGGATTCTCATATGTTTATGTCAGTTTTCTATACAGAGTAGTAATATTTATTCAATATTTATTGTAATCACTATGAGCGCTGGATACTGTGTTTTCAGTTCATACTTGCAGCCAGAGGGCAGTCTGTGCACCTTTGGTCCACAAATGTCTCGTTATGAACAACAGGCATACCATGTGACATTCCAGGAACTAACAGAGGCTTCCAGAGATCACTATGGCTCTTGCTATAACATGCAGATAGACACATTTGAAGATGATAAATACATAATTGCGACGATGTATACATGTATTGCCTCAGAATTTGCATCTGAATAGAACTCGCTCTGTGGGCGTGGCCACATTAGCAGATAATGAGCTATCGCACGGACGTCTGACATATCTCTAATTTCTTACAGATTACATAAACAGAGACTTTTTGTTTTCGATTTGACTTACACGATTTAAAACCTGACATTTCAATGTTTCTTTAGACATAAGTCTCATTTTTGTGTGATTAGTATTCACTAGGTTATGCTTCATTTTCTGAGAACTATCAGATTGGACTTCGTTCAGAGGGAGACGAGAGATCACGCATCATGTTAGTTTTCTTTATTTTGCAAAAAGCACACCATCTTGTTTTTACTCTGAGCGTACACAAATAAAAGAAAACATTATATAGTTTCCATTGATATATTACTTGTCTCTATGACAAAAAATGACAGAGTATTTTAAATCTGTTTTGCTGCAATGTGAAAAAATGTGCAATGTGTGCATTTCCCGACTCCAGAGGGTTAAAAAATTTAGTAGCCAAATTGGCCAGTGACTGAAAAAATTAATTTCTAACCCTAACCCTATGACAAACCTGTCCAAGCATAGCATGCTTATATTATTACCAAACCAATCCCAAAGAAGAAATCCACTGATTTTGTACGCTTTGAAAAATGAAAATTCTGCCATCATTACTCACTCTCATGTCATTCCAAACCTGTATGGATTTCTTCTGCCAAACACAAAAGATATTTTGACATTTTGAGACTTTTATTACTGAAAAGAAATTCAGATATTCTTTTGTTTTTCAAAGAATAAATTCATACAGGTTTGGAAAGATGTGAGATGAGTAAATAATGACAGATTTTACATTTTTGTGTGAGCTATCTTTTTAAAAAAGGCCTAATCATTGAGATTGAGATTTTAACAAGGTAAATAATTTGGTTGAATTGATTTGCAGCTCTACTACAGATCTTTTTGAATGACATTCCACTCCACTACACTTGTAGATGGTAAGACTGAAATAAAAATACAAACATTCACAGAACATGATTATTCTTACCCCTCATCATACTCAAGTTTGTTGAGTGTGCAGTTTGGATCATTCAGTAGATCAGAGACCATCTTGAGTCCTGATTTTCCCAGGTGATTGTTTCTCAGTATCAGCTCTCTCAGGTGTGAGGGGTTTGAATGCAGAGCTGAAGCCAGATAACCATAGCCTTCATCTGTCACCTTACAGCCCCATAAACTACAAACACACAAAGAAACAATGAAGATATCTGAAACATTAAAACCCACAAAAAGCTTGTTAAATCATTTGAATAATTACACACCCATTTAATATAAACTGATCAGACTTGAATATCTCTCATTTCAGAAACTATAAGTTCTGAAAAGTTCTACTTATTTGTATAGCGCTTTTAACAATAAATATTGTTTCAAAGCAGCTTTACAGAGAATGCATGTCAACATTACAATTTAAAGAATGCAGTTAGCAAATAATGTAATACTTTAGGCAATTAATTTACAATCACTGTTAGCAATTTTATTTAGTTGATCTGTACAGCCATCTACCAGATTCTGAGGATCATGAGCAAATAGATTTGTATCTCCTGAAGGAAACAATCGTGTTCGAGTAAGTTTGGGTTTTAGGTTCTAAGTAAATGAAGTGTGGTTGACACTTGACACATTGGTTTCTGCACAACAATATTCTTCTTATCTTTTAAAGAGAGTGCCTCTTATACATACATATACAAAATTCACACATTACATAATCTACTAATCATTAAATATATAGCCATAATATATAATGCTTCAATATACTGAAAGAATGAATCACAAACCTCAGTATCTCCAGATGACAGTTTGGGCTCTTCAGTCCATCAGAGAGCAGCTTCACTCCTAAATCCTGCAGGTCATTGCCACTCATATTCAACTCTACCAGATGGGAGTTTGATGATTGCAGAATGGATTCACAACACTGACCAGTGAGTTTACAGCCTGCCAATCTGATCAGAATAATATAAAGTTGAATAATTACACATTTATTCTTTAATTATTTTATTTAATATTTATTTTTATTTAATCTGGATTAGAATGATCTAGATTTGGAAACCCCATGTTTTGCTATCCAGAATCAGATACTATAAAATGTGACATTCTGTACTTCTGCCTCATATTAATCTTTTAATCATATTTATAGATGTTTTGACACCACAGCTAAAAGAGCAATTTTTTTCTTTACTGTCCCAAAACTTATGGATGGCACTGTATTTGTTATGATTTTTTTTGGCCTTCAAACTTCTTGAAATGCACATTTGTAGATCAGAGAAATAAAAATTTTCTCAGGGGAGCATGCACCCAACTGTTGGAAAAATACACTCTTACCTGAATAATTATGTTTTTAATTTATGTATTTCAGTTAAAGCTGTTTAAGTTATCAAGCTGTCTCATGTGAATTACTCCTTTAAGTTTCATTGAATGACCGCTAGGTGGAGCTCTAAGCATATATTATTCTGGTTCCTTACTGAAGAAGAATTACATGTTATGTTGTTGAACATGCAGTAAAGTGTGACACACTTTTTTCTGTGCCTTTCGCTGAGAAATGGCTGCTCTGAGTCTTTATTAAAACCAACAGATTATGGGCCCAGAATCAAAATGCTACAGTGAAGCTGCTGAAAGGCTTATTGAAGATACTGAGCAACTGTGAATAAAAATGAGCTGAGTCCAAGATAGTGACGATTCTTTCGTTAAACGGATCAAACTATCCTACGTGGAAAGTGCAATGTCGGATGGCATTGATGAGAGATGGACTATGGGACTTGGTAAATGGTACAGAGACTGCTCCACGATCTGATCCAAGTAAGTTAGCAAGTTATATGGCTAAAAGTGATCTCACACTGGCTACCATTGTATTGTCAATAGAACCATCTTTGCTCTATTTAATTGGAGAGCTGGAAGATCCTACTGTCATGTGGAAAAAGTTTTCAGATCAAAAAGCAAATAAGCTAGCACTGAGGCGCAAACTGTACTCGTTGCGATTGATGGAGAATCAGTTCAAAAGGACATCAAGGTCTTGACTGAAACGTTTAAACTGAATCGTGTGGTACACTTGCTAGCCAATTTACCTGATTCATTCAATGTGTCAGTCATGGCACTTTAAGAAAGTGTGGATGTACCTAAAATGGAGGTAGTCACTGGACGATTGCTGCATGAAGAACGCAAACTGAGAGAACGTGATGTTGATAATGTCACTGGAAAACAGTTCTTGAGAGGAAAAGGCCCAAAGTGTCACTACTGCAGAAGGTATGGACAGGGATAGGCAGTATTTATGATACATGTATTTCAAATACGTATTTCAAATATAAAATAGTATTTTGTCATTTGTATTTGATAGGATTGATGAAAATGGCTTCGTATTTTTAATCAAAATACTTTAGTCAACTATAGTTGCCGATGGGCAAATGACTTGTAAGTACATATATCATGGGGAAATGGGTTATACTGTGTCTAATGGGTTAATAAATCAAGGTTATTGGTCTTGTTTAGTGCCTTTTGCTTTCATAATATTTTATATTGATATATATTGTTATTTGTTTATTTATTTTTTAATTTATTTATTTTTTGTTTGTTTGTTATATGTGACCTTGGACTACACAACCAGTCATAAGGGTCAATTTTTTGAAATTGAGATTTATGCATCATCTGAAAGCTGAATGTATAAAAGCTTTCCATTGGTGTATGGTTTGGTAGGATAGGACATTTGGCCAAGACTCAACTATTTTAAAATCTGGAATCTTAAGGTGCAAAAAAATCAAAATATTGAGAAAATTGCCTTTAAAGTTGTCCAAATGAAGTCCATTCACTAAAATAATTTTTTATATATTTACGGTAGAAAATTTACAAATCTTTACTTAATATCCTAATGATTTTTGCCATAAAAGAAAAAAAAATCTGTAATTTTGACTCATATAATGTATTGTTGGCTATTGCTACAAATATACCTGTGCGACTTCTAACTGGTTTTGTGGTCCAGGATCACATATAGGAGTATTTTTTTCTAATGAACGATGCTCTGTTGGAGCAACTTAATAGCTAGACTTTGCTCTGCACTATGTTCCACCACTTTAAGACTAATGGATTGTTGTTTGTTTTGTTTTCATATTCAAGAGATTATAAGCCAGATGCAGCTTTTTTGGGTTCTATGATTGATCTGTTGATCTGTTGAAAGCAGTTATTTTGAGTTATATGCCAAATTTTCTCCTCCTATTCAAATTTTACATTGAAGGGGTGCATACAACATATTTGCCCACCGGCAACTATAGTAGCAACTATAGTTGCCGCACATTCAAATACGTTTTTTAAGGGGAAAAAAAAAAAAAAACTGGGGAAAATAAATGCAGAACATGTCCACATAGGACACTATTAACAGGACTATATGCATGAAATCATTCAGAAAAAAATTGGGCACAAATGGGTTAAACTAATCAAGTGCAAAATAAAAATATAAATGTATGTATACATTACATGATATAAATGTTGTATTCTTTGACCAGTTTTACATTTTTATTACATTTTTGTTCCTGAAATCCACCCTTCTGCTGGGATCAGGATAATGCTGATTTTTTTTTTTTTTTGGATCAAAGCTATCCCAGTCTTACTAAAATGTTTTAAACACCACAATCTAAAGATTGGATTTAGAGATCTAAGCCAATTTCAGAATCTTTTTTTTTTTTTTTTAACAACTCATTTTCAATATTTGATCCAATCCGATAATCCAAAATCTGATCAAATGATTTTTTGAAAAACTGGGCCCAGCTCATTTGGAGAAACTCCATGAACTGAACTGAGTGTGTCAGATAAGAAAGAGACACAAAATGTGCACAGCAGTGGGTCTCCAGAACCGGAGATAATTTTCATACATAATTTTCATAATTTTCAACAAGCTTTGAACATGACTGGGCCAGCCATAATCAAGGACGGGAACACTGTTTTATAAAGAAAACATTTTCAAGCACATAAACGTATAATTATAGTCCTGTCTTCTGATTGATCAATCCAGTGTTCCAGTAGTGATTTGTTAACAGCTGTGATGTGAAACAGCTGTTCAGCTGCTACTGTGTATATCACTGCACAGCATCATGGAGATCAGCTATTAACCTTAGTTTACATTCACCACTAGATCTACTAGCAGATGCTTCATGGATTTGACTATTGAATGAATGATTCTCAAACCTCAGTATCTCCAGCTGACAGTTTGGGCTCTTCAGTCCATCAGAGAGCAGCTTCACTCCTAAATCCTGCAGGTCATTGTCACTCATGTCCAGCTCTATCAGACGGGAGTTTGATGATTGTAGAACTGATGCCACAATTTCACAGCACTGACCAGTGAGACTACAACCTACCAAACTGAACATAACAACAATAATAAAAATAGTAATAATTACACATCCATTAACACTGGTGTAAGGTAAAACCGCAAAAATTAATATATTTAAGATATTTTACCAAATTATTGATAAACACATTGAGTGGTGTTTGATTCATTTGAATTCAACATTCCTATAATATGGGAATCATAAAGGCATTTTTTAACACTAGTAATACTGTGTTAATTTTTTCTAGAAATCATTTGGCCAAATATCTTAAATATCTTCATTTTTAATTAACTTTAATTGAAATAAAATATAATTTCAACAGGAAAAGAAGAGTTTCCTTTTTACTTTTATTTTGTTATTTTGTATTAATAGTACTGTAATGTCAACAAACAAAAATCGGCACACTGCCACTGCTGCTCTCAAAATTTATTAAAAAGACAACACTTCGACCAAAAAGGTCTTCGTCTGACCTGACGTGTGATTTTTGAGTGGTCGAGATTATCTAGATGATCGAGCACCTGCTCTAAGTTGTGTTGGGATGTGCGCATACTACTTTCTTCTCTATCAGTAGTACTGTACTCAAAACCAATGCTTTACTGTAAAATATTTAGTATATTATCTATCACTTTTTTATTTGTTTTAATTTTAGATTTAATTTTTAAATTAGAAATACTTTCATATTTAAATATTGAATAAAATAACATTATTTAAGGAATTATAAATGCAGTGAAAATATATTAATGTCACTTCTGATGCCACTTCTGTGTTTCCTTTGCACTGCAAAGATACATTTTGTTGATAATGATTTAATTTGAATGGTAACATCCCTATATGGTATTTTTAATCTACTTGAATTTAATTTAAAATTTAGAATTTGACATAAAAGGTGATGCATACATCTAATCATTTAAAAAAATGCCCCTGGAAATCAATTTAAGGTGGCAAATATTGGCCCTTAATAAAAAAAATGTTCATTTCTGTCACTGCTGTGAACTGCATAGAATATGAATAATATGAATGCCTTCATGAGTCAACTGTGCACAACAGACCTAAACCAGCTATTGTACCAACACAAAAACACACTCAGCAAAACACCATCTAATTGTTGTTATCAACAAAATGTAAGATACAAAATTGTTTTGTCAGTATTGCACACACCTAATGTACAGCATTAATCTTTATTTCTTCAGGTCTTAAAAAGGTCTAAAAAGCCTTCTATTTTGCTTTAATAAAATGTGCAGCAACCCTCCATGCAGCTCTACTACAGACACTTTTCAATGACATTTCACTCCACTGTACACTTGTAGATGGTAAGACTAAATTACAAATACAGACATTCATAGGATGAAATGAATGATTATTGCTCAACATACTTGAGTTTGTTCAGTGTGCAGTTAGGATTTTTTAGTAGATCAGAGAGCATCCTGACTCCTGATTCCCCCAGGTGATTTAAGCTCAGATCCAGCTCTCTCAGCTGTGAGGGGTTTGAACGCAGAGCTAAAGACAGATAACCACAGCCTTCATCTGTCACATTACAGTGCCGTAATCTACAAACACACAGAAACATTGAAGATATCAGTGATATTTGAACTTACAACAAAAGCTTGCCAAATCTTTTGAATAATTACACATCAATTTAATATAAACTGATCAGAGTTCAATATCTCTTATTTTATAAACTAAGTTTTGCTGAAAGTAGAATATGGTTTTGATCACCACTTGATCTACAACAGCCATCTACCAGATACTTAGGGTCAAGCAAATAGAATACTCCTGAAAGAAATAATCAATAAGTTTTTAGGTTCTGAGTAAATGAAGTGCTGTTGACACTCGACACATTGTTTTCTGCACAACAATATTCTTTTTTTCCTTTTAGAGAGAGTGACTATTATACATAAAAAATACACATTAAAGAATCCACTAAACATTATATAAATAGTCATAATTTCAATGTACTGAAAGAATGAAGCTCAAACCTCAGTATCTCCAGCTGACAGTTTGGGCTCTTCAGTCCATCAGAGAGCAACTTCATTCCTATATTCAGCAGGTCATTGCCACTCATGTCCAGCTCTTTCAGACAGGAGTTTGATGACAGCAGAACTGATGCCACAAATTCACAACACTGACCAGTGAGAATGCAGTGTGCCAATCTGAACAGAATAGTAAAAATATGATGATTGCACATTCAATATTTATTGACAAAATTAGGATGTACCTTTTATAATTTTTGAAAGATACCTGTTCTTTTAAATGTAAAGGTGAAATCTACTTCTCAGAAACTACAGTATCTCTACAGTAATTTACCACAGATAAGTAAGTAATGATGAAATCTTAAAAATACACAAACTCATAATCATCAAATCATAATCTTATAAAACAGTTCAAACATAGTTCAACTTAAATGTATAAACATACTACTGTATTTTATTCTTTGATTTTCAACCTCTTGTTTTCCAGTGAGGGATGAATCTTGATACACACACAACATGCAAAATCATGTAACACATCCTAAAGAATATACTAAAGCAATAAACCCCAAGACGTTGTGGTTTATATCAGGGATTTTCAAAGTTTTTCAGGGCAATGACCCCTTAGTCAATAGAGACATGGAGCATGGACCCTAATACAAAACTTGAGTGGGTTTTGCTTTCTGGGCTCCTTGAAGGATGGCTTGCCTGTCAGGATAGCAAAAGAGGTGAGTTGAAGTTTGAGTATACTCGATGAGCTCTATCGATCTCGTCTATCTCTGTATTCGGATAAGATTGGAAGTGGGCGGGGCTTTAGCCGGAAATTCGTACAATTAGTTGAGAAGACAAATTACAGCCTATATATCTGTTTTCTTCGTAGATGTCACTAAAATTTGCCTTGTATAACTGAAAAAATATGTATTTATGATTATAACATTTATTTAAATATATTCTAACCATCTGAGCCAATAATCTTGATGGAAGTGCTTCTAGATGTACATGCAGTTGTGCTTCGGATGACACAAGTTCGAATCCTAGTTTGGGGACCTTTTGTGATCCGATAAATAAACAGTAAGGGTTCCTACGCAGTTCGATAAAGTATGGAAATTGATTTAAGTAATTTTCAGGCCTGGAAAGTATGGAAAAGGCAACAGAATTAATGCAGCTACCTGATTTGCGTTCAGTTTATTCATAGAATTTACACTCATTCACTTTTCACACTCATTGTGTAGTGATTTTAGAGGTTTGTGTATAATATTGTACTTTCCCTGCATGCTCACTGGTTCCTATGCAGTTTGGAAATGTATGAAATTTGATTTATGTAATTTCCAGGTCTGGAAAAGTGTGGGAAAAAGAAAACAGCATGAAAAAAAAAAATTGTTTCAGCACTATTAAGTTTTCTAAATATAAAATTATCTTATAATTAAAATAATAATAATAATAATAACAATAATAAATTATGATCGTACAAGCAGAGTGATTTCATGGCAAACGTTTAGTGATTTAGTGATTGTCATTCACAATTGAATGAATCCAAGGTGCTGAATGAATTCAAAAATTTCTCATTAACATAAGAGATTCTCTTTTGAACTTCACTAAACAAATGTGTGTGTGCCTCTCAAACCAGCAACAGATAAAGGAGCAAACATGTAGACCTAGTAGAAAATAAATGTATCTTTTCAGATGTATATGTATCTTGACAGAAAGCAGGTTTGTTTCTCAGAGACATGCAGAGATGGAGCGCGGCTATTTGATTTGCAATCGTGGAGTGCTAATTCCATTCATTCATGTATCATATTGTGCAAGGTTTACATCAATTAAATATACATATTAAACAGTACAACATGTGTATGATGTAGTATTTAAGGCAATATTACTCCTGTCAAGCTCTGATTTCGGAGAGCAACAAGGTTATTTGATTTGCACTCATTTCATTCAAAAAGTTCACACACATTCGCTTCACACTCATATTATTGTGTAGTGTTTTTAGAGGTTTATGTATAGTGCTATGATCCCCTGGCTCACCTTTTATCCAGCAAACATGAGTGACTGTTTCAGTCTCAGCTGAATATTATTCGGCAGAATTATTCGTTTTCCATTATTCATTTTGAAGCCATTATCCATGCCTTTCTGAATAAGGTATTTGGCTTCAGGCACTTGTATTCTTTGACCAGTTTTACATTTTAATTACATTTTTGCTCCTGAAATTCACCCTTCTGCTAGGATCAAGATAATCTTGATTTTATTGATCAAATCTATCCCAGTCTTACTAAAATGTTTTGAACAACACAAACTGAAGATTGTATTTTGTGATCTAAGCAGATTTCAGAATCCCTTTTTTCCTTTGAACAACCCATTTTTAAAATTTGATCCAATCCAATAGCTGAAACCTGATCAGATTACTTTTGAACAACTGGGACCAGATCGAGAGACTCCATGAACTAAAATGAGGGTGTTTTCACACCTGTAGATCGATTGCTTTGTTCTGAAACAGGGACTTAATTTGTTACAATGTTGCATTTTCTTCTTGGTCCGGTTTGCTTTCACAAGGAAATATTTCAAAGCATACCAAAATGTGTTTATGCAAGTCAAATGCGTGTACATATGTCCTCTTATTGGTCAGAGTTTCCTGTGTCATCTATAAAAATGATTGACATGTCACCTTTAGATCTACTAGCAGATGCTTAATGGATTTGGCTACTGAATGAATGAATCTCAAACCTTAGTATCTCCAGCTGACAGTTTGGGCTCTTCAGTCCATGAGAGAGCAGCTTCACTCCTAAATCCTGCAGGTCATTGGCACTCATGTCCAGCTCTGTCAGACAGGAGTTTGATGATTGTAGAACTGATGCCACAGTTTCACAGCACTGACCAGTGAGTTTACATTCTGTCAAACTGAACAGAATAAAAAAAGAACAATTACACATCTATTAACAGTAGTGTAAAGTAACAAAATACAAATTGTTTATGTACTTAACCGCACACCAAATGCTCCAAAAGTGTGACAAAATAGTGATTAAAGAGAATAGAGAGACAAAGAGAGCAGAGAGAGATAGGCCTCTAATGCAGTGATGATGAACTTGCTCGCACCGGCTGCTCTAATCATTAATAAACACAACAAGAGGTATTCGACCCATTTGAAATCGACACTCAAAACCAATGTTTTATTGTAAAATATTTAGTACATTATCTAATATTATCGATTATTTTCTAATATTAGTAATTAATTAATTTTGAAAAAGAAAAAACACTAAAAATAATTAACGGAACAGCATAAGTCGGAGAGGTGGGATTTTTCCAGGCAGGGCAAATCCTGACAATTTTGATTCCCTATAGCCAGCAGTTATTTGTAATGGTGTTTTTATCAGATGTAGAAAGCAGCTATATATTTTCTCCACCACAATTTGGTTTTATTTGTCAAATCAGGTCAACTTTATTCATATAGAACTTTACAGATTGCTTCAAAACTGTTTTATAGTTATAAACAGGAAAAACAATGTGAGCATTGCAAAGTTTTTTAAGTTCAGGTATCAGTCATTCTAAGTATAATTAAGCATCTCTACAGTCCAGCTCTGGCTTGACAATTGAACTTGTGATATTTATTTTCACCTTGTATTTTTTGTATTAATAATATTGAACAATTTTTACTTAAGTAAAAAAAAAAAGAGCAATTTTTCTAGAATATTAATGCAATTGCAGATGTGATATTGATTTTAGTCAACTGTTCAGCATACATTAATATTGTGATAAGTGACATTTTCGACATATATTGTCAATATTTTCCTTTTTTGCTCTATTCTTCAATGAAAATACTTCCCAACAAACTACAGCAGAAGAGGCACATGTCTCTGCTGCAAGCAACACACATGGTGTTTTGTTGTCACTGAACAAATCCAGGCTTTTGAATGAATCGGTTCAGTGATTCAGTGACCCATTCACTTGCTTCGCTCCCGAATCAATCAGCCATTTGAAAAAATCAGTTGAATGAATGCTTCTATGATTCATAAATTAAGACAGTGATTTGCTGCCACCTACTGGCAGTTTTATTTTCATAAATTAAAGTAGAATTTATTTTTCCCCATCTAATTTTTCAATATTCAAAATTCTATATTTAAATCATTAATCTCATAACATTATTTATTCAGTTGTAATTGCAGTGTAAATGCATTTGTCTCTAAGATTATGTAAACATTAACCCTTTAAGACCGGATGGAGCACCCGCGCTCCTGTTTGCATGTCTCTCTTTCAGAGCCAATACAAACTGAACCCATATAGGTAGCACAAATATTCTTTTTGCATACAAAACCAGAGTCTTGACACGTTCAGATAAAGCCTCCATCATGCTCCTGTTGTGTTGTTTTCACCCTCTAATATGTCTGAGTAATATGCGTTTACAATAAAAACAGCACAGCTGCTAACTGAATACAAATTTCACATGCTCATAACTTCATGAAAAATGCACAGATCATAGACATCACATCATTTTTTAAAGCAGATTCTCACGATTACAATGAACCCAAATCAACATAATATATTGCGTTGATCACAAGATATCACTCACAGAACAATGTAACATACTTGGCTAAAAACATGTCTCTCATCTTTCCGGGATGCAGTGTATTCAATGTTCCCAGAACCATCCATGTTCATTTCCCAATGTGGAATAACACAAAATAGATATCATCTTAAAGCTTAGATGCATTTAAACATTTTGAAAAACTCCTAACGAGTGCTGAAAAATGGTTCTAAACCCGTGGGCACCATCTAGCTGCTAAAAAAATGAATAACACTTTATTCAACTATACTTTATGCTATCACCACAAAATTTAAACCAGATGCAGCTCACATATAGGAGAGCATCACCAAAAAAGAATTTTTCTCCGATCTTATTGCCTTCCTGAGTTATTCCATGTCAAATAAAAAAATTGAAAAGTTATAAAAATATATATATTTTTGTCTTTTATCAGTAGTTTCTCAGCATGAAAATATCCAAATGTAATGTAATTTATATTTTCTAAAAATTTAAAAAGTGTTCTGTCAAATGATACCTACATTTTGACTCTCCTTGCTACAGTTTTAGAAGTTATGAGTCTTTACTTTTGTGTATGTCGCTCAGAGAGAAAAAAAAAAAAAAAAACTCTAAAAAAGCCTTCAGGTCTTAAAGGGTTAACATGGCTAGAAAAACAATGCCAATCAATGGAAAATTGGAAATCTGGAAATAAATTTAGGAGTCAAATATTGCCCTTAATGGGAAAGTTAATTTGGCTGTCACTTCCATGTAGGTGATATTACTAATAAGATTGTTAATACAGCTATCATCCTATGGCTATTTCTGAACAGAAAACTCATCACAATTGAATGTATTCTGACCAAAAGAAAGCATACCAGTTATTACTGGCATTTTTATATTAAACTTTTGGAAGATAAACATTATTGTGAGAATTTTACACTTTTTTGGGAAACCTGGAAAGTGAAAATTGTCTTTATGAAAGTGGTGGGAAGTTGGTAAAGTGCACATTAGAGGTTTTTGTCAATATTTTTGTTAACAATATAACAATAGAGGTTTTTGTCAACAATATACATCTCATTCCTTTTTAATGCTGAAAAAGACATTAGAGTTGTTGGTAGAATAGATCATGGACATTGAAAAGAGCATGAAATATAATGATGCTAGAAATCTACAAGAACGGTGGGCTGAAAATATCAGCTAAACTCCTTTTTAAATGACAAATTTAAAGGAGCACTTGTAAGAAGTTGTTTTTTTAACAGTAAGAAACATAGATGGACCTTATTTTTATTTCTTTAACTTGGAGTAATAAGCAGGACAAGATAAACAGATGTACATTTTAAAGGACAATAATGGACATAACACTTCAGTCCCAGTAGTGATGCACAAATTTGCTGTGGATTTTTGTTCTGATTTATATGCTGCTGACAACTCAGATGATTAGTGTAGAAATCACCTGCTACAAGATCTTCCTGTTTTAAAATTAGAGCACAAGCAATCTTTAGAGACTGAACTAACTTTTGAAAAGTTTACTGCCTCTGCAATGAGAATCTCCACAGGACGTATGCCAGGACTGGATGGTATACCTGCTGAATTTTATTGTTTTATTGAAGTTTTTGGAATGTTATTGGATGTGATTATTTTGAGGTACTCAAAAATGCATCAATGAAGGAATTCTTGCTTTGAGTTTTTAGCAGGCAGTTTTAACATTACTCCCCCAAAAAGGTGACCTAACATTCTTAAAGAACTGGAGATCTGTAGCAATTTTAGGCACTGCTTATAGTTTTTTTTTTTTTTTTTTTTTCTAAATGTCTTGCCAATAGGGTATATGGTGAATTGAATACAATTATTCATAAAGATCAGTCATATTGCATAAAAGATAGATCTATAAAACGTATATATATATATGAGACTTTTTTTATTTTGCCTTTCAAAATACTACTAATATAGGTTTTTTTTTTGTCATTAGACCAGGAAAAAGCCTTTGACAGAATTGATTGTGCTTTTCTTTTTGTTACCTTAAAGGCTTTTGGTTTTGGGGACAATTTTATTTCTAAAATAAAACTACTGTATGCTGGGGCCACATGTATGATTAAAATAGCTGGTGGCCTCAGTATTCCTATGAAAATGAAAATCAATAGAGGCATTAGGCAAGTTTGTCCTATTTCAGATCAACTTTATAGTATAGCCATTGAGCCTTTGCTGTGTGTTTAGAGAAGACAGCTAACAGGTTTACAGGTCAATACATTCAATTGTATTTTATCAAGCTCTCTGCATATGTAGATGATGTCACAGTTTTGATGAGAAATTATAACATTGTTCAATGTCTAAAAAGGCTTTGGAATGTTATGGGAAAAGTGATGCTCTCAGTGTGGTTAATATTTTATTAGTCAATCAAAACCTGGTGGTTGGCAGTGGGAGAGAGTGGGTTTTAAATCTTTAGGCGTATTTTTAGCGACAGATGAATATAGAAAAAAAAATGTGAGAGTCTACTGGAAAAAGTGTATTCTCAGTTATCTCACTGGAAATGGTTGCTACACCAGCTGTCCCACAGGTGGAGAATCCTGGTATGTAACAACCTGGTGGCATCATTTCTGTGACATAAAATTATGGTTCTAGAGCCTCTAGAAGACCTAGTAAGAATTCAACAGTGCCTGGTGGACTTCTTCTGTTCAGGACAGCACTGGTTGAAGGCATCAGTGCTCTATCTGTCAATACAGGAAGGAGGACAGGGGCTGGTCGACATTAGTTCCAGAGTCAGAGCTTTCAGACTCCAGACAGCTCAGAGACTGTTATATGGGGAGGATGTAAGCTGGGCTGGGGTATCCTGTGCCCTTCTGAAGAGAGCAGGCAACATGGGATTAGACCACCACTTGTTTCTTATGGACACTGAAAAACTAGACCTGACACGACTGACATCTTTTTACAGATCAATGCTAAAATCATTGACATTCTTCAGTTTATCTCAGGAGCCAAATGGTGTGAAAGGACTATGACTGAGAGAAAAAACACTGTTTTTAATTCTGCCCTTGATTTAGATGTTTTTGAATCTGTATCCCTCAGAAAAAGCATTGTGGACTGCAAATATGACCAAAATTGGACATTTTGTTTCAGAGGAAGGATGGATTTCTGCTGTGAACTTGGCTTCGAAACTGGGCATACAATCAGTTCGGGTGGCAGAGAGACTGTTGACTCAAATTCATGAGTTTTTACCACCAGAGTATAGACTGTTTTTAGAGACACCTGATGGAGAGGAGAAAATTTCTGTCTTCCCAGAGCTGAATTTCTCACCTGACATTAGAACATAGGAAGAAATGGAGAATGGTTTGCTTTCTTTTAAGACATCTCAGCTGGGACTTTTTAGCAATGCTGGAAAGAAAGCTATTTATGTACTTTGTGAAAAGGTGCCACATCTTCTTCAACATCAGAGTGTGACAGAGTCTAAAAGCAAGATCACATCAGTCTTTGCGCATTAAGGCATTTTAAGCTTTTCATGTTAAGCAGTTTAGAATGTCCCACTGTTGTTAGTGATTAAAAAATGGAGGTGGGTGTTGTATAAGGATTAAATAAATCTCAAACCTCAGTATCTTCAGCTGACAGTTAAGGCTCTTCAGTCCATCAGAGAGCAGCTTCACTCCTGAATCCTGCAGATTATTGAAACTCATGTCCAGCTCTATCAGGGGTGAGTTTGGTATCTGCAGAGCCAATGCCACAGTTTTACAGCAGGTGTCATCGAGTTGACAGTAGGAGAGTCTGTAAAAACAGGATATTTGTCCAAGGCATATATTGTGTGTATCTAGTAGGAACAGTGTTTGTAGTAACAGTGATGAACAGTGATTTCATTCAAGCTTTTTTAGCAAAAAAAAAAAAAAAAAAAAAAAAAAATATATATATATATATATATATATATATATATATATATATATATATATATATATATATATATTTATATATATAAATGTCATGTATGCTGGAACTGATGTGACTTATTTGAATTGATGTGATTTGAAAATAACTTTCAAATGTATGTCTATAAGTAAATACAGATTTTACTCTCCAAATCAGTAAAATCATGATCCTTCACATTGCATATTATGCTAAAAAATGATTCTCAGTGTTAAAAACTTTGATTAAACAGCTGTCAACAAGTTATTTACATGGCTTTTCTGCAGCATCTCACAGCTGGCAGAAGATTCATGTGGCCTCCCCATGTGGTCTTGTACATATTCAGGGTGAACTTATCCAGCACCTCCTCTGACATCAACAGTCCGTAAGCAATCAATGAGCACATGGAAGAGGAGAGGTTTCTTTCTGGAGATCTGAAGTATCTTTGGATTTCAGTATATAATGAATTGTCATTGAGCTCCAGTAAGCAGTAGAACAGGTTGACTGAAGTTTCAGGTGAGATGTCCTCATGGTTTTGTAATTGTTCTTTAATGTGTTTGGTTATTTCTGTGACACTGTCTTTGCTGTCTTCAGGTTGTGTGAACAGGCCGCTGAGCAGGTTTTGATTAAATTCCAGTGAAATACCCAGCAGAAACCGTAAAAATAGATCTAAATGTCCATTCTGATATTGCATCGCTTTTTCTATAGCCTTTGTTAGTAAATCACATAAAGCAATATTTTTGTCTGGCTTGTCAATGTGGTCAGGCCTGACTTCATTTTGTGTTTTTTCAAGGAAAAACTGCAGCTTGTCGATGTTCTTGTCCAGGTAACAGAGGAACACGTGCACTGCAGCAAGAAACTCTTGAACACTCAGATGCACAAAGCAGAAGACCTTCATCTCATGAAGTCCAGCTTCTTGCTGAAAGATCTCAGTCAGCATTCCTGTGGACTCAATGTCTTCACTCATATCAATATCACATGCTCTCAGATCCTTCTCATAGAACACGCTGTTTTCTTTTTTCAGTTGTTCAAACGCTAGTTTAACTAACTTCAAAATCGTTGTTTTATTGGAATCTAGGAGCTTGGTACGTTCTCTTTCTGTTTTTCTGTCATGCTTCTGGCTCTTCATGTTCATCTGTATCAGCAGGAAGTGGATGTACATTTCAGTGAGTGTCACGTTGATGTTCTCTGCATTGTTCTCAATGGGAATGTCCTGAAGAACAGTGGCTGTGATCCAACAGAACACGGGAATGTAACACATTATGTAAAGACTACGAGATTTCTTAATGTGTGAGATCATTTTGGAGGCCTGAGTCACATCTTTGATTCTTTTTCTGAAATACTCCTCCTTCTGCTGGTCAGTGAATCCTCGCACCTCTGTGAACAACCCTACATACTCAGGAGGGATCTGATTGGCTGCTGCTGGTCTTGAGGTTACCCAGACATGAGCTGATGGAAGCAGAGTCCCATTCACCAGACTTGTAAACAGCTCATCTATAGAAGATTGCTCATCAACACTTGTCACCATTCCACTGTCAAAATCCAAAGGCAGTCGACTCTCATCCAGTCCATCAAAGATAAACGCAAGCTTACAACTATATATCTTACATATATTTGCTGTTTCCAGGTCCTTCAGTTCAGGATTAAATTTCTGTAGAAACTCATGCAGACTGCTCTTTTCGACTTTAATGCAGTTAATCTTTCGGAATGGAAGCAGGAAAACACAGTCAATATCCTGATTTGCTTTTCCTTCTGCCCAGTCCAGAATGAACTTGTGCACTGAGACAGTTTTTCCAATGCCAGCGATACCTTTGGAGAGCACAATCTTTTTCTTATTTTTGTTCTGACTAAATACATCATTACATTTAATTGGCCTGTCCTGTGGTTTATGGGGTTTAATGGCTTCATCAATCTTAAGAATCTCATGTTGTTTATTTACTTCTTTAATATCCCCCTCCGTAATGAAGAGCTCTGTGAAAACATCCTTGAGATGTACTTCATTTGTCTTTTTACACTCAAAAATGTGTTCTACTTTCTCCTTCATGTTCATTTTGTGAGTTTTTAAGAATTCCTGCAGCCAGAAATCATCTGTTTTTAAAAAAACATAAATAAACAGGGAAAGGCGTGAACAAAACAACACTAGAAAATTAAACACAAAGGTTTTTCACATTGGCATGATTATCATTATAATCAACTGGAGCAAACATATGGTATTTAAATTCATTGTAATGAAAGCAGTTCTGTTCTAAGATCAATATATATCAAACATAATTTCTGATCCTGCTGTAAGGACCTGTGTAAGGTTAATTTACCTTGTTTTCTTATGCGTTTTGCAGCTGGCTCTAATGATTTTTGCACTGTGAAGAGAGAGAAAAGAATGAGACTTTATCAAAATATCCTGAAAAGGCTCTGCATCGTGTTTCAACACTTCACTAAGCATCACAACTATTAAACTATTAAATAAATCAGCAAATTAAATGATTTCTGAAGGATCATGTGACTGAAGACTGAGTAATGATGCTGAAAATTCAGCTGTGAAACTTTTACTGTGATGGCAGCATTGGAAAATTGTATTTTTAAAAAGATATTAAAATACAAAACAGTTACTTTTAATTGTAAATAAATATTTTACAATATTTCAACTATTTTTTTTTTTGGTTAAATAAATGCAGCCTGGGTGAACAGAAGAATTTTCTTCTAAAAAAAAAAAGTTTGAATACACATTTCTATGAATCTCTGCTGCCTCATTCTCTATTCTTTTTTTTTTATTACCTTCAATGTACTTGTTTTGTAATTCTTCAGCCAGCTGGTTCTGATTTATCTTCCTCAGGATGTTCAGTGTGATCTCCACAGCTTCTTCTGCTCGAAAACACTCCATCATTATTTCCGCTATATCAGTGGCATCAGCATTCTCTAATTTTCCAGCTTTAATGGGTCCTTCTTGTTTTAAGCGACTCTTAAATTTCTTCAGATTGTCTCGTTCCAGGTCTTCTAGAATATCTTGAAGCAGCTCTAAAGCAGTTGTCATTGTCCTTCACGGACTGTTGGAGCAAAGAAAAAGAAAAAAGTCTACTAATTGTTGCACTTTTATAGTAGAGATATATGCAGTATGTGCAAATAAATGCATGCAATTAAATGACACTGTGGTCTGATAGATTCAGCTGAATGCTACTGATGATTGAGTCTCACAATGATTAGACTCAAGAACATTAGTGGGCTGTCAGGGCCATCAGGGCCTTCTCTGCTGGCCCTATCAAAATCAAAAATATATATTTTTTCATAATGAAATTAAATTAATGTGTGTCTGAAAGTATCTAAATTCAATTACTTTCTATTTCAGTATGTTACAATTATATTTCCAGAAAGAATTTTTTTTGTGAGGCTGAGCTGGATTTTCCATATGTCATCTAAACGCAACACAGCTCCATGGACTAGCACTAGTATATAGCTAGCTTTTCGTTGAAGCTAACATTTTCCATTTGATCATAACTTTGATTGACTTGTCTCATCAGCCAATCAAATTTTGATGTGTACTGACAGAGTGCTCCAGGGGGCCAGCAATGTATCGGGGCAAGCCCCCACTGATGTCATTCATCAACCGCGGGTTGTGAATGAGGAAGTAAACTAAGCTATGGCCATTGCCTTTACCCCTCTTACTGATCCTGTTTTTGATCTCCTTTGTGTGCCTTTTCAAGGCAATCATTTGGACAGAAGAAGGACATTATTACGATGTCCAGAAATCAATTGCAAATTACATTTTTAGTCTGAAATTCTTCGCATCAGTGAACAAACATATATTTGCATTATACACTTTAGAGGTGTAATGGTTGAGTGGTTGAATTTTTGCTAAGCTTGTCAGAGAGGTTCTGGATTCAAGGTTCTAATCCACCCTTGTATAGTTTTTTTTTTTTTTTCTCATTAAAACCAAAGGTGTTCATCAGTGAATCTATCAAGAGCAGGGACATGTTTCTCTGTGCATGCTGTTTTGTGATTTCACCAGAACGAAAAGAGAGTGTCCGCAACAGCGATAGATTGACACGCTCATCTGTGAAGATTGTGCAGTGTGCACGAGTGCCAAAAGAGAACTAATAACAGCGGCAACAAGCACTCACAAAAAAAAAAAAAAAAACATTCCAGCAATAGATCGCCTCTTATTTAACACAAACAAATTCCTAATAAAATGGAGATGTTTCTTTCTATTTGGGACATCTGTGCCGCAAGATATTTCAGAAAGTGGTGGGGAAAATATCGACACTGGCAAAAAAGTGGTGGGTAAATGTCCCACCCGCAAATTACTCATATGGGGTGGGGTTATAATGCACACTGGTGTGCATGTGCGCTGTGGTTGAAGATCAACTGTCTCGCTGGTGTTATGCAGTAGTGCATATGTACAGTGCATGATTGTATTTTGTATGTATCGGTGTGTGTGTGTGTGTGTGTGTGTGTGAGTGTGTACTTGCAGAGAAACTCAAAATATGCCCTGCAGCAGAATACGATAACATGCATCATATTGCTCTATCTAAATAAACGAGACAGGGGTAGCTGTAGCCTGGATCAATGAGCATGCCGAAATGAGGCATTCCGAAAGGTGAATCAGTACGACTGAAACTACCCCTAACCCTACCCCCACACCCTGACAGACAGCTTTGTCGACCAATCATAAAGAACTTACTCCACGCCCCTACCTTTCGCCACACCTAAACCTTTAGCCACGCCCATTGCTCCAGCCTGCAGTTATCCCTACTTGGAATAAACAGAAGATTGAAACGCTTTGATTAATTAAACATGACTAATAAACACACAACTGCCATATTCTGTTTAAGAAACCACATTATCTCACAGAAGGATGCTCAACTGTCGTTATGAAGGGAGTTTGGAGTAAAAACATTATTAAATGTTGTCTTTTGTTAGACAAGATGTTAATAAATGCTTCTCATGTCTGAAAAGAATTTTGACATGTGTTGTTTTTTTAAATGTACATAATAAGCGGCTCAAACTCGCAGTGCTTTCAGATGGATTAGTATTTGGAGCCATAGTTCATTGACAAGCCATGCATTAAAAAAAAAGCAATCGCAGCCTTTGCGATTTCATAAATCGCACTAAGAATCGCGTTTAACCGATAATCACGTTCAAGTTCAATGTTATTTTTCGTATTGTGCGATATATTGTGCAGCCCTAGTGCAGACGGAGGGTCAATGGTGCTGTGCAACATCGGTGGTGACGGTGACCCAGGTGACTTTGCAGTGATGAGCAGCATAGGTGGAGCCAGAGCTCCTGAGGACTGGGGCAATGGGGGTGAGACCGAGGACAGAGCCCGCTGCAGCCGTAGGGGAGGAGGGATGAAGCATAGTGAACGGCCTGTTATATCCGTGCCGTAGGAGGAGCGATGACTGACCAAGGGGGAGCTGGTGGGACTAGGGAACCAATTGGAGTCACTAGGCTATGGGTCCCTAGAGGAGCCAAAGTTGGGAGGAGCCAGGGAGGAGCCAACAGGTCGAAGGGCTGAGATGGAATGAGGGAAACTGAGACCATAGGCGGAGCTGGCACTGGCGCTGCTGATGATTGCATGAATTGCAGCATGATGCCCGAGCAGGGCATCTCCAGAGACTGGAAGCTTCTAGCAACAGCGGGGCTGGAGGACTGGCTGAGCTCTATGATGTAGGTAACATCAGACTGGACAGGATGATGGTGAGTAGGGCACAGTCCAAACAAATCAAAGAGAAGAATAAATCAGCGTCCATTTCATTTATAATGCTATCTTTAAGCTGCAATGAAAGAGATGATACAGGTTGGGCTTGGGTGGGAGATGATTCCTCCACTCTAAGGAGCCAGTCCTTGGTTCCCATTACCTCGTTGTGGGGAGCGGTCCCTCAACATCTGTGGGGGGCTCTCATGTATTCTCTGGAGTTGAAGGCAGTAGCTTCGGCTCTGGGTCTGGCTGTGCTCTGGATCAGGGGTGCACACTCTCTAGACACCTCACAACACCTTCCCGCCAACTCCGGTGGTATCTGGGAGGTTGATGGGGTTGTGGAAGTTCACCCCAATCCAGAACAGGATCTTAAGGGTCTAGTCGTCGAGTGGACAAGATGAAAATCCCAGAAGTGAAAGTGAAAAAAAATCGGTGCTCTCCTGAATTACCTCAATGAACTTAACGTTCCATTCCATTTTTGGTCTGGTCATCTTTTACGGGTGTGTGCAGGCAGGCATACGGAGACACAGAAGAATAAGATTCCAAAACGAACTTTACTAAATATAACCCCACAGGTAGTGATCAAAAAAAGTATGGGTATAACACACAACATACACATTAACGGTGACCTAAGCAGGAGTGCAGGATAAGGAACAACATAAGTAGTGAACACTTTTATTGTTCTCGTATTATTTTGATTAACAACATGGTTTGATTAAAATAATTTCCTTATTGTCCTATGACTTTAATGGCATTAGGTATTTTATTTCATTTTATTTTGTATTTTTATTAGGCAATATACTTTTTTTACAACAAGGTCTTATTTGTTAATACATGAACTAACAGAGAACAATAACCTTTGTGAGAGTTCATAAAATATTTGTGTTCATGTTATTTCACAGTGCATTAACTAATGTTAACAGATACAACTTGTAACGCTCAGCCTTACTGGCAGAGGTAACACAATTAAAAGGAGAACTGTTTAAAATATTTGTACGTTGGGTTTAAAATGAAGACAAGAAAACAGCAGATATAAAAGAAACAGATATGTATTTACACCAATCTAAATGACACTGAACTAAAACAACACAAGATATATAAAGAGTCCTTAGACTGGTAAAAGCATACAGTCCATCAGTTCCATACCCTAAAACAGTCCACAGAAACTCTGTGTGTTGATAGTCCAATGTGTCCACCCGTGTATATACAATCCAATGTGCAATAATCCAAAGTGCAAGTGTAAGAATGAAGTCCTGGAATAGCGAGTGTTCAAACAAAAGTACTCCACAATCCAGGCAGCTTTCGACCTAAGTGTTTTCAGGCCCCATCTTAGGCCATACTGCTCCTTTTATAGGGAGAGGCTACTTCCTACTACCTGTCAGGTGATTGGTCACATGACAGGTGAGGTCTCAGTTCTTAAAGACACACACACACATTTTTAAGAGGAGTAAAATGGACAATGAAACATGTAAAACCTATTAAAACTCTGATACACAAACATACAGTTATATACAGAGCGGTTAAAACATGTTCATTATGTGGCAGTGTCACATAGACCCTCCCCCCAGCCTACGGCATTTGAGGGAAAGAAGTCCATACCCTTTCAGAATTTGCCACAGTTATATTCCATATTGTGGGGTTACCCCTCCCCATGTGCATAAAATTGTCTTTGAAATAAATTACATAAAACCAGGCCTTCCCACCTAGGCACATGGTAAACGGAGGAGGCAGAGGAGACACTGAAGAGAGGAGGGACTCTAAACCAGACTGGGTAACCCGGGACAGGTAGCGCTGATCCTCCCTGGTACACATTAGACCCAGTTGCCCTGGCGTGTGGTCCTTCCTGGCACCTCCTTGCTCCTGCCTTTTTTGAGAAAGTAGGAAGCGTGTTGGTTGTTGAAGAGTGATGATAATGATATGGCGGTTGTGATGTCTGTTGGCCCCTCGCTGTCCTGCGCTTTTCCTTCTTCCGGCAGCGATCACATTCACCAATGAACTGCCAGACGTCCCTCCGAATGGACGGCCACCAGGCGACCTCCATAACCCTCAGGAGAGTCTTTACCCTTCCGTGATGTTTTTCGGAGGTGTGAGGATGGAAGCGCTGTAAGAGCTGGGGCACCAATGCTCCAGGTATGACGGGTCGCATCCGAAGGTGTTTCTTTCCTTTCTGGACCCGCCGATACAGTATATCCTGGTGTAATTGCAGTCCGTGGTGTTGGGGGGTTGGAGAAGTGCAGGAAGCCTTTAGTTGAAGAATGGCGGTGTCATTAGCTTGGGCCTCCAGAAGTTCCTCTTTGGAAAATGGTAAACTGGAGTAGATGGTTCTGGTGTCTGGTTCTGTAGAAGGTGGGTTACCATTGTCATTACCGGATGAAGTGGAGTTTGGTTTTGCTGTAGACAGGTTGAAGACAGGAGTTGCAGGAGTGGCAGGAGCACAATGGATGGCCTCTGGGCTGGGGATGGGTGCAGGAGTGACACAGAGTATAGCGGGAGATCCTTGTTCCAGTTTTTCCTCCAATTGTTTGTCTCTCCTCAAACAATCCTTCACCTCTTTCTCCAGTGTCTCCACCACAGTCCTGACATAATCCTCCATTCCCAGCATTTTCACATCGACAGCCTCTCTAAAACACATCTCCCGGTTGAAATGACTTTCCACAGAATCATTAAAATTTTTCTCCAGTTTTAAAACAATTTCCTTAAGAGCAACGAGTTCTGTTTTTAGTTGTTCACAACAGCATTTCTGTCCATCACTAAAACTCTCAGAAGTTTGATACAGATATTTAGTATAAGGAGCAGTGTTAGAAAGAACATTCTGTTTTTTATACGCCATTTTCTCCTTTTATCACCCAACTAAACAATTCAAGAATAATCGTTCCCCGTACGGGCCACCAATATGTAACGCTCAGCCTTACTGGCAGAGGTAACACAATTAAAAGGAGAACTGTTTAAAATATTTGTACGTTGGGTTTAAAATGAAGACAAGAAAACAGCAGATATAAAAGAAACAGATATGTATTTACACCAATCTAAATGACACTGAACTAAAACAACACAAGATATATAAAGAGTCCTTAGACTGGTAAAAGCATACAGTCCATCAGTTCCATACCCTAAAACAGTCCACAGAAACTCTGTGTGTTGATAGTCCAATGTGTCCACCCGTGTATATACAATCCAATGTGCAATAATCCAAAGTGCAAGTGTAAGAATGAAGTCCTGGAATAGCGAGTGTTCAAACAAAAGTACTCCACAATCCAGGCAGCTTTCGACCTAAGTGTTTTCAGGCCCCATCTTAGGCCATACTGCTCCTTTTATAGGGAGAGGCTACTTCCTACTACCTGTCAGGTGATTGGTCACATGACAGGTGAGGTCTCAGTTCTTAAAGACACACACACACATTTTTAAGAGGAGTAAAATGGACAATGAAACATGTAAAACCTATTAAAACTCTGATACACAAACATACAGTTATATACAGAGCGGTTAAAACATGTTCATTATGTGGCAGTGTCACAAACTCTGGATCTTAAAAATGTCTTAGAAAATGTTGAGATTAACATTAACTAAGATTAATAAAGCATTTAGAAGTATTGTTCATTCATTTTTCATGTTAATTAATGCTAACAAAATTAAACCTTATTGTAAAGTTACCATTTTTGTTTTGTTTTTTTATAAAGAAAGTTGGCCATAGGAGTGTAAAATTAATTTTAAAAGTTAAGGAATATTTCACTGGTTCAAACTAGACTACTGTACTATTTATGTTGAAGTGTTTGGGACATGGCTTTTAAAGGTGAGCTTTGTGTTTTTGTAATCAGGTTCTCAAAGTATATCAAAATTTGGATTTAGACTTATCGGCCAATATATCGGTTATCGGCTTTAAAATGTTTTTGAAGATTTTTTTGTTTTGCACACTTCTGGGTACAAATTTGTTCCCAAAATAAGTACACATACACACACACACTTACTCTCACATACGCAGACACGCTCTCTCACACACACATACACACACACACACACAGAGAGAGACTCTCTCACAGACTCACACAAAAGGGGCTTTCGCACCGAATATCTTTAGGAACTTAGTTCTGGGAACTAGCCACTAGACCCTACTCTGAAGTACGAGCTAATTTAGTTCCCCCAAAAGGAGTTCCTAGAACAAAAATCATTGCTAGTTCCTGCGGTGCGAATACGGCAAAATCCGGGAAAAGCAAATAGTTCTGGGAACTATGAAAAGGTTCCTCCAGTGAGAAAGCCCCCAAATATGCACACCCTCACACAAACTCACACACTCACACACAAAACTTTTGGCATTTTTACATTTTCAAAAAAATCATAAATTAGTATTTTTATTAATCCATTTCCCTCATCGGGACTGCTGGCTGGTCCCCACAATGAAAGTGATCTCAGGTTTTACTAAACTTTGGTCCCTACAATGTAATATAAACCTGTACACTCACACACACAAACACACATTTTCTCTCTCTTTCATTCTCTCTCTCTCTCTCTCGCTCTAACACACACACTAACACACACACACACACACACACACACACCGTATCGGTCATAGAGTTGTTTATTTGAGAATAATTACTTCTTGTTGAGAAACAGACATTTTTAATTACTTTAGTCATATAAAGGTCTATTAGTTGTGCTGCATGAATCTTCTGTGATTACTGGAAACATAATTAAACATTGGTCAGTAACAAAGTATTTACTAACTTACCTTTTGGATATTGACAATATTTGTAGATGTTTTTTTTCCTGTTTTTGTCCTCTTCTGAAATGGGACCTTGGTCAACAAAGGAACTTTCACTTTTGTTTTCTCACAAAGAACTGTTCCTCTCTGCAGAATTACATGATAAAACTGTTAGAAACATCCAGTTGAGCAAACAAACACATATTTGTGTATCTACGTGGAGTTTTATACTGAGCTAATATTTTCTATCCTCTACCCCTTGTAATGGTTATGCTCACTTTTGGTTTCATTTTCACTGTGTTCTCTTCCTGTTTTGCCTAGATGCCTGCCACAGGCTGTGTAATTTTGGCAATACTATAAGATCATTACAAAGCACACTGTACATGGAACTAAAAAACTTGGATATGACATGTATGTAGACTAGGGGTGTAACGGTACACAAAACTCACGGTTCGGTACGGGTTTGGTAGAGCAGGTAGGAAGAAAACTAAACATAAAATTGCTTTTTTTATTAAACAGTGGTTTACTGAACAAATTGTGTATCTGTCTTTAAATATATTAAATTAAATTATAACTAAAAGTTTCTTAGGGATGAAAAAATTATCTCTGCTAATGCTATAAACTGTCATGGGTTGCTCCAAAGAAGACGAAGATGAATACAAAAATCAAACAAGGTTTATTTAAAAGACTCAAAGACATTCCAAAGGCGTAACAGTGTGTCTTAACACAAACAATACCAGACAACTGAAGCGTGCAAAGGCAGCAACTTAAATACATGGTAAACAAGGGAAATAATAATGAACACCTGTGATGATCAAATTAATTACCATGACATCTAAAAGGTGGCGGGAAAACTGAACAAAAGAAGACGTGACTAATGAAAACAAACTGAATGTCCATGAAAACTAAAACAAACTGAACTCAACTGTGATAATAAACTATGTAGGGAGCCCTTACTTGAACATTATGTTACTATAATATTAAAGGTTAACAACTGAGCCCAAACCATAAGCCTACATTCAATCGCTATCTATTTTCAGTTAGCTATAATAATCAACACTCAAATAACAAATTGTATGCAAATATGTAAGTTGCACATAAGGCAGTTTTTGCATTAACTTCTAAATCTAATTATAAAATGTTGTTTTACTCCAATTTGTTGAAATATAATCATTTATACACAGTGGCTGTCATTTTCACAACAGATTTATTTAAACATACATTAAACAATCAAGACATCAGTAACATATTAAGTAAAATATAATGAATACATAGGCAAATACAGTGCATATATTAAGCAAAAGATTTCATTTCTCTGATGAACTAACAAGCTGTGGACACTGAATGGTTTTTCTGGGGTAAATGCTATGTGACATATTGTTTACAAGCTGTTTTATTGTGATGTCTTTCCGCCGTTGAAACACTGATTGAGCGATTACACGAGATATGATCATTTCAGTAAGTTATCTTTCGAAATACCTTCAGATGTTCATTTATGTTTATTCTGTAACTAGTATTAAAGAGATGAAGAGATGAAACAGATGATTCTGCTTGAATTTCATGATTTCGTGGACAGAATTTGAAGGATGACACTTTGTTTCTTATCAAAAGTAACAAAACGCAGAGCTTATTGCGATTATTGGTGGTTAGGCTACAATGCTGTATTCATTGTGTACTGCTTTCGTTCTATCCACCTGTCTTTGTCCGTTGTTGTAATTCACCAGGAAACCAAAGTGTTCCCAAACAGGAGACCTTAATGTTGCAAAATATGCATTCGGAACACACGTGCACCGTACTGAAAGCCCTGTACCAAAATGGTTCGGTAAGAATATGATGGTTTCAGTAAGTTGTACTGTATCTTTCAAAATACCTTCAGATGTTCGTCAAGGATTTAACAAGGATTTAATTAGCCTAAGTAAGATTTTTGATGGCTCCTCATTACCATGCTTACAATGTTAACTTTTTTCTTTCTTTTTTTAACTATAGCATTTGTTATGAAAAATAGCAACACAGTTAGAAACTATTGCTACAACATGCCACAGGTGTAATATAAATCTTTAGAGAAAATTCTATTCGCAGGTTATCTAGTATTCTACAACTAGTCTAAATTTACCACAATAAATACAATAGAACGTGATAAATTCTATTTTTCATAACAAATGCTATAGATAAAAAGAAAGAAAAGGTGAACATTACCCTAAGCATGGTAATGAGGAGCCATAAGAAATCTTACTAAGGCTAATTAAATTCTTATGCAAAAGACCATTTTGCAAAAACAAACAAATAAATAAACCTCACGAGTGAGCATATGCCCCGGGACCCTGTTAAACACCTCACACTTCAACCCCCAAATGTTCAAACCAAAAGCCACTTTACTTTTTACCATTTTAAGCTCATGAGAACATTCATTTTAAGGACATGAGAACATTCTGGTACTGAGCATACAGCTAATTATATAATGACTGTCAGGACAGCCAATTGGGATTGTGGATTAGAGCTGCTTAATCTTTAATTAGTAAAGTTCAGCTTTAACCGTATGTTTAGGATCAGGGTAAATCATGTGTGTGTTTCTCAGAATATCAGCTGCTGTTTTTTTAGCCGCTCGAAGTTAAAAATAGATGTGAATGGTGAAATCATCTTTGCACCTCAGCAGTCGCAGGTTGGAAAAGTGACTTTTTTTTTTTTTTTTTCATTATTCTACTATTATATTATTATTTTAACTTAAAGTATCTAAAATCTGCCAAACCATCTGTTTTGTTTATACTTGGTGATGGACCCCGGCTATAAGCTGCATAGCTTTTTAGGATGTCCATTTTCCACAGTGTCAGAAATAATATCTGCACGTATGAGCATGTTAATGTTGAATGCCTGCGTGGGCAGATGTGTGTACGTGCGCGCACATGTATGTACATGCGTGGTAGGTGCTTGTTATATGTATGTGTGGGAATATATGGGCACGCAGGTATTCATGCATTTATGTTTATGTGTATGTAGATATGTGTATGTATGTACGTATGTATATGCATATATGTATAATTTGTGCTATATGTGTATTTGTGTATATGTAAACATGTAACATGTACAGATGTAGTGGAAATAAAAATAAAAAATAAAATAAATAAAATATATACAGTAATTAAAGACCCTGACCTGAGATCAGAAACTGAGTTTGTTGGCAAGAAGCATTTGATGCCATTTGATAAGAAATGAATGATAATCATTTAAACATATAGTTAAACAGGCACAGCATCAAAATAAAACATAATACTGATTTATTTTTAGATTTAGATTATATTTGCTTACAATTCAAATCTAAATAAACTATGACTGTTTCCACACATGTGTCCTCACAGAGCTGGAAGAGCCTGAAGTGCTTAAAATACTCCATGTGTCAATCTCCTGATCCTTCTATCTGTTTCTGTGGGAGGTGTTTGAGGATCAGAAGATTAATCGAGTGCTATAAAAGCAGCCGGCAGAGACACTGGACACGAGTTGAAGCGAGACATCACAGAAGAGAAGCCAAGAGAGCCACTAGAAAGACCAGCACAAGGTAAGAGATCCACCTCACCTGAAAAACATTTACAGCACAATGCACTGAGAAACAGCCAGGTAAATTACTGTGGTATTTTATTCTAACTCAGGCAGTAGTAAATACACAACACATGATTTACTGAGAACTGGAAGAGAAGATTGTCATTTGTTCATGAGGAGAAAACCACAAAACAGATCAAACACAAAAACAAAACAGAAAGAGAGAAAGACTTTTGTGGACTGAAAAATAACAGACAGATTTAGTGATGGAGAGGATATAAATAAGAAGGAAAAACAGAATGTGAGTCAAAATGACATACCTGGACATTTCAACATTAAACTACAGGTGATGCTTGTTTCTGACGCAGAATATAAAGTTGGATTTGTGAGGGAAAAAAAATCAGAATTGTGTGATAGATACTGACCATAACTGTACTATTTTTATTTTTTATTCTATGGTGGAAACAAGCTTACAGCCGCAAAGACTCAAACGAAACTTTCTGTCTTTAGGTGAAGCTGAAAATGTACAGTAGACATTCTACAGCAAAAGCCAATATAGGCAAAAACAGACTAAAAACAGAAGCTCTGACACATTTCTCCCTGGATTCCAGAAATAGGCTAGGATAAATGTAATGGGATTAGAGCGCTGGGCATCTCCTCTACGAGATTAGCACAGTTATGTAAAGATCTTATCATTCACACTGTCTGTATATCTCACAAGGCAAACAGATGTTGGTAAATAAACCTACTCATTGTGTAACTAGAAGATTAGGATTAACAAAATCACAAAATGAAACCTTCTCAAAGATTAACAGCTAACCTGTTGAGGACATTTTTAAAGGAAACATACTATGTTTACATTTCAGTAAGGTAGAGAAATGGACGCCCCAGCACCTGTTGAGAAGAGAGGGCCACCAAAGTTCAAGCAGAGGACCACTCGCACCTTCAAGAGCAAGGCTCCTAAACCTGGACAGAAAGGCTTCGGAGATGACATCCCTGGGATGGAGGGTCTCGGCACAGGTAAAACATGTCATTTCAGTTGCCTTTATAACGTAAATATTGTTTCAGTGTTTTGAATGACACGCAGCGATAAACCTGAACACCTTCTTTTTCTGGTTTTCCAACAGACATCACTGTGGTTTGCCCCTGGGAAGCTTTTGGTGACATGGAGCTCAGTGATCTGGCAAAATATGGAATTTTGTAGCGCATCCACCCAACCTTTTCCCTGCTCTCTTCTGGAGACCATTGATCAGATGATCACGTAATGTTACTCACACGAGACTGAACCAGCAGCAGATGCTTTCAGACCAGCACACAAAGAGGATCCAACGCGATTAATACTTCTTTTTTCTGTAAAAAAGGACAAATGGAACAGTAACTCTCTGCTGCTCTTCTTCACTGCATCACTGGAGCTCTTAACAGGAGGAATTGATCTCAGAGCCGCAATATCATGCAGGCCCTCTCTCTTTTAATTGTTATGGCAAAATACAAAACTATGCTCATATTGACTTTATTTTTTTGAACTGTGAATGTGATTGAGTCTGTGTCAGAATCAACTCATCATAGTTAATTAAAACCATTGATTTGGCAGTAGAACACAATAAAAAAAAGTATTTTCCCAAATTTGTGTGATTAGTCTTTTCTCTTTCAGAACTGACAGAAAATATTTAAACTGGGTCTATTATGAAACAATTTCAATAATTTCAATTTTCAATAATTTCAATCATTTGAAAAGTTCAGATCATCTGGGCTTAGTTGTTCAAAAAGTTAAATATGGATCAGAATTATCTAGATTTGGAAATCTCATGTTTTGCTTTCTAGGATTAGGCAATTCATCTGACTTTTGTGCTGTTTTTTTTTTTTTAAAGCAAAATAGGACTGGATCAACCTGATCCAGATACACACTTTTTCACATTACCAAATCTGGACTAGCAGTGCTAGAAATGGGGTTACATTCACAATGTAGGCTGCTTAACTAAAGATAAACAAGAGTCAGTGTGGTTCACTTTAAGTGTTTTATTTGAAGAGAAAGAAAACAACATAAACAAACAAACAAACAAACAAACATCCCCTCCCATTTTCAATTTCCTTTAAATCAAACCTCTACTTAAATTGAAAAAAGCAAGGAAAAAACACCTGCAATAGATTCATTTTGTAATGTCCTTGAACAACTGAAAAAGGTTGCAGTAAGATAAAATAATAGATCAGAACATAACTTTTGATTTAGATAAAAATGTGACTATTTCAGTGATTCTTTGCAGTTAGCTCTTTTGACAGTATTCTTGCTGGAACCGATAGAGCAGTGAAGCGCACATTTACAATAGCACCTTGTCATGCCATCTGTTGAAGAGGTGCTATGGGAGGAACTTCTATGCCAGGCTTGTTCAGAAGGAGACAAGTCAACAGTCTGAAAGAGAACGATTTAGTGTAATTGGTGTTCATTGCCGCTTTATAAACTTGAACGTCATTGCAATGGCTGTTTTCTGTTTATTATTTGTTTTTGTTTTTCCTGTTGATCTCCCATGCACTTTGAGAAACACTGCTTTAAAAATTAAAATAATCAAGAACAAAAAAATTGTGTGTATATATATATATAACATGATACAAACATTGTGCTCTTTGACCAGTTTTACACTTTTATTATGTTTTTGTTCCTGAAACCCTCCCTTCTGCTAGGATCAGGATAATCCTGATTTTTTGGATAAAAGTTATCCCAGTCTTACTGAAATGTTTTGAACAACACAAACTGAAAATTGGATTTTGGGATTTAAGGTGATTTCAGAATCCTTTTCTTCTTTTGAACAACCCGTTTTCAAGACTTGATCCAGTCTTGCAGCTGAAATCTGATCAGATTACTTTTGAACAACTGGATCCAGGTTATTAGGTTAAACTCCATGAAATGAACTGAACATGTCAGATGAGAAAGAGACACAAAATATGCACCACAGTGAGTTTCCAGATCCAGAGCTGAGAACCACTCTTTTTAGAAACATTTACAACTTTTAACATGACTGAGCCAATTATAATCAAGGACCGGAACAAACTGTTACATAATAAACATTGTGCAACACATAATTCGGGTCCTGTCTTCTGATTGGTCAATTCAGTATCCCAGTGGTGATCTAGTAACAGCTGTAATGTGAAACTGTTATGTGTTTATCACTGCACAACATCATAGAGATCAGCTATTAACCTTAATTTATATGTCACAACTAGATCTGCTAGCAAATGCTTCATGGATTTGACTACTGAATTAATGAATTTCAAACCTCAGTATCTCCAGCTGACAGTTTGGGCTCTTCAGTCCATCAGAGAGCATCTTCACTCCTGAATCCAGCAGATTATTGCCTCTCATGTCCAGCTCTATCAGACAGGAGTTTGATGATTTTAGAACTGATGCCACAATTTCACAGCACTGACAAGTGAGAGAACAGCATCTCAAACTGAGCAGAATAATAAAAAAACGGAATAATTACATGTCCATTAACAGTGGTGTAAGGGAACAAACTACAAATACCTTTTTTTCTTAAACATACTCTCCTCTCTAGCCGCTCTAACCAGTGATAAACACAATGAGAGGTGTTTGACCCAATTGAATTCAACACTTCTATGATACTGGGCATCTTAAAGGCAGTTTCTAACACTAGAAATACTGTAGAAATTACCAATTTCATTATTTTTCTACAAAATTATTTGGCCAAATATCTTAAATATTTTTAACAAACTTTAACTGAAACTTTAATCAAACACTTTACAGATTGCTTCAAAGCAGTTTTACAGTAATAAACAGGAAAAACATGCGAGCATTGAAAAATTCTTCAAGTTCAGGAATCAGTAATTTTAAGTATAATTACAACTTAAATTTAATTTACAAAGCATCTCTACAGTTCATCTCTGGCTTTTCAATTGAAATTGCTGTATTTACGTTTACTTTGTGTTTTTTTTTTTTTTTTTTTGGTATTTTGTACTGTATTGTAAAACCAGATACTTTGTACTTTTACTTAAAGGCACAATATGTAATTGTCGTTGCTAGAGTTCGCTTATTCAAAACAAAGGCATAGCTTGATGACACCGTACAATGAGCGATCTTAGGAGTTGAAGACTTTCTTCACCTCCACAGCCCAATGGAAAGCAATCTGAAGGGACCCATGTTCATGGGTGAGCGAATGTAAAATTAAAGTTTTATTAATGTTGGTTTGAAGCAGGGCGGAGCCGAGAGCCATTGCTGTTTATTGTGCTGACATGCCTCAGTTGGCCACTGCCACTCCATTTGTTTTGTTTATGTTTTTTGTATGTGTGTGTGAGAGAGAGAGAGAGTGTGTGCGAGACAGAGTGTGTGCATTTGTGTGTGTGTGAGAGAGAGAGAGAGAGTGTTTGTGTGTGTGTGCATGTGTGTGTGTGTGAGAATAAAGAACAACACACAGTGTTACACAGTTACGTCGACTGTGTTTACATGAATCGTCACCAAGGCACATTTCAGTGATTTGTAACAGTTGTTGGAGTTTCCTTTCATCCATGATCTTTCCAAAGAAAGGAAGATCATGATGGTTGTCTCTCATCACGTTGCTGTATCTGGGAATAGCATCATCCTCCCTTACAGAGCTGATGCTGAAACAAATCACTTGAATGCAACACACTAATGATTACGACTTCAGAAGTGGGAAATTTCCAACTGCAGACAAAGTCTCATTAGCTGTATATTAATCCCATCTGCTATATGTGTTTGAATATGTGTCAATGTCACAGCACCGAATAAACAAACACACATGAAAACATTACAGTATATGTTAATGAGCAGATTATATAATAACCTAAACGACTGTCAGGACAGCCAGTCGGGATTGTGGATTAGAGCTGCTTAATCTTTAATTAGTAAAGTTCACCTATAACCGTATGTTTAGGATCAGGTTAGAGAAGAGACTTAAATAGCCTGACCTGAGGTCAGAAACATGAAATCAACAACCTTACAACAACAAGTAGTTTGTTGACAAGAAGCATTTGATGCTATTTAATCATTTAAACGTATAGTTGAACAGGCAAAGCATCAAAATTAAACAATACAGATTTTTAGATTTAGATTAAATTTGCTTACAAATCATTTGATTGGTTATTTGTTGAAGTATTTAATATGGAAAATGAAATCAGCATTAAAATGAATGATGCAGCATACAGGGAATGTTCTCATAATGTTCTCTCAAAGTTATGAACCAATTTTCTTTTTAACATTAATAGAATGTGTTCAAAGTAATCTGGTCTTTAATAATGTTTTCAAAACATTAGCACAAAAACATTATTTATACATCATTCATGGAACGTTTTAGTTTGTCTAAGTTGTTTACAGAACATTCAAAAGTGAAGTTCCCATAATCTTTGCAAAAGGATCAAATGGAATGTTCTCTTAACGTTTGTAAAACATTTAAACTTAAAATTAGATGAGAACTGAGGATAGAGAAAGTCTTGAACATTAATCAACTAATGACCACAAAAAAAAACAAGAACATATATTTCAGCAAATCGTGTGTTTATGTCTGTGTCTGTCAGACTCACAGGAGAGACAAACTGTAGATGATTTAAATAAACTGACTGTTTTCACATGCATGTCCTCAGCTGGAAGAGCCTGAAGTGCTTAAAATACTCCATGTGTCAATCTCCTGATCCCTCTATCTGTTTCTGTGGGAGGCTTTTGAGGATCAGAAGATTAGTCGAGGGCTATAAAAGTGTCCGGCAGAGACACTGGACACGAAGACATCGCAGAAGAGAAGCGAAGAAGAACCACCAGAAGAACCAGAAACTCCAGCACACGGTAAGAGATTCACCTCACCTGAGACACATTTACAGCACAATACACTTAGAAACAGTCAGGTAAAGTACTATGGTATTTCATTTTTACGCAGACATGCTGTAATAATTACACAACATGATTTACTGAGAGGAGGAATTCTGGGCTGAGGAGCATGAGGAGAAAACCACAAAACATAAAAACATTAAAACAAAATAGAGAAAGACTTTCACGGACTGATAAAGAACAGACAGACTTAGTGATGGAGAGGAAATAATTAAAAAGTAAAAGCAGAATGTGAGTCAAAATGACATACCTGGACATTAAGTTGAACATTAAACTACAAGCGAGGTGTAGCGATTATACTATGGATGCTTACTTTTATTACCATGGATGATTCTGCCACGGAATATAAATTCAGAATTGCAAGAGACAAGTCAGAATTGTGAGATAAAAAGTCATCATTACTGTACATTCTTTATTCCATTATTCCTCAAACTTTTTCTTTAGGTGAAGCTGAAATGTACAGTAGACATTCTACAGCAAAAGCCAATTTAGGCAAAAACAGACTAAAAACAGAAGCTCGGACACATTTCTCCCTGGATTCCAGAAGTAGGCTAGGATAAATGTGATGGGATTACAGCACTGGGCATCTCCTCTTCGAGATTAGCACGATTATGTAAAGATCTTATCATTCACACTGTCTGTATATCTCACAAGGCAAACAGATGTTGGTAAATAAACCTACTCATTGTGTAACTAGAAGATTAGCATTAACAAAATCCCAAAATGAGAAGACTAACAGCTAACCTGTTGAGGACATCAGTAAAGGGGACAATATAGTCACTTTTTAAAGGAATCGTGTTTATATTTCAGTAAGTGAGAGAAATGGACGCCCCAGCACCTGTTGAGAAGAGAGGACCACCAAAGTTCAAGCAGAGGACCACTCGCACCTTCAAGAGCAAGGCTCCTAAACCTGGACAAAAAGGCTTCGGAGATGACATCCCTGGGATGGAGGGTCTCGGCACAGGTAAAGCGTGACATTTCAGTTGCCTTTATGGCATAAATATTGATTCAGTGTTTTGAACGACACGCAGCGATGAACCTGAACACCTTCTTTCTCTGGTTTTCCAACAGACATCACTGTGGTTTGCCCATGGGAAGCTTTTGGCGACATGGAGCTCAGTGATCTGGCAAAATATGGAATTTTGTAGTGCATCCACCCTTCCAACCTTCCTCCTGCTCTCTTCTGGAGACCTTTGATCTGCCAAGATGATCACACAAGGTTATAGAATTGTCCACTCACAGTGAGACTGAACCAGCAGCAGATGCTCTCAGCCCAACACACAAAAAGGGTGGGACGTGATTGATACATTTATTTGGGGAGAAGGACGAATGGAACTGGAGCTCTTAGCAGGAGGGATCGATCTCAGAGCTGCAATATCATTCTGGGCCTCTCTCCTAATTGTTGTGGTAAAATAAAGAACTATGTACAAATTGACTTTATTTTTATTTTTTTGAACTGTAATGATTATGTTAGTGTCAGAATCAACTCATCATGGTTACTTAAAACCACAATTTGGCAGTATATGACAAATAAAAATTTATTTTCCCATAAATTTGTCATTAGCCTTTTCTCTTTCAGAACTGAGAGAAAATCTTGGTAACACTTTAGTTTAGGGTCAAATTCTCACTCTTAACTAGTTGCTTATTAGCATGTTACTAGGATACTGGCTGTTTATTAGTAGTTATGAAGCACAATACCTAAACTTAACTATCTTACTATTAATAGGCTAAACAGTAATAAGGGGTTTATTGAGACAAAAGTCAGTTAATTAGTTAAAGGATTAGTTCACTTTCAAATAAAAATTTCCTGATAATTGACTCACCCCCATGTCATCCAAGATGTCTATATCCTTCTTTCTTCAGTCAAAAAGAAATGAAGGTTTTTGATGAAAACATTCCAGGATTTTTCTCCTTATAGTGGACTTCAAATGGCCCCAAAAGGTTGAAGGTCAAAATTAGTTTCAGTGCAGCTTTAAAGAATACCAGACAAGGAATAAGAGTCTAATCTAGCAAAATGATTGGTCATTTTCTTAAAAAAATAATAATAAAAAAAATTATATGTTTAACCATAGACACTCATCTTGAACTAGCTCTCTTCTTCTTCTCTATTAGAATTCCAGCAGTGTAGACACTGCTAAGTGTATTACTGGCCTCCACAGGTCAAAGTTTGAACTAAATTGTCATAAACAATATGCTGGTGCAAGTATAAAACATTTAGTTCAAACTTTGACCTTCAACTGTTTGGGGCCAATTGAAGTCCACTATAAGGAGAAAAATCCTGGAATGTTTTCATAAAAAACCTTCATTTCTTTTCGACTGAAGAAAGAAGGACATGGACATCTTGGATGACATGGAGGTGAGTAAATTATCAGGAAATTTAATTTGAAAGTGGACTAATCCTTAGTGAGAATAGGACCCTAAACTAATGTGTAACCAAAATCTTTAAACTGGGTCCATTATAAAAGATTTAATTTTTACTTCACACACTCTAAGGACTTTAAAATCAAATATGAAGCTCAGTGTGTAAAATCTTGGTTTTATATCTACTGGTAACAAAATACAAACTGAGAAATACCAAGATATTAATTCAAATAAACACCTTTTAAAAGGGCTTTTAAAAACTAAGTTAATAGCATTAAGAATGGTTGTTAATAATAGCTTGGCCTCAAAGCTCCTACTATATGAAAAGTTTCTAAAATTGTAGCCCTGTGCATGACTGTAAGGTGCACCATTTTATTATTTTTCTCACTAAATGTCAAAAAGTATTGGTAAACCAGTATTACTGCAAAACTTATTCCTTCAGTTCTGTAAATGTTTGTAACGGAAGACGCGATCTGCCAATTTTGCGCAACCGGTTTGATTTTCTGAGGTGAGGTACTTTTACTTCACGACATATTTAAATGAAAAACTTGTTAAAATAACATGAGCATTATAACTTTGGGGTTACCTGATAGCAAGTCGAAATACAACTAGAGTTTTTTTTCTTTGAATATTCCGGTTTTCAAATGTCCTTTCTACAAGGAGAGACTGATTAAAACACACTTCACTCTCACACACACTACACAAGAGACACAAATATCGACTGCTAGAGTATGTTAAAATTACTAGGTTAAACCATTAGCTTGTATAATGTAAAAATGCTAAGAATGAACCATGAGCATTATCCCATTCTTTACAACCCTTAGGAAAATTAACCATAGTTAAAGTATAGGTAAATTATGTTAACCACAAATTAACCATAATTTTGCTACACTAACCATAGTTTAACCCTGGTATTTGTAGTAACTGTAGTTATACAAATGGTAATCAATCTGCAAAAACAAAAAACAAAACATGCTTAAGTTTCGTAAGGGAATCTCACAACACCGAGTGCTTTTACATCAAGATATGCACCTTATAAGGAGGACCATACTAACTTAGAAGTAACCTTTCACAATATTCACCTAATATTATATTTAATAACCTCTCCTCATTTCTACAATACACAATCAACTGAAATCAAAGACCCATCGAGTGATGTTTAAAAAAACAGTTTATATGGACATTCAGATACAAATTACATCACAAATGGAATCAGAATATGTAGAGAGAAATAGTTCAACTCAAAAACACGGTTACACTGTAAACCAAAGGAGAGTATGCGGAACAGGTATATTCATAAGGTGCGAGAATGAAGAATAAAAGAGACGCCATCTTTAATCCTTTACTGCACGAATGGAGGGGATTTCAAACTTCTCACTCCATCATCAGAAGACAAACGTCATGCAAGAATTCCGTCTCCTCATATCAAAGAGCTCCGAGCCGCTGCTACAGGAGAAACGTACAAGGGACAGAGAGAGAGAGAAACAAGCCGTATCTTTTCCAATAGCATCTTTAAAAGCCAGAAGATCAGAATTTAGGTACTGAGATATTTTAATCTCTTATAATACTGTGTAAAGTGTATGCATAGACTGCAAGTACCATTTAAACATAAAAAAACAAAGCTGTCTGGTTTAGTGTTCAGACTGTGGTCAGTTTTTCCATCAGGCCAGTTCTCTTAGTGTCAATGAAACAACCCCTCGTCCACACAAAAACGCTGAAGTGAAATTAATTCCGAAGCTTTAAAATGGCAAAAAGTTTTCAGTCCTGGACCAGATTACAATTACATGCACCTAGAATCTACTGGGGAAAAAAAAAAAAAAAAAAAAATGAAATGCATGTTTTCACAGATAAAGAAACCGTTGCTGTCTTAGATTGCAATAAGAGGATGCTGCAATTCCATTTCCAGCCATTTTGAAATAATTAACGAGTCACTTCAAACAATATCAAAAACCTATTGATAAAAAAACCAAACAATAGAATTACAAATACGTTTACACACAAATCAAAAATGTGCTTGACTCTTCTTTGGAACCAAAATTCAAGAAAGCAAAATACCAATATACTAAAGGGAAAGAGGACACACTCTGCAAGACAAAAAAAAAAAAAAAAAAAAAAAAAATACTATGTAGTTCTCCTTTAAAAACTGACAAACATTTTTTTTAATCCGCTTCTCAGAAAGTTGGGCTGAAAGTTGCATATTTTACAAAACTACGCTAATAAAAGAGCTTGTCGATATTCCACAAGAAGGGCTTTTCAATCCCAAAATCTGAAGGAAAAAAAAAAAGTTGTAAATATTTTCTTAGCATAATTTAAATACTTGCTATAGTCATTATGCCGGTGTTTGGCGTCCTTTTGTGTATTAATGTGGATTCAGATGATGTCCTGCCCTTCATCAAAGCCAACACACACACAACCATGAGAAACTAATGACGATAATAATAATAATTAATAATAATAATAATAATAATAATGTTTGGTAAAATTTTGTGTCTATTCTAGTTTACTTGCATATAATGACTATTTAATTTTAAAGGTACGCCTCTTGAAAATGGTCTGAACGGAGGTACTGTTTAAAGAACACAAAGCTTTCAGCAAGACGGATTATTATGACACATCGTCCCGTTCGTGTGCGTCACACTTCAGTGATTTGTAACAGCTGTTGGAGTTGCCTTTCATCCATGATCTTTCCAAAGAAAGGAAGACCATGATGGTAGTCTCTCATCATGTTGCTGTATTTGGGATAATAGCATCGTCCTCCCGTACAGAGCTGATGGGATCCACACATTTCAAGATGATCCTTAAAACGGAGACAAGAGCGGTCCGGATGAATGTCTATATTTCTTAAAGAATATTGATCATTATTGTAGTGTGAAACAGTGAAGGGTGACATAAACTTGTTCACTGCGGTCCTGACACTCTGTGCACATGTAGTTCAATGGCCACTAGAGGCAGTCTAGAGCCGTTACTGCATGCATATGTGCAGAGAGACGAGCCAAAGGAAGAAATGATTTGCGCTTCTCAGTCAAAGCAGTTTCAGTCAGAGATCTGTTACAATTTAGTGTTCAATGTTGTCAGGTTTCCTTAAAAAAAAAAAAAAAAAAAAATCCACCTTCTTTGATGTACTGATTTAGAGTTGCATTCCTTATTCAAAGTTTGTAACAGATTTTTTTTTTTTTTTTTGTCCAAAAGTGTGATTTGATTTTTCCCTCCAAGGTCAGCAGCTGTTGGTGAAGTATCAGAGAGACCGAAAATCTGGAAGTGTATTAAAGGTGTTAATATGGCGAAAACCGGCTGTATCCTCCTCTGTAGAGAGTGGCCTGTGAAAAACATATCTCGGTTAGAGACCTGTAAGCAAAAAACTGAGAGCGTGACAGACATGCAGAGGCGTGGCTTACCATCGCTCCGACTCCATACGCTGCCGCCGCCGCCGGAGCTGCCGCTAACGCAGCCGCATACGGATCTGCCGCGTACACGCGACCGTAGCTGGACAAACAAAGGGATAAACCACGATTACAACTCATAATCAGGGACTTAACCACCACAGACATTGAGGTAAACGAGATTGATGAAAAGGATAACAAAAAGTTTTAAAAGTTAGACCAGTTTAAACGATTAAGTGACCAACAGTGATAAATTATTTTTGTCAGATTCTTCCATACTAAAAATATCGGCTGAATCATTTACGTGATTCATAACTGAAGGTGATGAGAACATTTTGCATTTTTGATTTATTACTTTAAGAACAATTGTTTGAATTTATTCCCTTAAATCCATTTAAATCCTTTAATGATTTAATTCCTTTAACCCTAATGTTGTGAGAGGACTTTCTTTTTACCGGAAATGCTAATGTTATCGTATTGGAATAAAATTTAACGACTTTGCTCACACCGGGTGTAACAACTTCACAAAAAATTATCAATTTTGTACTTTGTTGACATAATTGCTGCCACCTACTGGCAATTTAGTTTCATGTCTAAAAGAATAATTTTTTCCCCCAAACATTTCTTATTTGAATTTTCAAAAAATATTTAAAGCAGTCTCATAACTGCTTAAGTAATGGAGTTGTAATTTTTCAGTGTAAATGATTTAATTTGATTGGTAACAGCCCTATAGTGTCTTATTCTAATTTAATTTATTGATCAAATTTAAGAATTTACTGTAAAATGAACAATAAAGGATACATTTAATAATATTAGGGGGGGAAATGTCCTCGGGGTAAATATATCAGATATGCAGATTTAAAGGTGCAATATGTAATATTTTCTGTCCTCTAGAGGTCGCTAGAGGTCTATTCAAAACAAAGGCGTAGCTTGATGATGCCAAGTTTGAGCGCAGAATCTTGGGACGTGTGGTCTTCACCTCAACGGACGGTGGAAAAGAATAGGGATTGGACTCGGGCAGAAATCATGTTCATGGATGCGATTATTAACGTTACTGTAGTATGAAGCAGAGCAGGAGCGAGTGTTGTGGAGCTGAACGAGGAGCTGGAGCGATTGATCAACACACGCCTCACGAGCAGTGGGACTTTTATTATGACACTTGCCGCTTCCGCTTTTCCGGTCATGAGTATGAGGTAACGCAGCTCTGTTTATCATATTAGATACATTTGAGAGTGTTGAAAATGATGTTATAACGTTACTCTGTGCGTTCGCTCGGCGGCTGCTGTGAGACACTGTTACACACTGCAGTAAGATAGATCGATTTTACAATATCATATTAAATGCTGGATGGCTTGTGTTGATAAATGGCATGCAATTCATTTTAAAACGTATTGTATGATGGAGAAAATGCTGTACTAGTGTTACGAAAAAAAAGCTGCATCTGATTATGCTATGTTAGCTACTTGACAAAATAGTGTTTTTCTCTGAGGCATGGTAAAGCATGAGACTCGCAAAACATCAAGAAAATTAGATTTAAACTATAAGACTAAACGTGTTGAGCTATATAACAATAATTAGTTTTCTGTCTATAAATATATCAAAACAGTTGTTCCCTTGTCTATTAAAACATGTAAATATTAAAGCGTCTTTGGTGTTTCCATGGTTTCTACAAAATAAAACCGGAAACCGAGGGTAACGCGGGTATGACGCCATTGACAGGCGACTCCTCACACGTCCCGGAGCCTTGGTTAAAATTGCAATTTTCTCATGATTTACAAATAGTTGGAAACATTTGGGATATTGTAAGTACTCAAGTGAACAAAATGTATAACACTGGTCTAGTGGATTTTTGGATATTTTACTGCAAAATTCTTACATATTGCACCTTTAATTTGTGACAAAGCTTATAGAACACTGATGAGAATATTGGTTCAGAATAAATTATATTTACACCACACAAAAAAATCCTTTTTTTTCCCCCTGGACAAGCAACTTTTTACTTGGACAAGTGAATGGCTGATTTTACTTGTCCTAGGGAAGGACAAGCACATGTCGAGTCTTGTCATTATATATTGCGCTCACCAATTCTGAATCGCTAACCTGTCACTGTAGGCGGCCGCCGCCGCTGCTGCCGCTGCCGTTGGACTCGCTACGGCCGTCGGCTGGGTGTAGCGATACGCAGTATAGCCGCTCTACAAAGAGAGAAAAACACATTTGTTCAAAATTAAGGCCAGTAAAATGAGGCAGGTGAAGTGGTGAGTTAGCAGGGAAAAAAGGACATGAAAACGTTTAAGAAAAGCAAACCTAAAATCCATTAACAAGCAATCTGCCACTGATGTTCAGTCAAACAAACCGCATTCGGAGAACCGTACATAATTCTGTTATGCCCTGTGAATCTTCCTCAGTGGCAAACAATGCACAATCATGGTAAAATAGGAGTCATTTCTCTAATGATTAAGAATCAATTGTTTGTTTGTCAAAGAGGGAGACACAAGCAGAAATGGGGATCGTGAGTGCATTAGCGTCAGTGTCATCTTCACCCCCAAACGCAACCAGGGGTGATCAAATCGATTACTGGTGCCATATTCAGACAGACAGACAGATAGTGAGATTAGGAGAACATCCACACGACCACACAGACAGCATGCACCCCAAACTCAGTAAAATAACAAGCCATTTCCGCCATTCTCTCCTCAGCATTCTACCCTACGGCCAATCAGGAAACTCTCCCACGATCCCTCGCACTCCTGCAAGAGCGCAGCCGCGGAGGGAGGCAAGACAGAAAGGTGAGAGAGAGACAGAAAGTCAGAGAGAGAGAGAGAGAGAGAGAGAGAGAGAGAGAGAGAGATGGGCTGAGGTGAAGGGAAGAGAAGCAGGTGTCTTGAAAATGAAAAGGTAAAACTGAGTAGAGTGAATCATTGCTGAAAAGTCAGGGAACTAGAGGAAAGAGAGAAGAACAGACAGAAAAAGAGAGATCTACGAGGGAATTAAATGTGATTGCATGCCAACACAGATCGAGTTAACATGCCATAGAGAGAGACAGGGACTCTGGGAAGGGGACAGAATCAGATCCAGTCTGACAAAACCCAAAACATCCAGAGTCCTTAGAACTATCGTCTCAAATGTCTGATGCACAACAAAAGACCTGCAGGAAGTCATTCGGTTGGAAAACAGCGCCAGACAATTATTTACATTCTCAGAAGTGTAAATAATCTACCGCTGAGGGCTGGGCGGCACGGCGGTGGAGATCGCGCTATACGGTTTCTTCCGCAAATGCTGTTTTTGAAGGAATTCGAAAATTGCAAACAGGTCAATTAGAGGAAAGACTCATTTGGGGGTGTTCACACTTGTAGTTTGGTTCGGACCAAAAAGAAAAAATGTATTCCTGGTCCGCCTAACATTCACATTGACATTTTAACAATGAACCTTAAGATAACGAAGCTAAAGGATGTGTTCACAACCTGATTGGTTGGCTTTTATTACGTATATTTCGCAGAACATCCAAAACAATGCTGAGTGCTGAGCTAAATGCACTCGCTGTATGTGCGTAACCTACATATGATGGTATTTTAACCAGCTGAGAACTTTTGAGGAGCTTCTAAAATGTGTAAAGGAGTCAAACTGTAATGAACTGTAATGGGTAACATCGTGACTATGATGAGACAAAGGTATGCTTGAGCATTCGGTCTGTTTTATGGTCGCACCTTGTGACATGGTTTCCCGTTTTTGGTTCGTTTACATGTGTTTGGTCCGTGTTGCGTTCATGTTTTATTTGATCCGCACCAGAGTACGCTTGGAAGCGGAGAGAGACTCATCTTTTCAGCGGTCTCGATCCACTTGTTTGGTTCGGATTGCAGCGTTCACACTTACTCAAATAAACCGCACTAACAGAGCATTCGCACCACGCCTCGTTTTAATCCAACTTAACATGCAGAATGTGAACACACCTTCAGAAAAGTGTTTTTAATGCCACAACCTGACAACTGGTGTGTTTCACGGGTGTGTGTGTGTATCGTCAGTTTTTTAAAAGTTGCTCATCCAATCAAAATCTGTTTTATATTAACCCCTCTAAGACCTGAAGGCTTTTTTTTTTTAGTTTTTTTTTTTTTTTTCTCTGAGCGACATGCACAAAAGTAAAGACTCATAACTCCAAAATTGTAGCAAGGAGAGTCAAAAAGGTAGGTATTATTTGATAGAACACTTCTTAAATTTTTTGAAAATATAAATTACATTACCTTGAGACATTGTCATGCTGAGAAACTACTGATAAAAGACAAAAAATATATATAATTTAAAATAATTTTTCATTTTTTTTTTATTTGACATGGAATAACTCAGGAAGGCAATAAGATCGGAGAAAAAATATTTTTTGGTGATGCTCTCCTACATGTGAGCTGCATCTGGTTTAAATTTTGTGGTGATAGCATACAGTATAGTTGAATAAAGTGTTATTCATTTTTTCGTAGCTAGATGGCACCCACGGGCGGTAAACTGATCACTTCTCAGCACTCCTTAGGAGTTTTTCAAAATGTCTAGATGCATTAAAGAGCTGAGTTTCTAAGCTTTAAGATGATACCTATTTTGTGTTATTCCACGTTGGGAAACGAACATGGATGGTTCCGGGAACATTGGATACACACTGCATCCCGGAAAGATGAGAGACATGTTTTTAGCCAAGTATGTTACATCGTTCCGTGAGGAATATCTTGTGATCAACACAATTTAATATGTTGATTTTTGGTTTATTGTAATTGTGAGAATCTGCTTTAAATAATGATATTTTCAGTGATCTGTGCATTTTTCATGAAGTTATGAGAACATGAAATCTACATATTTGTATTCATTTAGCGGCTGTGCCGTTTATGTTGTAAACGCATATTACTCAGACATATTAGAGGGTGAAAACAATGCAACAAGCATGTTGGAGGCTTGATCTGAACGTGTAAAGTCTCTGGTTTTGTATGCAAAAAGAATTTTTGTGCTACCTATATGGGTTCAGTTTTTATTGGCTCTTAAAGAGAGATACGCAAAAGGGAGCGCAGGCGCTCCATCCGGTCTTAAAGGGTTAATGTTAGTAATAATATTAGATTTGAGTCTGAATAATCTGACCTGGTGGTTTGTCCAAACAAAAAAATGGATAATCGAATGAGATGACCACATAATCATTGAATTTCCTGGAATCGCGATATAAATCTAAAATAAGTTGTACTGTGATATCGGTTTGCGGTCATACCGCCCAGCCCTACTACCGCTGTTTTATTTTGTATTTTCCCTAGTAGGAGTTGCTGCTGTGACGTTTGATGATGCCGCCAAATTTTTCATGCGCTCTGAATCATTTAGAGAGGAAATGTGCAGAATTCAAGCAGAATTTCTTTCTCCCCCTTCCAGCCCTCACTCCTGTCAGATTACTGTGAGTTAGTAGGGAAACAGAGACAGCAATCTCACACGATCAATATCAAACAAATGTATTAATCAGAAGGAGAGATGCACACTATCCGTCTGTGAGCCTACCTGAGGCATTCTGCTACTAACCAGAGTGTCCTGAAACACTATTCTACAGAGAAAACAGAAAAAGCTATCGTCAACCTGGACACACACGCACACACACACACGTCCAAACACTGAGACACACACACACACACTGGCACACACAGAGCCGTCCGAATCTGCTCTACTGAGATGACAAACAAATCAAGTGATTCGTCTGCTTTCATTCAACTGATTTAATTGTAACAAGCTAATGAAACGGACACACATTCATGTCTGTGTTGCGATTTAAAAGTCTTATTCAGAATGAAACGGCTCTGCGTGGCTACAGTTTTCACACGGTAAAGCACTCGGAAAGAGAGAAGGAAAGAGAGAGGAAGTGAAAACCAAGAGACAGGAAGTGTCATACTTACATACAGTTCTGTAGCTCCATAAAACCCATCCTGGTACACCACACTGAGAGACAGAAAAACAAAATGACAGCAAAAAAGAAAGAAAGGAAGAAAAAAAAAGATGGAAGAGGAAAAAAATAAAATGGACAGGGCGCCACCATGTGGTGATCAAAGTAAAAACAAAACAAAAGAAAATGGCAGGACAGATGTAGACCACGGAAAAGAGAAAGTGAAAACATTAATTCACACACATGCAGTGCACTTGGTCATAAAACATGAAAATGCCACTTTGATCCCGTTCAGAATCATTTAAACAGTTGCATTACGTAACAGATTTACACCCACGCTGCCCATTAATCAGGTCATATGTTGGGATAAAATGGCATTTTTGGTGTCATTTGAGTGACTCTGATTGCATATTTATATCAGCTTGTCTCATTATGTGAGCAGAAGCAGCATGCAGCATGCAAAACAACTAGAGAAAATCAAATCTGCTGCGTCTGTGCACGAGTGTGTATGTATGAATGTATGCGAGCACAGGCGTGTTACCCGGGATAGGCCTGTATGGCGGGCTGAGGAACGGCGGCGCGCACGGCTCCATAGACCGGCCGGCCGCGACCCCGCAGATGATGAGCTCCTCTGAAGGTTGCTGCGGCAGAAGCGGCAGCTGCGGAGGCGGCAGTAGGATACGGAAACCCTGGAACTACAGGGAGTGACATGATCATCCACAAATCACACTCATAGTGGCTTCAGGTGATTTACGTCTGCTGTTGCTCAATTCTAAGGCAAAGAACGGACCTGCGCTCTCATGGAGAACAAAGAACGGACTAATTCGGAAGGACATGAGGACACAGAACGCATCTTTGTGGAAAATGAGATGTGATTTTGCCGTTTAGTTCACCCAAAAATGAAAATTCTGTCATTAATTACTCACTCTAATTTCGCTCCAAACCTGTAAAACTTTCGTTCATCTTCAGAACACAAATTAAGATCTTTTTAATGAAATCTGAGAGCTTTCTGTCCCTCCATTGACAGCTTTGCAACTTCCACTTTTTGCCCCAGAAAGGTAGTAAAGACATCATTAAAGTAGTCAACGTGACTCCACTCGATTTTATGAAGCGACGCGAGTGCCTTGTTTGTGCAAAAAAACAAAACAAAACATAATTTACCACTTTATTTATAAAATATTAATCTCTGACATGCGTTTATGATGCACACAATGTCTGCTCTCTAGTCAACATAGCACGCATGCATCATGAACGAGCGTTGGAGATTACTATTTTGTAAATAAAGTGGTAAATTATTTTTTTGTTCAGCACTTGCATCTCTTCATAAAATTGAGGTTAACCCCGGCTCGTTTCACTTGAGAATGCCATCTCGAAGGCCGTTTAAGAGCGCTAATTATTCATATTAAACATTTAACATTTTAAAGTTAAACATTTAAAATACTTACAATCTACACAACAGTCTCCGTGCTCACAGCGTCACAGACATTAATATATTAACGATTTATAAAAGATGAATCACTGTCCGGCCATCTTGGATTTTGGTAAGGTTATGATTATAATGTTTTGGTAGTATTACACCACATCATGTGCATATTAGGGCTGTCACGATATTCGATTTTTCACACCACGGTTATTGTGACCAAAAAATATCACGATATCGATATATCGCGATATTTATAGAATCCTTGGGGGGAAAAATGTATCAGTCTAAATAATTTTTACTTTATTTAGTTTTTCTCTTTCAGGGTTGCTGCACATTTTTTAAAGTCAAATTTAAGGCTTTTTAAGACCTGAAGAAATAAAACTTAATACTAGCATAGTAGCCTATACATTATGGCTGTTTCCAATCAAATTAAATCATTATCAACAAAATCCATCTTTGTAGTACAGAGGTGACACAGAATGAGAAGTGGCATTAATATATTTACACAGCATTTACAATTTGTCTACATAAATTTAATTCAAAATTATATATTTAAATAAATTTGTCTAATTTTAACTTTTTAATTAAAATGTCCCTTAAATATGAAACTAAACTAAACTGCCAGTAGGTGGCAGCAAGTCACTGTCTTAATGATTGAGTGAGTCTGATTTGTTCAAATGACTGATTCATTAAGAAACGAAGCTCGGATTCATTCGTTCTAAACGCGGATTCAGTCAGTGTAACAAAAACGTTGCTCTGTTATGCTGTTCATCATTTTGAAATTTTCCGTTGACGAAATAAAGGGAAAACTCTCCAATATTAACAATATGCAACTCACATTGTTCATTTAATAATAAGTTGAAAGAATGCATTTGTGCTGATTTGGGAAAAACGGCATTTTTGCTCGTGTGATATTGTAATATAACTACATCTTATAATATGATATAATGACAAAAAATTGTCGGGGCAAAAAAATGCCCGTGTATCTTGAATTTTGAGGGCAAATAACTGCATGCATATCTACATCACGCTGAATAAGACGAGTTAAGAAAACGCGGTACTTAAAATAATCACCCTTTATTTAAATACGTGAACACAGAAAATCGCTGTTAACAGGTTAATATAACATTTCCCATTCCTTGACTAGTAAAATAATCGCAACTTACTCTGTAAAATGGCGTAATCTGCAGGGTGATGGACACGGAGGAGTATTTACATGTCACTGGAGTATTTACATGTCATGATATCATAAGCGTCCTATCCATTTTAAATATCGTGGTTATCGCCAATACCGGTATAATCGTCACACCCTAAATTAACACGCTATCGATATTTCATGCTTTGAATATCATGGTTATCATCAATACCGGTATATTGCGTCACCCCTAGTGCATATATTAGCACCGTTTGTTGTTTTCTTGTGGTACGAGATAGAGCGTTTGGACCCGGAAGCACTGCCGCGTGACGTCAGACTTAACAACCGAATAGCATGCATGCATCATGATCGAGCATGCAATTGGAGATCAATATTTTGTAAATAAAGTGGTAAATTATGTTTTTTGCGCAAACAAAGCACGTGCATCGCTTCATAAAATTGAGGTTAACCCACTGGAGTCACATGGATTACTGTAATGATGTCTTTACTACCTTTCTGGGGCTTGAAAGTAGAAGTTGCATAGACTGTCAATGGAGGAACAGAAAGCTCTCAGATTTCATTAAAAAGCCTCATTTCCACCACAGGAACTTTCCTCAGGAACTTTGGGGTGGTACAAATTGTGCTTCTTGTTTTTTTATTATAATTGTGCCAAACAAAACAATTGTTTACTTTCACGAGCCGTCACATATTTGCGATCTTGCAGCAGGAATCTCGAGTAAGAATAATCTTACAGGCTTCCATACGCCATCTGCCTGTGATGACTGGGATTTTTAATGATTCGATCCTTGCAAGTATGCATCCTCGATATCAAGAACACATCCGTGTACGTTCATGCATCCTCTGTACTTGCACTTTTGATTATTGGAACTGAACTTTGGCAGTTGATGACGGCGTAATAAGAGAACGCAAGATCACATAAGAACACATATTAAGAAATGTCTGTCATCTCAGATGGTTCACCAACACCTCAACAGGAAAGTGAAGAGTTTGTACGGCGCCTCACCTGCGTAGAGCTCCGGGCCGTACATCGCGCCCATCATGGGACTCAATTTCCACCCAGCTGAACCCAAACAGAGAGAAAAGCCTCAGATTACCTGCCTGGCTTCATCGCTAACAACTGAAGAAAAACTCAAACAGTCGTGAGAAGGTTTTACCGTAGGGCAGCGTGCTGAGACCTTCTCCGTTAGCATATGGGCTAACCAACTTCTTATTGGTCATCACTCGAGCTGTAGCGTTATTGACCTGTTCATCAGAGACAGAATGAGAATCTGATCAGAGACAAAGAAGAAAAAGCACTGGTGCATTCAAACTAGAGCTGTTTCTATCCAAACGCCTGCAGTAAACATCATTCTGCAAACAGTTAGAGGACTAAATATGTGAAGATCACTGAGAATTACGTTATTTACATGTAGTGAAGTTCACAGATCACCCAAATCTCAAAATAAAGACATTTGATAATCAATTCTTTGAACTATATTTACAGCTACAGCAGAAATTGTGGACTCATTGATATTCCCTTATATTGCTTCATGCATCATAAAACTCCCACTGATTTTCAAACATTCAACACAAAAACCCAGAAATCAATGCATAAAAGCAAATGAAAAACAGGGCATTCCATTGCTAAAATGGAGGAGAGAGATAAATAGAGAGAAACAAAGAGATCACACATGACGAAATCAATACACTGTGCACAGCTCTTAGCAAAATCACATTCAGCCAATTACAGTTCATTAACCAGAAATGAGCATATCAGCCAATCAGCAAGCATCAGATGCAGCCTATGGACCAATCCAAATACTCTGCAGCCTAATCCCGCCCCCTCGTGAAAAAAACACATCATACCGAGAGAGAAGGGGGGGGGATGTTCAGAAACAGAGGGATGCAGGAAAGAAAAGAAAAAAAGAGCCAGTCGACATTCAATGAAACCACAAAAACGGGAGAAGAAAAGAGGGAGACAGACAGACAGAGAGAGAGAGAACAATCCACCCAATCAGAAACGTCAAACTCAAAAAGCCATCCAGTTTGTCATGAACAAGTACATCAAAGTGCGTCAAATGAAAGGAAGCCTGTGATTGGTTGTTGTCAGACCTTGTGAGGAGTGACGGAGTTTATGGGTGAGAGAGAAAGAGAGAGAGAGATGCATATGCTACATGTCACAATAAATGAAATCATGAAGACGGAAAACACCGGCAGGCATCAACACGGTTCTTTCACACGCTGAAGACCAATATGCAAACACCGTCACACACACACACACACACACACACACACACACACTCACACACAAACACACAGTCCAAAACCAAAGACCAAAACAAGCTTGAGTCGCTCATCCTCACATGAATATAAGGGCAGAAATATCGTCTGAGGAACAATTTCGATGTGTGTGTATTTAGGGGCGTTTTTGGCTCATAGGCTGTGCAATAATCAGCAGATATCTGGGCCTGAACTGGTGGAAGCATGATGGAGTGATTTAAACAATCACAAATGAAATGAAAGATGCATGTTAGGGCCGGGCGCTATGACCATATGAAGTGTGTCAATTGATAGAGATTATACCGACAGAAAACAGTACGAGAGCGGCACGTTATAATGCGGTATTTATGGTTTACGCTGTATAGCCTCCTGCTAATGAACAGGTTTGCTCAAGAGGACGATTCTAGAGAAGTGTGTGTTGTTCAACATTTTGAGGAGGCTTTTCATTAAAGGATTTCTGACTATGATGGGGAAGAACTTGACTGACCTGCACCAAGCCCAGACCTGAATCCCTCTGAGATGAACTGGACTAGTAGACCCTGTCATTCAACGACTGTGTCTGACTTCACTGATCTTGAACAGGTAATTCGCTCCCACTGCTGCTAGAACAGCTCCAATCTTCAGGGAAGATCTTCCACTAGACCTTGAACACGGATGCAGGATTTGATCCCATTCAGTGAGATCAGACGCTGACGTTTGGACCTCAGGTGGTGTTCCAGTGGATCCTGAAAGTGTTGCACCTGCTGTTTGTAAGTTCTTAATTGAATTGGAATATAAAGTCCACACTAGAGGGCTAGTAACTACTCGCTAGTTTTTAAAGGATTAGTTCACTTTCAAATTAAAATTTCCTGATAATTTACCCCCATGTCATCCAAGATGTCCATGTCTTTCTTTCTTCAGTCGAAAAGAAATTAAGGTTTTTGATGAAAACATTCGGTTGAAGGTCAAAATTACAGTTTCATTGCAGCTTTAAAGCGTTCAACACGATCCCAGATGAGGAATAAGGATCTTATCAATCATTTCTAAAACAAAAATTATAATTTTATACGATTTAACCATAAATGCTCATCTTGAACTAGCTCTCTTCTTCTTCATTTGAATTCCGGCAATGTAGACACTGCTAAGTGTATTACTGCCCTCCACAGATCAAAGTTTGAACTAATTGTTATATACTTGCACTAGCATATTGAATATGACAATTTAGTTCAAACTTTGACCTGTGGAGGGCAGTAATACACTTAGCAGTGTCTACACTGTCGGAATTCTAATAGAGAAGAAGAAGAGAGCTAGTTCAAGATGAGCATTTATGGTTAAAACGTATAATTTATTTTATTTTTTTTTTAGAAAATGAGCGATGGTTTCTCTAGATAAGACTCTTATTCCTCAGTCTGGGATCATGTAGAGCTCTTTGAAGCTGCACTGAAACTGACATTTGGACCTTCAACCCGTTGAACCCCAGTGAAGTCCACTATAAGGAGAAAAATCCTGGAATGTTTTCATCAAAAACCTTAATTTCTTTTCGACTGAAGAAAGAAAGACATGGACATCTTGGATGACATGGAGGTGAGTAAATTATCGGAAATTTTAATTTGAAAGTGAACTAATCCTTTAAATAAAGCCCCGTTTCCACCGCAGGAATTTTCCCATGAGCTAGGGATTTTGGGGTGGCGTTTCGACTGCAAGAACCAGGAACTAAATAAAGTTCCGGGTAAAAATTCCCTCCTCAAAACATCCCTGCTCATGGGGTGGGGACTTTTTCAAAAGATCTGAACTTTCGGGGTGGGACTTGGGCACTGAACATGCTGATTGGTTGAGTCCATGCAGCATTTCATTTCAACCACTATTTTTAAAAGTCTGTTGCGGTGCGTGAAGTAAGAGTTGTTTGCCATTAGAATCAACATTGGAGTTTAAAAATACGACCGATGGACCGATGATGAGGTTCAAGGCTTTATTAAGCTTATATGTGGACTGGAAAGTCAAGTGCAGTCCTATATGACTGGACTTATCTTCACGGTACATTAGACTGCTATAGAAATGCAGAGAGCAACAGGTCTGGGGGAAAAAAAAGTTCCTGGGACAAATTGTTCTGGGTAATTTGGGTGGAAACTAGGCTTAATTCTGTACTTAATTTGGTTGCACCATTAGTTCTTAAGTCAGAGCATAGCTAGTAGGACATGAGCGCTTCGTAAAGTCATAAAATATACCATTACTTTCAATGATCCAATTGCAGCCTTTAAATTCATGAGCAGAAGTTCTGTTGAAACTTCAGTTTATGCTGTTGAAGTTACAAAAATAAGTTTACACTGAAATATGATGCTTAATCATGAGAATGTCGGTAACGAAACAGTTAAATAGTTTCTTGTATGTTTAGCAGAAGAAAGAAATTTATACAACTTGAGGGTGAGTAAATGATGACAATATTCATTTTTGGGTGAACTATCCCTTTAAGTTCAATGTTGCACCACAAAAATATTTAGTAGCGTGTAAATTGTAACCTTGTCCAAATACCCACACTTGCGAGCTCGTGCACGGGACAGAAAAAAGTCAGTGCGCAAGACTGTCCCATGTCTTAAAAATGCCCAAGTGCAGTGCCCTTAATGCACACTAAACCCAAACTATCTTGAATACCGCTTCTGAGCGGTATTCGAGGCTAAGCGTATCCCATCATGCATTATGTTCGGGAACTCACATGCCCCGAAATCGCAAGATATCAGGGAAAACATATGACTAAGTTAAATTAATTACATAATACATATAATTTGGTAGTAAAATATAAAGTGTTGCGCATTTTATTGATGCAGAGATGAGTAGGCTATGTGTATTTTGTACAACATTTGCAACTGCTTTATAGAAGCACCACAATTTTAAAATAGTGTCTTCTGTTAGTTACATAGCGACCACTGAACAGACATTTAGAAGTGTATTTTAAAATGCAGAGTATTGAAAATAATAAAAAGAAGCTGTAATTTTTTGCATGCATTTTTTGCAAGACTATAAGTGTGTCCTATCAGGCAATCAAAAGTTCTACACACTTGCAGTCTTCACGCCCACTTGAACACTTGGGCCAAATGCAGGAAATATGTCATGCAAGTAGACAAGTGGTCAAGTGCAACGGCCGCAAGTGTGGGTATTTGGACTAGGCTTTAGTGCCCCTTGACTTACACACAGCTGGTGCAACCGGCCTCAGGTCTGGTTATAGTCATGTGACGCCGATTCTGCATCATTTGTTTGTTAAATGATCCGATGTGTTGGTTTGCAACCCACATTGTTTTTAAAATACACACCATTATCTTGTTGAATTTCCAGGTAAAATGTAACTCATAATAAATGTACCCGGTTCGCGTGATGTGAGACTCTGGTCATAACGCCCACCCCTAACGAGAGCTCATTAGAACCACAGGATAGATAATTGGATGGATGGATGGATGGATGATGTGGAGGAGAGAAATGGAGGGGTTTAGTGTGACATTCTCATCAGCCATGTCAGTGCGTGGGAAAGTGTTAATGATCATGAGAGCGATGGAGAAAAGAGGAGCAATGGCGAGCACTGGGGAGGGAATATCATTTCTGTCAGTACTCTGTGGTCCTTAGCGACTATAATAGACATGATTTCATAAAGCTCTTTTCCCCCATGCCTCTGATGAACAGTATATCAGAACAGACCTCAGGGAGGAGATGCGATTACGCTAGCCACGAACAGACGCCACTAGCAGGATGCGTTCGGCCAAACTTCGTAACGAGGACGAGGGCTGCCGTCGTCTCCGCATTAACGCATCTCTGATCCCTCCGAAAATAACAAGCTAATCAGTGCAAAAGAGCGAAAGACCACAGTTTGTAAAGCTGGGGAGGGCTGGAGTTTAGATCTCAGGGGGGTTTGAGTTGGTGGGATTGATCAGGGATGAAGCCGTACATACACAAACTTACCATGAGCCAGGAAACGGCGTGACGACACGCGAGCAGTTACCGTGGAGACTGACAACAATAACAACAACACAGAAATCGTCAAGGGAACAGAAAGGAAAAAGGAGAAAAAAATGAACAAAAAAAAGAAAAGAAAGAAAAGAGCAAACCAAAGAGAAACAAACAAACAAAATGCAAAGAATGAGTGAACAACCAGAAAAGAGGAAAGGAAAACAAAAAGCAAAGTCCAGTGAAGAACTCAAACTCTTCATTGGACGTGGGGAAATTCTGAGGCAGACATTCACACGGACTTAAAAACAACAACAACAACAACAACAACAACAAGACAAATCTTCAGGTGATCAAATCTGTCTGTAGGAGTGCTAAAGAGCCTGCAGCCGCATTCGTCTGTGTCATAGAGGAGGAGGAGAAAGGGACGAATGATTAGAGGAACTCAACAAGCACACACACACACACTCGTAGAATTCATGGGTGTGAAAATGCAGTCTGCGACTGAGTCAAAGCTGGAGCTACGGGCCAAAATAGAAGCAAGTTGACATGGACGTACGTCTAAGAGAGCAGTTAGTGAGACTAACATGCCGGACTAATGACATCACCCAGGGGAGGGGCCTAGACAGTGACATCAGAGGCATTAAAAATAGACACAGGGACAGGAAGTGATGCAACAGACAGGAAACACAGTGAGTGCAGAGCTGGACAGACAGACTGGCCAGAGAGAGAGAGAAAGAGAGAGAGAGAGATGAGTGAAGAGGTTGATGGTTGTGCATCGCTCTCTCCACAGATCTGCTCTCCAGAAAACACAGACAAACATTAGGGTGTCATTACATACAACAAAATATCATGACAAATCAAGTTTTGAATTTTTAAAAATACTCAAAGTGAAAACAATGGCATTCAAAAAGCAAACAAATGAATCTGATTCCGTTATGTAGTGCTGCTGCCTAGATTTAACCCGTTTCCTGCTTTCCAATGAATCTGATGGTCTGAAACTATCAGACTCATGCAAACCCAAATGAAGCTCTTGCCGCTGCGCTCCCATGCACAAACAGCCACTGACACCAGGGGGAGCTACAGAGCAACTGTGCAGGCATCATGCATCTACACCAGGGGTGCCAAACACAATCAAATATGCTACGCTTATTAATACAGAGCATTGGTTATATGGGTAGAATATTCCCCTTTTTTGCTCATTAAGCAAAACACATGAACGCTTACGTGTGTTGCGCAAGTAGAACCTGTTTAATTGCATGCAGCTTTTGTGCACATTTGAAACCGAATCTGTGGACGACAAATGAAAAATGTTACGAGCAAAGAATTTCACAATATCCTCTACTGAATGCTTCTTACATGCAATACACTGATACTGAGCAGTAGTTCATTTTCAGCTGACTTGTCTGTTTTGTTGTTCGATTTATATTTACGAATTTCACATGTAAGGCCTCTGGTGAATAAAATTGGTATTTATGCATTTTATTATTTTTTAATGCATGGTGAAAACATAAGAAAACTATAAGATATTACAAGACAAAAATTATAAAATACATTCAGATATTTTTTAAATATTGTAGTCAACATTTGAAGTGGATGAAAGGTGAAGAAGAAGGTTTTGATCCACTTCAAATGTTGACTACTTTACATCAATTAAACATAAGTACAAATGTTGTCTGTTTACACTAAAAAGAGATTTGAATGGAATTAATAAATCTCTTGTTTCACCACAGTACTGGTTATTAAGTAAGTGATAATGTACAGTCAGCCGGTCAGTCACAAAATAAACCCTGAAGTATTGTTAATTTTGTCAGCTATTTTTTAATTTAGTCTTAGTCCTGTGTCAAATATACTTTTTACTTTTTATAATATTTAGTCAACCGTGTCCTATTTTTGTTTAGTCAAGTTTTAATCGATTAAATTCCCAAGCATTTTAGTCTAGTTTTCATCATGCTGCACAATGGTTAAATTGATAATCCTGATTATTTTGCTCAGAATTATAAAATCACAACGATTGTTGTCATTTGAGAAATGTATTTTTACATTTCATCAGAATTATTGCACTTTCACCTATAAGCACAAATCATATGCATGGTTTATTTGACCTAATCTAGTTTCTTGGTTTATTATATAATATTTATCATGTAAAACAAGAAACTTCTCTCAAAATTCAAAATGGCAAAATTCCTAGTAATCCAAAAATTCCAAATTACTTAATGTTTTTCTATTAAAACAACTGCAGAAAAGACTTTCTATTGCCACACAGAGGTTGCATAAGTGCATTTATTCAACTACAATCACAAACAATATTCGAGATTCATGTTTAGATTTATTACAGTTCATCACTGAGAAGGTTTGATTCTTGAAATTCTTGAATTCGTGCAACTGTAGGCATGAAAGCTCGTTAAAAACAGCCTGTAATTTTTGTCTCTTTTTTTCAGACAAGAACAAAGTCATTATGTGTTTATTTTAACTACATTTTAGTCTTTTTTCGTCAACGATATTGCATGTTGATAAAGTCACAGTTATCGTCTCATCTTAGTCATGGGAAAAAAAAGGTCTTCAACGAATATTTTGTCAGATTTTGTTAACGAAATTAACACTACCTTGAAGTAGCTTTTACGATAATGCCCAGCTGACTGTACATTATCCTCTTAATAAACAGCTACTTACCATGTAAAAATAAGATGGATGTGAAATATTGCATTATTTTATGATCATACTTGTAGAGACGTCAGAGAGACAGAACGAACGCAGCTTTATTAACGGGTTTCCCAGATGAGCGGTCAGTTATACAGCACTGGACAACGGTCACTGAAAAAAAGAAAACATTCGACCCACATGACGCAACATTTTGTGCAAATTGGAGTTTGACACCCCTGATCTACACACTAACATTACCATTAGTCCTAAAACAAACTTCCCAATTAATTTAGAAATAAAAATGACTTAACCTGAAGTGACAAAAAAGAAAGAATTAAAAAAACAAACCGAATGATTTCCCCCGGTCTATGAGAGACAAACACAGGCAGCCGTCTCAGAGATCATGCAGGAGGGTGGAAACCCCTGGAGGAGTTCAAGAACTATTAAAACACCCAGAAACCAGCACTGCAACACGCTGGGCCTCACGAGGGGAAACACACGTGGCTCCATGCAGCACTCGACCACTCACACACACACACACACACAGCAAGCAACAAGCTTCTTCTCATCTCCCAGATTCACAGAACAAATCTACAAATGCACTAAAAAACAAGTACACAAGCATCTGAAAGGTGAGCCGTTTTCTCACAGTATGCACACGAATGCCATAAAAAAGGTACAACACCAAATTTGTGAAAAGCATTCAGAATCATCAGACAGTCCTCATGTGTCTTAAGAATCCAAGCAAATGTTTTATGAACAAAAAAGCCATTCAAACCAGGAGAAACAGAGACAGCATCAAACGCACGCATGTGATTGGCTAACTGTGAGCATGCTCAGTACAAAACATGATGAACTCAAACAAAAAACAAAAAAAACAAACAGAAAATAACCACATGCTGTTAATAACCAACACTCAGCCAGACAACAACCAATCCAAAAACAGCAGAGTAATCTATAGTGGACTGCAGTAGAGATGCAACCATGCATTGCTAAGCTCACACACACACACACACACACACACACATTTCCCATAATGCCACACACACACACACACACAGCTGAGCATCTTGAGCAGTTCCAGGACACATTAGGTCAGTTAAGATGTGAAATGGGAACATCAGAAGGAGAAAGACAGACTCACCTCGATCTTTCGTCCCTCCACGATGGTCCCGTGGAGACGCTCTCGCGCTTTCTCTGCATCTGCACTGGTCTCAAACGTCACAAAACCAAAACCCTGGACCACGACAGAGAGGAACAGACATGAACCGTCTGACCTCGAAAACACACTCGGCTTAAAAGGAACAATTCACCCATATGATTTTCAATAGAGCACGAAAGGAGATGTTTAGCAGAAAGTTCATGCTGCTCTTTTACATAAGATCCCAGAACAAAATCATAACAGTAGAATAATCATTTAAACTTCTGTGTTTCTCACACAAAAGCATCATATGACTTCAGAACACCCAGAATATACACACGAGTCACATGTACTGCTATGACGCGTTTTTGTTGTTCTTTGAGATATTTTTATGCGAATTTTGGGATAAAAATGGAAATGCCAAGATGTGCATAAATTCTAAAAATGTGCTCAATTGAGGCAGATAATTTTTCATCCTTTAAGACGACGTGCATAAACCATTTACCGAATAAATCCTTTGATGCACAACAAAAAACAGTAACTGGATAACTGGACTAACCAGCGGACCAATCGCATCGCAGCATCTCAAATGTTGGTTTGGTGGTTCTGAAATGCCCGAGTCAAAGTTTCATCAGAATGATTTGGTTTAATTCCTCCAGAAGCGTCTCACACGATTGTGTTCCCAAACACCAGCATCCGAACGCAAGAGAACATGACAGCGTTTATTGTGTTTCGTCTGACGCTCTGAGACCAACTCATTTATGGAGGAGGAAAAAGAGCCCGATTGAAACAACTTACATTTTTATTGTTGATATATTGCACCAATTTTCCAGGAAGTGACGATTTTGTTCTTTTGAACACATGGAATGGAAACGATGCTTTATTCGCAAATGTTTTATGCGATATTCAAATTTTGCGATTGAGTAAATTCAAGTCCCTGGTAAATATCAACACATATTTTTGGAGGCTGGTGGTACAAATCACTAGGGCTGGGTATTTACACAATTTTCACAAATCGATTCAATTTCTATTCACATGCTTGCGATTCGATTCGATTTCGATTCAATTCGAGTCGATATTGATTATTTTGGATGCAGTATATCAGGTTAAAATTAACTTATTTATATACAAACACTTAAATTACACTCAATGATGTTTTTTATAATAAATAAAGTTTAGAATGACAATCATATTTCTACTCCAATTCATTTTTTGAAATATAAATATTTAAATCGCGGCTGTCATAACTGATTTATTCAAACATGCATTAAATATTGAAGAACATTATAATGAATATGTAACGGTGCATAGCTATATTTATCAGAATGTTGCTTTCTAGAGTTCACTTTTCTAGCTGACTAATGAGTTTATGGTCACTGAATATGTTTTTCTGAGGTAAATGTGACGTCACGTAACATTGTTTATAAGCTGTTTTATTGACGTCTTTCCGAGGTTGAAGCACTGATTGAGCGATTACACGAGACATGATACGGATTTCAGTAAGTTTTACTGTATATTTTAACATACCTTCAGATGTTCATGCATGTTTATTTCGCTGTAACTGGTATTAAAGTGGAGGAGAGGATGATCACATGCTTCTCTTTAACTGAGGCGCTAAAGCGATCTGTCACGCCACATTAAACAGCGCCAAAACGCTATTTATTTTTTGAATCTCATAAGATGGACGTCATTTGAAATCTGAGACTTTGCTTCATATCAAAAGTAACAAAGATTATTGTGATTTATTGGATGGGAGGCGCTACATATTCTGCTCATTCATCAACTGAAAACAGACCAGACTAATCGATTCTTGGGATTTAAGAATCAATATCGGTTTGTAAAAATGAGAATTGATTAAAATCGAGAAATCAATATTTTTTTCCCTACAAATCACTATCTGACTACATTCTGACTCCTAAACATCATACAGAATCGTGATGAGTAAATTATGAATTTATTTCACTTGGTGAAGTGTTCCTTTAGTGTAATAACTATATTCTACATTATATTTAAATGCATTTGATTAAAAACAGTTTCTTACCTTTGAGCCCCGCTCATTGAAAATGATCTCCACATCAAGAATCTTTCCAAATTGCTAAAAAAAAAAAAAAAAAACACACACACACACACAGAGAGAGAGAGAGAGAGAGAGAGAATGCTCAACATAAACATTCCCACAGCTGTTTGTGTCATGCCATTATAAAAGAGGAGCTGCTTTTACAACAAGCACTTTAACAATGTCGGTCACCAGGGGGCAGAATTGGCCCTTTTACACGTCACAGTTTGTTGTTTCTAAAATCATCTGATGAATAAACCCTAAAAAGCCTCTAGTACCCCGAACATCTGCCGCAGGTCTGGGTCTCTGAAGCGGAAGGGGATGTTGGAAACGTGGAGCCGTTTCGGGGTTCCTTTGGCCTCTGAGGACTCTTCACTGCCCGAACCGCCGGCAGAAACACACTGACCTTCTGCCTGAGGAGACCCATCTGACAGCTGAGAGACAGAGACACAAAGATCATATGAATGAATACACAAAATCACAATTGTTTGCGATGGTTTGAGACTGAGCGGCAGGAAGTCGTTCGACACGTTTGTTGTTCCAGCTGCCCAAATGGTGCGAGTGATCAGATGTCACCATTTGCTCCGGAGAGCTTTAGCACTTACTTGAGTGCTGGGGTTGGAGGAGGAGGTGTTGCTGACTCCTGCCGGGGCCTCGGTCTGCCCCCCTGCGGGGTAAATGCTGCCCCCCCCAAACTCCAGCGCCAGGCCGTTCTGAGGGGGAGGAGGCGGCGGGGGAGGGAAGGAGGAGAACGGAGTGACGACGCCCTCCTGAGCTCCCATCGTGTCCTGTGAACCCTGGAAACGAGAGACAGACAGACAGGCAGGGGTTAATCGACCGGCTGGCCGAGATCCACCGACCGGACGGCAAAGAAAAGAAAAACAGCTCGCTTAATAGAGGAAAAGTGAAATCAACTGGAATGGAGAGAGAAACGTCTGTGCTGCAAGAACTTCCTCTCACAGATGACGGCACTAAAAGCCAGAGATATTACGTTTCTCTCTTTCTGGTGACAAGCGGATTGAGGCAGCTGTTCAATATTAATGAGGCCCTCATGCATAATTTAGCGCACGGGCCTCCAACACATACGCTAGCACAGACGACGACACGCAGATGAAGCTAGCGCGACGCACGCAGTTGCTGATCAAAACTCCCACATCAGCTACAAAATGTGATCTTGATAATCGTTAAATATCACGTTTAGTTAAACAGTATTAATGCACTGGCTGATTAATGCGTTTAATTTGAGTGAATCCCATCAAAACACGTTTAGCTCATATGAAAATCAAGGGGTTGGTGGGGGATTATATTTTGCATAAAGAGAATAAAAGTCTACTTTTGGACAGTTAGGTTTTCACATTGTGGCATTATGCATTTACTGTATTAAAATATTATTGAAACTACTTTAATGATACAGACTAATACTAAAAATACTGCAATTATGAGAAAAATGACAATATTACCCCCTTTTTGGCAAAATGTAATTTAGAGTAACATTATATTTATGTAAAAATGAAACAATATACTTATTCTGACCTGTAATTATTCAAATATATAAAAGAATATGTGATCATACTAAATATTTTAAATGATTTTCACTTCCTTACAAAAATGTCTTGCTGAAAAGACATTGAAGGATATTAGCAAAGTATAAAGATTTTAAAATTACAATTCATTGGATTACAATTCATTTGAGGGTTGAGTATTTTATTATGTCATCAAATAATTCATGTTTTAAAATATGCCTAATAAGATTTTCTGATACATAAATATTGTTACATAATGATATTTTAGTGGGTGTCTTCTGTAAATCATAGTAACAAAAAAAATATGATGGTGATTATTTTTTGCTCAAAAAAAATATCAAATTAAACCGAACACAATGTACAGGGGAAAAAAATAAATAAATTTAAAGCTGTATTGCACGTTTTTGATGCTTTGATGCTTTTGATGCCCCTTTTCATCTTTGACCCACAAATATATTTAAAATCAGCATAAATTAAACAATATAACATTCTACCATGTTATTCTTGCATTAATGAAAGTTAGTTTTTCCACAGTATTGGGGATGTGCTAAATGTATAAAAAAAAGGCTTCTTTTTTTAATTAAAAATACATTTTGCATAAACTAATAAAAGTTAAATTTTAGGAAAATTTAGGGTTTTTTTTTATTAATGGCATTTACAGTATTAAAAAAACTAAAATCAGCATAAATTAGACAATATAACAAATACTACCATGTTATTCTTGCATTACATTAATGAAAGTCAGTTTTTTGCAGTACAATAATAAGAATTGGGGAAAACAGGCTCCATTTTCTTAATGCAAAATCTAACTGATTTTGTGCTGAAATGTGATTTCATGAGATTCAGCCATTGATGAAACTCCTCTGGAGAGATTCTGAGCTAAACTGATGATCTCTCTGAGAAACGCACGACACATCACTGCAGAGAGAGAGAGAGAGAGAGAGAGAGAGAGGGAAAACACTGTTCTGTCAAGTGTGCATTCCTCCTCCAGCATCACTTCCCTACATGGCAGCAGGATGAGGACGGAGAGAGAGAGAGAGAGAGACATGGACGAGGAGAGAGACAGACAAGCAGTGAAAGACACCCTGGTATTTATAGCTCTGAGATCTTCCCGTGAAGCACAAGGAACATTCATGAGCTACATTTCAGAACTCAGCAGCATTAGAACACTCGTTTATGGCATTTCTATGTCCGCAAATATTATCGTTCCAAATATTTTGCATCAACCTGAAGCATTGAATGTACAGAATCCATTCAGAATCCGTTTTAGAAAATATTTAAATTTCAAATGTGTCTTTGTTGTTTTTAAAAGTTGATTGTTTAGGAAAAATCTCCTCCTGACTTAAGGCCCGCTCACACCAAGTATGATAACTATAACGATAGTTAATTGTTGTAAATATAACAACTATAACAGCACAGAGAAACAATATCATTGGAATCACTTTCAGAGTGATTTTTTTTTTTTTAGCTGATGAACGATAAGAACATTGACAGCCAATCAGAATCCACCAAACTTTGAAAAACTCGAGCATTTAAAGGGGACATCATGAAAATCTGACTTTTTCCATGTTTTAAGTGCTATAATCAGGTCTCCGGTGCATCTACCAACCCAGAAAACGTGAAAAAGGACAACCCAGTAACTTTGTTTTGGTAAGCCTTGCAAGCATGTACAAAAACCGAGCTGCTCCGATTTCGCTTCCCAAGTGACGTAGGAACAACGGTGTACCAGTTCTAACGCCATAGCCAGTCAATTCAACACTGGATTTGCACAAAAGATGAACATGACGGCACATGCTAGTGGATGAGTTGAATCAACTCCACAGCAACTACATCAATTTATCCACTAACCATTCAGAAACGTCTAAAAGTTGTAACTTCTTCCTGAATCTCTCCATCAGTGTCGATTCCGGTTTGAACAATGTAAGGCTGAACATTTTTGTCGTTTTGGCTGCGTGAGATTCTCCAGCTTTGTTGTTGTTGAGCTGTTAAAGCTCCGCCCTCTTCTGGAAAGCGGAGCTCATTTGCATTTAAAGGGACACACAAAAACGGCGTGTTTTTGTTCAAATTTGACAAGCTATAATAAATGATCTGTGGGGTATTTTGAGCTGAAACTTCACACACACATTCTGGAGACACTTATATTACATCTTGAGAAAGGGGCATTACGGGTCCCCTTTAAAGCAGCAGAGGACAAAACTGCAGCGTGCTTATAATAAACAGAACGATATCTGGTGTGGATGCTAATATAGTTATTGTTGTTAGTGTGAACAAGTCTTTATAATGGCATGGTAATTTTTGCACAATACAGTGAAGTGCGATTGTTCTTTTCATAGCCTCCTTCACACGGCACAGATTCTGATTATCGTACAGTCGACAAGAATCAAGCCGTGTGTTCAGGCTCATGACACACCAAAACTGATGCACAAACACTGAGACTCACTGCAGCAGATGCATATTATGCATATTTCCCTTCAGTTGTACTAGAGGCCTTTATTAATCCATATAATTATAACACAGAAGACACTCTCTCAAGCTCGTCATAAACGCTGTGAGCGTGTGTTCAGCCGAGCGAGGGCTTCTAAACACTGGCGGCTTTAGTTACGGGTCAGCTGGCATCTGTCTAACGTGCCGCTGTTATATATGGCAGCTGTGCCACGGGTCGCGCCGTCCACTGTAACGGATCACAGCCGTTCTGATCATTAGCTGCCACAATCACTCCTGACAATAGACGACGTATCGAGTCACTACATCAGAATGCTGCGCACTGAACATTCAGACGCTTCAGTGAGTCGTTGCATACAGATGCGTGTTTGTGGCAGAAAACAACAAGATGATGACGGATCACAGCGCTCTATATGACGGTCATCCAGTCATCTTTTTGACAAATGTGCTGTTGTCCTATTAAAACATAGAAACGCTTATTCAAAACATGAATACATACTATAATATAGTATATAAATAACACTAATAAAAGTGACAAAAGCAGCTGCCCAGAGGTGGTACCAAAGATGGCTTAAAATGACAATAAATGTAGAAATCGAGCAGTGATGAAACCCTCCTGCACTGATGCATAAAGCAATGCTCTGTTTAAACCAGCCTAAACTACAGATGGACCCGCCCACAGCTGCACACCGATTGGTCGACTGTAACCTGACCCCTCTCTTTGCTCTCTTTAGGGGGCGTGTCTGTTCGTTCTTTCCTGACCAATCAGAGTCCAGTAGAGTCCAAAGGTTCGTGGGTCCAAAACAGCCCAGATAAAAGCCTGCAAACACTCGTGTTTGAGAGAAACACACACACGTGTGAGTGTGAATGTTTGTCTCTCACACACTCCACCCTCAAGCACATGTGCCACCAACGGGAAACGAGTTGATCTAGTTTGGATAGAGGACTGCTCCTTTACACAACACACACAAAGAGAAAACGACTCGGTGCCAGAGCTTCACCGACAGACAAGCAAAACCCGAGTTTATTGTCCCGTGTCGGTCCGCTGTGTGTAGAACATGAGCTCTCGACCGCGGCGTTACCTCTGAACTCTCACACCGATAAACCAAACCAAGAATAGCAAACACGTTTCATGACACACATCTCTGCTCGCAGTTTTATATTGTGTTGCGTCTCATGTTGTCATGAATCGCTTGAGTTGATGTCATGTGGATCGAACGCTCTCATTAAACAAGTATTCTGGGTTAAGCTGTATCACACACACGTCTGTGATGATTATAAATGCATGTACAGTAATGTGTCATGTCTAACAGCCATGTTGATTTTAAAGCAGGAATGTGAATCATGTTTTCTGGGTCAATGATCTTCTTGTGATGCGTTACTGTAATGCAATTTCTTCATGTGTATTTTGACCCAAGAAAACTGCTTTATGAACAGTTATGTTTACGTTAAACATGTAGAAGTTGAAATTAATACCGTCTTGTTGAAGCCTCTCACTAGCTATATTTCTATCCATATATTTTTGTGCAAATTTTGGGATATTGCATTAAAAAAAGCTGGATGGGAAGATGTGCATTAATTAAAAAAAATAACAGAAAAAAACATGCACATAAAAAACATCCGATAAGACGACTTGCGCACAAACTTTGATGGAAACACATTACTGTATAAATCCCTCGATGCACAATGAAAAACTCACGTGACTTTGCCTCAGCAGAGGCTGTGATTGGATAACCGCACTATCCAGCGGACCAATCGCATCACAGCATCTCAAATGTGGGTTTGGTGGTTCTGAAACGCCTGAGCCAAAGTCTTGGTTTAATTCCCTCCAGAATTGGCGATTGCAGCAACTTAGGGCTGGGCGATATATCGAATGCTTTTATCACGCGCATTTCGTCAGTAAAGCCGGTTCCCTGATTGCCGCTAAATCGCCATCACCTGCTTTCAAATGGAGCGGCATTTAATAGACAGAGCCGTAGATCACTGATAAGCCACGCAATATCGCGTTCATTATCGAAGGCGATACATCTGCGATATGAACGCGATATTGCGTGGCTTATCAGTGATCTACGGCTCTGTCTATTAAATGCCGCTCCATTTGAAAGCAGGTGATGGCGATTTAGCGGCAATCAGGGAACCGGCTTTACTGACGAAATGCACGTGACAATCGCATGCGATATATCGCCCAGCCCTACAGCAACTTACATTTTTATTACTGATATTTTGCACCAACTTCCCAGGAAGTGACGATGTTGTTCACTTGAACATATGGGATGGGAACACTGCAAAATTTGCAAATGTTTAATGCAATATTTTGCATGCAAGTTAAATTTGCAACTTTGGATGGAAAATGATTTCTTGCAATAATCGACAGCATGTCCAGCTGAGATTGTGTTGTGTCGACCTCTATATTATCATGTTGAAGACTCATACTGCGATTCAGACACTCGAGCGAAGACATCAATAATCAGAAATCATGCAGCATGACATTGGGTCAGCTCATGACAAGATGGCAAATGGATTTCATTTAGGAGCCATGAGTGTGTTTGGCTTCTGGCAGACTGGAACATTTTTGCAAATTCTTTTAGGGTTTGTTTGGTATGTAGAGGAATTTTTTTTATGCCATTGTAACAGACGTAGGCTAGTAAGAGCTGTGCATGTAAACCTCACTCCCTTGAACTGTTAGAGTCTCCCATGCCGGCGTACCCGGGTTCGAGTCCCGCTTAGAACGGGCGGTTCTACGCCATGTCAAGAGTTGTGTTGTACATTTCCTACAAGTTACACAAGATTTGCTTAAAAATACAATAAAATTACACAATGCAATTTATAATTACATGATAAAAATCCTAAAACGTTTCTCGTAAGGATCTCATTCAAGAAGATCTCGCCAAATAAAATCTACTTGAGCAATAAGATAAGTTTAACAGAAAGAAAGGTGTTTGTGCGAGTTTAACAAGCATCTGTCCTCCTCATTCAGATCCGTATGTGTATCAGATGTCCAAAACAAGTCAACAAAAAGAGTTTAAGGGGAAATATAGACCTATATTTCTGTGCAAAACAAAGGTAGCTGTTCGGGCTTTCTAAAGCGAGCGTGTGAGATCATGAGGCGACAGGTAAGCGTCTCTCCCACCCTCCAGGGCAAACGCTGGGTGGAGTTCCACATACTTCAGCAGGAACGAGCTTCAGTTCTGAGCTTTACAGTCCTCTTACGGTATGAACCACTGCATCAGATCCTCACCTAAACACACACATGCATCTCCTCCCTGAGCGTCACCTTTAAAAATCAATTTCCATTCTCTACACCCCCTCCATCTCATTCCTGCTTTTAAAGGAAAACACCGAGATAACAGCTGCTCGAGCCCTCGGGAAACAGCAGGAGAGGGGGAGGGACAGAGAGAGAGAGAGAGAGACAGATTCCAAGGTATGACACACACACACACACACAGAGAGACTGCTTTTAACTAATAAAAGACTGATTTGTATCGCTAATACTGAAGCTGCATGTGTGTGAGAGACCAGAGAGAGGAAGACACGATGAGACAGACAGACGGATGAAGGAACAACTGTTCACCAGCACCTGGCCCCTTCAGTCAAGACAGACAGCTGGAGAAACACACGAGAAACACATGAGACTTTCCTCACCTCCATCAGACCTGCTTTATGCCCCACACACACACGTGCACGAGTGAATTACACTTGTGCGTGTCGATTTCTCCAGGCAGGAAATGCAGCAACATGAATGATTGAAAACTCACCGGCCGCACAGGAGGGTAAAAGACTCCCATCATCCTATTCAACACGACGGCAACGGCAACAGCGACGGCAGCGTTTCCTGCTCTCAGACGTCAGCGCTCACAATCCCTTTGACAGTGTCTGACACATTCAAAATCTCCCTCTCTCATTCCCCTCCTCTCGCTCGGTCTGTCTTTCTGTCCGTGTGTGTGTGTCTCCTCCCCCTCCCGGCTGTCTCTCTCTTCTGTCTCTCCTCCCATATCACTCTCTCTCTCTCTCTACACTTTCTCTTAAGATAAACAAACCAATCTTGGCTTTTCAAAGATAATATTTGCCTTCTATTCACTGCCTGATTAGAAATCCAAAAAACAATTTTTATAAAAGGTCGAACTTAGACCAGTCGCGATCATGAATTTTGTGCCGACTATTAATTTTTCATACAAACAACTGCGATTAATTATTTCATTACGTTGAATGTTTTTTACTTGGAAAAGCACATAAAAATTATAATAAAATGGGTCCATATGATTTACTTTCATGCTGTAAAAATTAATTTACATACTGTTTTTATAATACAATAAAGTAATGCAGCCTGATTAAACCCATAATCCTTCATTTCACATGCAGGAAGACCTTTGACCATCTTTGTGTACAGTGTTTTTTTATATTCTTTCACCGAAAACGTACATTCAGCATCATGCATTTGATGGCATTTCTTTAAGCACTTAAACTTCCCTTATTTGGATGGCAAAATTGAAAATTAAACACACAATTATCACGGTTATCTCAATTGCAATTACATCAAGTAACCACAAACAAGTGATTAATGAATTGCAGCAGACCTAGATAAGTTAGTTAACCGATTTGCCCACTAAACTGAAGTTAAATCATGTAAAATCACATCAAATGGAATTATGCTCTCAGTACTAAATATCATCATCATCATCATCATCATCTCACTTCAATTAAATGCTCAAATCCTAATTGATGTTCAACTGGCCAAACGTTTATTTTTAGGCATCACAAGAGACTATATTACATTATTGATGATAATACAGACACTGAATCGTCTCCAAACCTCTGAAAATAGAGCAGATGTGAAGCTCGCAGTCGAACGGCTGGTGATAAATGGATAAAGAGACGGATGGAGGGATTACAGAGAGAAAAAGAAGATAAAGAGTGAGATTAACTACACTAACTGAACAATCTGAACACACACACACACGCTCTACAGCTGCTGCTGTAATCTACAATGCTAATCTAAAACACTGAGACAATAATCAGCGTTTAATTCTTTTGCATTCATTTTAAGCTGTTGTGAAGCTCCTCATTGTCGACTACATGCAACCTTCACCTGAACCGACGAAACCGTATCAATGGAAAACAGCATCATAGTTTAAGGGTTTCCTAACATGATGGAACTGCAGGGTTCTGCAGAATAATATAAAACTCACAAGATTAAAAAAAACAACAACAACACCACTTACGTACGTTTTTATTATTTGTGATTGGGAAATTGCATCTAGCGAATACACGAGGTCACACAGCGGTTCTGGGAGTCTGTTGTACAGAAAGAGCTGATACTGTATTTCAGAGTGATTGACCTCCATAACGAACAGCGGCGTGACATCAGCCCAGCTGGAGAGAGAGACGGTCATTTGTGTGACACCAATATAAAGCGTCACTTTCGCATTGAGATCAACTGCACAATTGAAACCATTTAAGCAGCAGATCTGTGAATAATGGCGGCTTTAATTAAACCTGGGGGGCAAAAGCCCCTCAAAATGACATCAATTACTGGACTGAGATACGAGATCACGGGCGCTCAGCAGTGGACGAGGTTGAAGCAGTTCTACCTGAGAGAACGAACACACTCGCTCAGAGTACTGGACATTAATTAACCTGAACTGTCATCTGCAGAACCTCCAATGCAAACGATTCTGAGCGCTCAATTCCACTCACTGCTCATGGGGAAGTCTTGACTAATAATTGATTCCAATGGTTCGCTGTTAGCTTGTTGCAAATTCAACTACACAAAAATATTGAAAACATGCAAATAGGTTTTAATGATATTCAGCAATTTACATCCAACATTTCTCTCCTTTCAATTGGCATTAGGGATGCACAATTAAAGGTGCAATATGTAATTTTGTCCACTAGAGGCCTCTTCAAAACAAAGGCATAGCTTGATGACGACAAAGTTTTACAGCGGAATCTTGGGACATGTGGTCTCCACCTCAACGGACGGTGCAAAATAATAGGGATTGGACTCAGGCAGAAATCATGCTCATGGATGCGATTATTAACGTTACTGTAGTATGAAGCAGAGCAGGAGCGAGTGTTGTGGAGCTGAACGAGGAGCTGGAGCGATTGATCAACACACGCCTCACGAGCAGCGGGACTTTTATGATGACACAGTCGCCGGCGCCGCTGCCGCTTTTCCGGTCATGAGTATGAGGTAACGCAGCTCTGTTTATCATATTAGATACATTTGAGAGTGTTGAAAATGATGTTATAACGTTACTCTGTGCGTTCGCTCGGCGGCTGCTGTGAGACACTGTTACACACTGCAGTAAGATAGATCGATTTTACAATATCATATTAAATGATGGATGGCTTGTGTTGATAAATGGCATGCAATTAATTTAAAAACGTATTGTATGATGGAGAAAATTCTGTATTACTGTTACTAAAAATAAAGCTGCATCTGATTATGCTATGTTAGCTACTTGACAAAATAGTGTTTTTCTCTGAGGCATGGTAAAGCATGAGACTCGCAAAACATTAAGAAAATTAGATTTAAACAATAAGACTAAACGTGTTGAGCTATATAACAATAATTAGTTAATTCTGTCTATAAATATATCAAAACAGTTGTTCCCTTGTCTATTAAAACATGTAAATATTAAAACGTCTTTGGTGTTTCCATGGTTTCTACAAAATAAAACCGGAAACCGAGGGTAACGCGGGTATGACGCCATTGACAGGCGACTCCTCACACATCCCGGAGCCTTGGATAAAATTGCAATTTTCTCACGATTTACAAATAGTTGGAAACATTTGGGATATTGTAAGTGCTCAAGTGAACAAAATATATAACACTGGCCTAGTGGATTTTGGATATTTTACTGCAAAAATATTACATATTGCACCTTTAATCGAAATTACACAAATTGCATTTTGGCTTAGTGCGATTATGAAAAAGCTGTGATTTTCTCAATTTTTAACTATATTACCATGTACACAGCATGTTAGTAAAGAGCGGCTCTGTGATCAGTAAATGGCGCTCAATCTGAAAGCACTACATTTTAAAAAGCAACACGCGTCAAACATACAAACTTTCCAAACATAAGAAGCGGTTATGAACCTCGTCTAACAAAAGACAACATTTAACAACGTGATTTTACTCCAAACTGAGTGTTTGAAATAGCATTTTGATTAGCACTGATTAGATCAGTTTGACTAGCATTGCATTATAAATATACTTTATTATTATGGAAATACCCGAGAAGGATTAAAGAACACGGATAAACCATATATTGTTGAAGTCGTGTGTTTATTATATTCATGTTTAATCAAAGCGTTTCTAACTTTTTATTCAGTTACAGTGATAGTATGATGTCCATAAGAGATTTCCTGGAACGGCGTGCGTTAAATTACTTCTGCGAGGTATATTTGGAGTATCTGCTCAAGGGCGCCCTCTGGCATTCAGTATGAAACGGACATGTTTAACACCAAGTAATGCTCACTCCATCTTATTTTGGGAAAAATAAGAAAAATAATACTTTCTCTTTAAAGAACTTTGAGGGAAACAATCAATGTGTTTTTTTCCAGTGTACAGGAGTTGTTTTTTTGTTGTTGTTTTTTTACAGTGGATGCATAAAAGGCACATATTTCATATTAAAAGCATGGACTCCATTTTTGATTTTGCATACCTCCTGAAGAAAAAAAAAAAGAAATTATTGTCACAGATTTTTATCATAATTATATATTTTATAATAAATCTTTAGATCTTTCTAATTATTTAGTCATAGGATGCTTGCATGTTAACATGTTAAAATTGCATGCAATTTTTCATACAGTTTTCTGTAAAATAAAATTATTATTTTCTAATTATTATAGTTATATATTTCTCCTTAAATACTCATTTTTTTAATTTTTATTTTAATATTGAAAGTTATTACAATAGTAATACTTCTTATTTGGTTAATTTTAATTTCGCAATAATATTAATAGTCAAATTAATATATTAGCACAAAATTTGGAGCCAAATAGTGCAGGCCTATAAACAAGCAAATCAAACCTGGTATTGTTTATACTTTTTTTACTCATTTGTCTCATAAAACACATTTTAAATCACAAAATCTGAATTTTAACCAGAAAAAAATAATCAGATTTTTTTCTCCAAATCATGCAGCCCTAATCGCCATCTTGGATTTGTTTTCACTGATCTTAGAGCAATGCATTATGGGATTGCCTTCACCATGAAAAATGTATGCGATCCTTAGGAACGGTCTCTCTCACTCTCACTGTTTGTATCTCTGTGCGTCTAATCGGGCACCGCGTTTAATTGGTCTATAGTGGTGTATAATGAGATTAGCGCTGGCTCACACGCGCCTCGCTGCTCCGTCAGAGTTCAAGCCTGTCTATTGTTTACACATTAAAACAAGAGGATAATCACGACACGGACAGTGAACGGAGGTGACGCAGCACTGCAGCAGTTCTACTACAGGAATTGTGGTTTAACGGTTACTTATTAGAGTCCAAAAGATGTGCCGTAGTTAATATTTGTTGTAGATGAGACAAGCGGATCGGGACACTTACACAACACATCGTGATATGAGGCTGATGGGAAACAAACTGATCAGGATGAGCGGAAACGTTTTCACTCTCACCACAGTGAATGGAGTTGAAGATGATTTTGAAGAGACAGTGTTAACAGTGTGGAGAATCGTGGGTTATCTCTGCTCTGCTGCTGTGTCTCTTTTCATCTACTCTTGATAAACACCCTCTTTGAGCTCCGCGCGGCTCCCAGCTGGAACTAATGTCCCTCCTACAGTCCCCTGAGGGAACACTTAGCACTGCGCACAGCGCTGCAAACATCACTGCGAAACAGCACGGCCGACTCATGATGCTGATACTGGAAATAATCTGCAGTGCTGATGTTTGCACAGTAAATCTCATGAAGACTCCACTGCATAAAAACGATAAACAAATCATATTTTGCATCAAGAAAATTAAGCCTATTTATAGGACCCATGGTGATTTCCTGATTGTGTCTTTTATGACTACAAACTCTAATATTTCAGAGCTTTATTTGTTCATTATTCTTAATGGCGACTCTTTGCTGTAATGCAAAAAAATCTCATTTTGTGCATTACAGTAATAAGCCCAAGACTTATTCATTTAAATCAGTATACACTCTTAAAAATAAAGGTTTCAAAAGGTTGTTTTTGCAGCAATGCCATAGAAGAACCATTCTTGGTTTCCCAATCTTAAATATCTTAATAATAAAAATAACTTTTCATCGCACGAGGTTGTTAAAGGTTCTCCATGGAACCAAAAATGCCAAAAAGAACCTTTATTTAAGAATGAACATTAAATTATGTACTAACAATTGAACTTAAAGGGTTAGTTCACCCTCATGTCGTTCCACACCCGTAAGACCTTCATTCATCTTCAGAACACAAATTAAGATATTTTTGATAAAATCTGAGAGCTTTCTGTTCCTCCACTGACAGTCTGCGCAACTTCCACTTTCAAGCCCCAGAAAGGTAGTAAAGGCATCATTAAAGTAACCCATGTGACTCCAGTGGTTTACGAAGTGACACGAGTGCTTTGTGCAATTTATGACTTTATTTACAAAATAAAGACCACCATGACACATACATGTGTTAACTTGAGAAGAGACGTTGTTACGTGAAGGTGCGTTGGAGATTAATATTTTGTAAAGTGGTAAATTATGTATTTTTTCACAAACAAAGCACATAAAACTGAGGTTAAACCACTGGAGTCACTAATTTTAATGACGTCTTTACTACCTTTCTGGAGCTTGAAAGTGGTAGTTGCATAGACTGTCAATGGAGAGACAGAAAGCTCTCAGATTTCATCAAAAAGATCTTCATCTTTCATTTTTGGGTGAACTAACCTTTTAAAAAAATGCTATTTTATTTCTTCGCATCACACAAAAGAGAAAGAAAAATAATGGAAAAAACAGAGGCTTAAAGTCATCTTCATTATTCAAAAGAAACGTTCTTCTGGTTTTGGGGTGAAATATGGGGCAGACATTTTCCTGACAGGTTTAACGAGATTCAGGCCAGAATCTGAAAGGCTGAATGTGTTTTTTCTGCTGATATTTGAGGATCAGCTCTGATCTGCACTAAAGGCCGTCCAGAGAATAAAGACAGAAACATCTGGAGTCCATGTGTGTGAAACAGACGACTAGAGCAGAGAGAGACAATGAGTCATACAGAACCCCGTCATGTGCCTCATTTCCTTAAGGACTGAGGAGCCGCTCACTGCCAACACACACACACACACACACACACACACACACACACACACACACACACTCTACTGAGCAGCGTCTCACTGGAAGAACTCGCAGATCTTCTGAGAGTGTAGAAATGACGATTCCCTCAAACTTACTGACCTGTAACTTCCTGTTAAAGGAGAACAGCAGAATGGAGCGATCAGGCAAAAGAGAGACGAGAACGAGAACAGATGGTCGAGCTGAAGAGGAGGAGGAGCTCAGTGAAGGACGGAGGTGAAGAAGAAAGACGAGATGATTTGCAAATGAGAGGACGTGTGTTTCAAACCTCTCCGTTACTTCTTGTGTCTGTTAGTGAGCCATGAGTGTGACCGACTGTAGTTTTATGCTTCCTGTGTGTGTGTGTGTTTGTGTGTGCACGTGTGTGTGTGTGTCTGCTGAACACATTTAAGATGGAGGTCTGGCGTCCTGACATAAGCCTCATGGCTCTGTGTGTGTGTGTGTGTGTGAGAGAAAGACTCCCTCAATGAGGTACTGAGAAACAAAGTACAAGAAAATGAAAAACACATTGCTCAACACACTTAAATAAAAAAATAAAGTGCTTTAAAAAGGTCAGTAAATATCTCTAAAGGGGAAAGCATGCCTGAAACAAACTCAATGCAAGTACATGGAAATAAAATTCTAGCGCTGCTGCTCGATTTCATGCATCGTTGCATTCAGAAACACGTCAGACGGCCGTACGGAACAAACATTCTCAGCACTAACGCAAAGAGCGCAACAGCCGACAGAAGCGTGAATGTCTTCGACGGTCCTTTATCTTTTAGCTCAAACACTTTTTGAAGAGTTTACATTAGTAAAAATTCGCACGAAGACCGTGCGCTTGAACAGTGTTCGATCATTCACGTCACATTGTTTTTGCTTTAAAAAGTTTCTGTCACTGACCACATCACACAACAAAAAGATAATTTTACACCAATAACATTAGCTATGTTTCCATCCAAAGTTGCGTTTTAATTTATTTGAAATTTCGAATACTGCATAAAACATTTGCACGGTTTGCATCCAGCGAGTTGAAGAAAACAAAATAGTCACTTCCTGATAAACTGGCGCTAAATATCACTAACACTTAATAATTAAATATCAGAAAAATGGAAGTTGCTGCAGTAGAAGTCACTGTACTTGATAATATAAATTATTTGCACTTCAGAGTGTGCAAACGAAATGCAATAAACGGCATCAAGTTCTCTTGCATTCAGTTCACAAACACAATCATGTGAGACGCTTCTGAAGGGAATTAAACTACGACAGACTTTGCTCAGGCATTACAGAATGACCAAAACAGCATCTGAGATCCGTCCGCTGTTTGGTCCAGTTATACCGTCCCATCGCAAAGTCACGTCTTTTTTGATACGCATCAAGGAATTTATTCGGTAAAAGTGTTTCTGTCGTAGTTTTTGTGTCGCATGAAAATTTATCCAACCCCTTTGAACGCATTTTTAAAATGTATGTGCATCTTGGTGTTTAAATCCAGCGTTTTTTTATGCAATATCCCAAAATGCACATAAAAATAGGTGGATGGAAACAGACAGAAGTGATGCATGGATTAAACCGTGATGATGCTTTAACACTTTCTTGACTCCATGAGCACAGGCACAAAACCAACCGAGACGCGTGTGCTTGTTCTATTGTCTGTGGCAATAACCATCACCACCACCCCGATTTTACTGCTCTGCTCACGGGGTCAAAGTTCAAAGTTGTCATGGTAACACATGTGTGCAATCCCATAAGGGTAATTACTGGAGACGTGGGGTAAGTAGGGCACGTCACAGCCATGATGAAAACGGCCCCTGTGCGGCAGTCAGAGTGACCCGACGGCATCGCGACGGAATCTGATCAAAGTTCCCGAGGATATTCAATAAATCCAACTGCAAAAAAAGCAAAGGCTTATCTGCAAATCTCCAATCAGTGTGTGTGTGAGAGAGCGAGTGTGTGTGTGTATTAACCCCCACCCAGCAGCCCGCGTCAGGATAAATGGGAGATCAGAGACTAATGCCACTCTGAAACAAGTACAGATCTCTTTAGCACAACAAAAAGCCTCTTTACTGTCAGTGATACAGCAAATCCTCTTCTGATGCATGCATGCGTGTGTGTGAGAGAGAGGCTGTGGTAAACTGATGTGATTTTAATATCAGCGCCGTTAGTCGAACAGTCAACAGCATTGGGGTTTCCTCACCTTTTAACCAGTGAAATGTCACATAAGCTATGTTTCCATCCAAAGTTGCGAATTTAACTTATGCACAAACATTTGCGAATAAAGCACCGCTTCCATCCAGTGAGTCAAAGAGAACAAAATCACCTCTTCCTGATGCTAAATCTCACTAAAAACATAGGAGAATCCAACATATTATCTTGCTTTCAGAGGCTGGTGCTGTTGTTTGGGAACGCAGTCATAGACCGTTCTGGGAGGAATTATACCGAACCACATTGATGACAGACTTCTGAGTGACCAAAACAGCATTTCAGATGCTTTGCAACAAGGTTTTTCCACTGGTTGGTCCAGTTATGCCTTCCCATCGCACAAAGTCACATGATTGTTTTGATGCACATCGAGGAATTTATTCAGTTTTAGTTTATGCACATGTTTTCTTATCGGAAGACTTTATGCACATCTTGGCATTTCCATCCAGCAGTTTTTGATGCGATATCCCAAAATGTGCATAAAAATAGATGGATGGAAACATAGCTAAAGATAGCATTCACAAACAACAACTTCTAAACGAAAGAAGCACGCAGCACAAACTGAACTAGAAATGATGTTTTCAGGCCTGGTTTTTCCCAACTGTGCTCCTATTTCACTGCTTCATACGTCACTGGAAGTGTGTTTTTAAACAGGCTGGATGATGGAGCTGGAACGGTGTGTTTACAGACGTCTCACTCCTTTAATTTCCTCTTTCTCAATCTCTTGCTTTCCATAAATGCGCGTCTCTAGTTACCGAATGGTTTGATTCCTGCAGCCCCCACTCCATTTCTCTCTCCGCTGCTGCAGGCAAATTTCCAGACACTCTCTCGGAGCAGGATCAATACCTTTTTTGGGCTACACGGGCAAGCGTTCACACACACACACACACACACACACACACACACACACATCTGCTCAGTCTTAAGCCCGTCATGGTGCAGTTTAGAGAAACCGTGAGCCATTAGCCAGTGAAAATGAGCCATTAGTACATGCAGCACTTTAGATCACTTACCGGAGAAACTGAACAAATGAACGGAAAGAAAGAAAGAAAGAGGGATGGATGGATGGTTGGAGAAACTGCTGAAATGAGAGATGAGATCACGTCTGTCTACATTCATAGAGGAATGGGGCAGAGGTGCCCATGGAAAAGTACCGCAGGATGGAGAGATGGAGGCCTCGGATGAGACTGGGAAATCATCTCCATGATTCAGGAACATCTACTGCACCGAGGATCAAGTGATGGTGTCCATCAGTGACTGATGCTTGGAATGCCCCGATCATCTCATGTATCAGCCAGAGCGTTACATTGTTTCATACACACAAATCAAGCTGAGCTTCATACAGAGTCGTGATTTTAACGCTTACCTGTCCGAGCTCTCCGGTACCGTCCATCCGCGCTCGTTTGCACTCAGCCCCGACAGAATCCCCCGCCGCCGCGGCGCCCTCCGGCTCCGGGTCCCCGCGCTTCATCCCTCGAACCGCCGCCGAACCCGAGTCCAGATCCCTCTCGCGCTCCAGGATCCCGCGGCTCACGGGCAGCATTACAGATGCGACGTCGGTCGACATTAACATTGAAGTGGGCCGCAGATGTTGCGTATGAAGAGCGAATAACGAAGACGAGATGTTCTGGCAGAAGATCAGCGATCAGAACTGACGCTCATCTGACGCGTTAAAACCCGTTACAGTGTGACGCGCGTGTGCCGCATTAAAGGCCTTTGAAGAGTAGCGAATATCTCGGGCCTGGACGCGAATAACAGACTCGAACCTCGAGCAGAAAGCGTCAGAACGCGTCAGAATATCCTCTGGTGTGAGACAGAAAGCGCAGAATCTAAACACATGGACGGTCGAGGCGAAGGAAACGCTTAATGCGTCTGAAGGTTTCGGATCTCAAACGCCACTAAATCAAACGCAAAATCATGAAGTTCGCCTTTAAAAACAGGCGTCGCGGGAAAACGCGAAAGAAACGCGATGCATCATTCCAGTCCTTCGAGCGATTCAAGCGATTTCCTAAAACAAAGGAGTGGCGTGGAGCTGCTGCTTTTCCTTTCTTCTCCCTCTCTTTCTCTCTCTCTCTCTCTCAATGGATTCTTGCTGCGGAGAGGAAACGCACGCGCGCGCCCCTCCTCTCCGGTTTCCTCGCGCTCTCGTTGCTTTATTCTTGCTGCGGTTTCCCGTTTTCCCTGTTTGAGCACGAAGATGTTTTGGTGTTTAACTCGGGAGCCGAGCGCAAGATTACGCACTAAATATCAGTGTTATATCAGATGTTTTATTCTCAAATATAAACCCGCAGTGCTGCGACCGGGATACGTCAGCATGTGACGAGCCAATAATGAATGTTCCTTATGAAAAAACGCTTGGAGAAACACAGACGCAACTGAGCAGGAAAACGACTGAAACTGAAAGTGCGAATTTGTTGGATCCGCGCGTATAGACGTGTTGATATGGGGAGATAACCAAAGCGCACATGTGATTAGCCTATTATTGATTTAATGGATTCATTTGCGGTACAGTTTGTTCCTGCTGGATTCGCAGTGGAAAATGAAGCCGCTGAAAAGCGAGTCGGTTTTGTTGCGTTTGCGCGACATCTAGCGGCCACATGGTGTCGCTGACACCCATCAAAATATATAATTAAAGGGTTAGTTCACCGCAAAAATGAAAATTCTGTCATTTATTACTCACCCTCATGCCGTTCCACACCCGTAAGACCTTCATTAATCTTCAGAACACAAATTAAGATATTTCTGATGAAATCTGATGGCTCAGTGAGGCCTGCATAGCCAGCAATGACATTTCCTCTCTCAAGATCCATTAATGTACTAAAAACATATTTAAATCAGTTCATGTGAGTACAGTGGTTCAATATTAATATTATAAAGCCACGAGAATATTTTTGGTGCGCCAAAAAGCAAAATAACGACTTATATAGTGATGGCCGATTTCAAAACACTGCTTCAGGAAGCTTCGGAGCGTTATGAATCAGCGTGTCGAATCATGATTCGGATCGCGTGTCAAACTGCTGAAATCACGTGACTTTGGCGCTCCGAACCGCTGATTCGGCACACTGATTCATAACACTCCGAGAATTTTTAAAGAAGAATGTCTGAAGAACAAATAATACTGAAACTAGAAATGTATTTGTTTCCCTCTATCAAAACATTTGCATACAGCAAACTCTGTGGTCGATTTGACACAGAATGTGCGCAATGGTTACTTGACAAAAATGTGCAGTTTTCTAGACTCTCCCTTAAAGAATAGAACAATTTAAAGTGGGTAAAACTGACTCAACTTAAGGGGAATAAAAAGTTCTAAATCAGTGTCAGTATAAAAATCCAAAAGCATTCAAATTAAGTTTGGAGTTAGTTGAAACTGTAAAGTTTTGGTTGTGCAACTGAAACAAAACTCTGTATTGGTACATCAAGGTCAAGGTAATTTCTATTTATATAGCACCTTAAATAACATAAAAGCTGACCGAGGTGCTTCTCAGCAAATAATAAAAAATAATCACACAACTATAATGGTTAAAAAGAAACACATTTAACATCTTTATCCCTAAAAAAGATGACCATTTAAAACCCACAGCAGCCAAAGAAATTAATCAAAAAACAAGACCTGAAAAAAGCTAAACATAGCCGAGTTATGAAAAGGCCTGTGAAAAGAGGTACGTTTTCAAGGACGATTTAAAAGCACACAGTGAAGCGGACAGTCTAGCAGATTGAATAGCGAGTTCGACATCTTAGGGGCTAATACAGAAAGATTTAAAGTGAGACAATGGGACAGTTAATAAATTATCAGATCTAAGACATCTCTGGAGGAGTAGGGACAAATAAGATCTGTAATGAAAGCTGGAGCCAGGCCATGCAAGGCTTTAAATACAAAAGTTAAAACCTTATAATCAATTCTAAATTTAACCAGTAGCCAATGTAGATATATTAAGATGTGCTCCCTCTTCTTTCTCTCCATCAAGCTGTGCATTTTGTACCAATTGCAAACAGTGAAAAGGAAAACTGGTTGAAGCCTCATAGAAATAAAGACATTAATGTCTGTCTCAAAGTCATTAAAAGATAAAAAGGATTTAAGCTTCTGTAATCCCCTAGGATGAGGGGGGTACTGACATTAACATGCTGTATTCACTGTATTACACACTATAGTGTATATCCTTATAAGGATGGGCATTTTTGTCAATTTTTGATTTCAAGTATTGATAGGTCCGTATTTTGACGGTCTGGACAGCATGCTGTCCTAACACTAACCAGTCAGAGCTTAGGTACCACCCAAAATGCTGCAAGAACTAATCAGAAAATGAGAAGTATATATATATATTTAAATTCACAGAGACCACTGAGTACTTAGATTTGACATTGATGATCATCCATTAAAAATATGATTGCAGTGATCGTCTCAGACAGTGTCAAGTCTGAATTTGTGCACATCCCTATTAAATGCACATACATCAAGGTATGATTTACTGCAATGATGTATATTGTAAATGCAATAAATATTTCAATCATATACTGTACTTTGTCAAGTCTTGTTACTTTTGGATTTTCTTTTAATGTTTAAAATTATTTTATGAACTATATGAACTATTAAAAAAAAAATTTAGTATGATAAATGTGAGGATATTGGAAGAAATGGGGCCATAAAGAATCTTTTCAAGAGTTCTTTGTAGTACCAGAAAAGGTTCTTTATGGCACAGAGAAAAAAATGGTTCTTTAAAGAACCAATAAAGGTTCTTCTATGGCATCGCAGTGAAACCCCCTTTTTGGTTCTTCCTGGCACCTTTTTTTAAGGGTGTAAGCTAGAAAAAGGAGTTTATTTGCTTGTCGAATTTTAACTCAGTGTAGATATTTGCTTTCAGTGGTCCTAAATTACAAATAAAACTATCTTAAAAATGAGGGGAACAAAATAAGATAACTTCTGTCTTATTTTAGTTCAAATGATGGAAGTTATCACCAATTCCAAACTTTAATATCCTTTACACAAGCTAGAAAAGCAGATAAGGACTCAGTGCCAGGTTTTATTGGTAAGTGTAATTGAGTGTCATCTGCGTAAATATGATAGGGAACCTTATGAAATTCAAAGATGGAGCAGATAGGGAGCAAGTTTAAAGCAAATAAAAAGGGGCCTAAGATAGAGCCCTGCGGCACCCCTCACTAACAGAAGCTGGGGATGAAGAAAATTCTCCAACTACAGAAAAACTCCTCTTGGTAAGGTAGGACTCAAACCAGTCTAAGCTGGGGAAAAAACTGGCTCTAACAACAGTGTTTATTTGCTTGTCGAATTTTAACTCATATTTGCTTTCAGCGGTCCTAAATTAAAATTAAAACTAAAACGAGGGAAGCCAAATAAGATAACGTTGGTCTTATTTTACCCTAAAGGGTCTTTTTGTACAGTTGTTAACACTTTCTAGATCTACAAAAACAAAACAAAAAAATGGAGCGATATTTTGTTTTTATGTTAGTGTAGGAAAATAAAAGTCACACTCAGGGTCTTTGGGGTCTCCAGAGACCCCAGGCAACAAAATGTAATTTTGTAACAAAATAATTGTTTTTAAAAAAAACAAATGTAATTTTACTCTGTTTATTAATGTTTTTATTTCTTATTTGTGCAGTTTTTTGAGGATTTATCATATCTTTTAAATTTATATAAATAAATAAATATTTTGTTGAGTAGGTTTTTATACAAAAACAGCTTTTTATGTAAAATTCACTTTATAAAAGACCCACATTTATAACTTTTATTCATGTGGATAACATGTATAATTTTACATGGTTGGATTTTTGCCCATCTTTTGGAAAATGCAGTTTTAAAAGTAAAAAAAAATATCACTTTATCCAGCAGATGCTGCAGAGCTCCACTATTTGCTATTTGACTGACTGAAAGACATCTTTTCACAAGTTTTTTTCAGTTGGATTCATATCTAAATATTATGAAATCACAATTATGACAATAAAAATTACTTTTTGTCAAAGTTTAGCATTTTTTTGTACTGAAAATATAAGTTTTTCAAAAATGTTTATTTTGAGGATGAATTTTGTCCATTTTCTAAGTGGGGTCTCATCATAATGTAACAATATTGAAAAACAGATTTTTTTTTTTTTTTCATTACAAAAAAATACTAAACTTTGACAAAGTAGCTTTTATTGTCATAATTGTGATTTCATAATATTTAGATATGAATCCAACTGAAAAATACTTGTGAAAATAGTCTTTCAGTTAGTTAAATAGCTAATAGTGGAGCTCTGCAGCCATCTACTGGTAAAAGTGATAATTGTTTTACTTTTAAAACTGCATTTTCCAAAAGATTTTTCACATTTTCAAAAGGCAAAAATCTTACACTAAACCATGTCAAATTATCCAATATCCCTATGAATAAAATTTGGAAATGTGGGTCATTTATAAAGTGAATTTTACATAAAAAGCTGTTTTTGTATAAAAACCTACTCAACAAAATATTTTTTAATTTATATAAATTTAAGAAATATGATAAATCCTCCAAAAACTGCACAAATGTGGAGTAAAAACATTAATAAACAGAGTAAAATTACATTTGTTTAAAAAAAAACACAATTTTTTTTTTTTTACAAAATTACATTTTGTTGTGGAGACCCCAAAGACCCTGAGTGTACTTCCCAAACGAAGACCGCACAAGGGTTAATTAAAATTATGGAAGTTATCACCCATCCAAACTTTGATGTCATTTACACAAGCTAGCAAGGCAAATAAGGACTCAGTGCCAGGTTATATTGGTAAGTGTAATTGAGTGTCATCTGAGTAAATATGATAGGGAACCTTATGAAATTCAAAGATGGAGCAGATAGGGAGCAGGTTTAAAGCAAATAAAAACGGGCCTAAGATAGAGCCCTGCGGCACCCCTCACTAACAGAAGCTTGAGATGAAGAAAATTCTCCAACTACAGAAAAACTCCTCTTGGTAAGACAGGACTCAAACCAATGTAAGGCTGCATCACAGATACCAATATACCTATATTTAAAAGAATGCAGTGATCCACAATGTCGAACACTGCAATTAAATCCAACAAGACCAAAATTGCACAATTTCCGGAATCCACAAATAATCATTTTTCCATTCTGCCCTTCTACACTCTTTCCTTAGAGCACAAACTTCTCCGTTAAACCATGGATGTTTTCTAGATTTTTGTTTCTTGACTTTCAGAGGGGTGATTTCATTTAAAATCTCATTACATGAAGTATTAAAACTGTCAACCAAATCATCAACATCAGAGTACTGCACTGTGCTACATATAGTGTACACTAAAATATTAATTGCTCTAAAAAGTAGTTATTGTAGTCGTCAGCTCATAGGTGGTTCCACACAGCTGTGGACTCCATTTGTCTGTGGCAGAGAGCCAGAAATGTGTATTTGCAATATGTTACAGTAGATTTACTCATTTGTTCCTTGCATCACCTGTTTACACGATGCTCTGCAGTTACATCACAAAACTTTGATCATGCAGAGACTTTATCATAAAACTTTTCCTCCTCTTCAGCCAATAACAGACTTGTTGACCCAAAAGAATTGCAACAATTGGTTGTGTCCAAATGTCCCGTGAGAGAGACACTAAACTAAGGACACGTTTAAGTTGGATGATGGTCAGAGAGACTTTGGCAGAGACATCGTGGGGATCGTAGCAGGACAAGAGAGCAGTAGGTGAGTTATCTGTGAAATATTTCATAGTTTGTCATCATTTAAAGGGGTCATGACATGCCTTTTCATTATTTTAGTAAGCTCCTCAAGGTTCACTTATGATGCTGGTAAAGTTTTGCACAAAAAAGTCATTTATTTGCAAAAATTATGTTTTATGTACCCAGATTCTAACCCTCTGACAGAAACGCTTGGTTTAGCTGCTGCGTCTCCTTTAAGGCTTGCCAGCAAACAGCTGCTGTTCTGATTGGCTAATGTCATTACATAGGAAAAAGTGCATGTGAGTAACGGTATGTGTCCTCTGGTGAGGACTGAACGCAGTAGAATTTGTTTTTTTAATGGATTATATGCATGATTGTTTCCGCATTTAGTCTCTGTGGAAGTGCAGTGCTGCATATGGAAATTGTGAGAATATTATGCACAAAATTAAATCTTGAGGACGTAAGAAAACAGGACAAAGCTATATTGATAAGATCCACCTTTACTCTAAAGTTATTTAAAGCTTCTAGAACTAATACTAACATGTTATGTTTAAATATAATCTACTTAAATGTTATGTTTACTGTAGTTACTTATATGATTAGAAGTGCCGTCAAATCGATTAATTGCGATTGTGTGTATGCATGCATGTGTATGGGTGTGTGTGTATATATCTATATCTATATATCTATATCTATATATATATATATATATATATATATGTGTGTGTGTGTGTGTGTGTGTGTGTGTTTGCAAATATTTATGTTAGATGCAATTAATCGCGATTAATCGATTTGACAGAACTAATAGTTGTGTAACTGTAAACAGTTATTAGAAACATGACAGAAAATGTTTGCTATACCACAATTTTTATGGGAAAATTATATTTTATCTCGCAATTCTGACTTTTTCTCTCAGAATCGTGAGATATAAACTCACAATTATATATTTTTTTTATCCCGTGGTGGAAACAAGAGTCCATTCATTCCTTTGGAAGCCGAACTATACGCTCAAGCGGGAAACTGTGGGATTGACAGCGGAACGGACAAAGCCTTAAAAGAGACCATCCAAAAGTTGAGAAAAAACTTCAACACAACAAAAATTTCTTGCGAATTTCACTGCTTTACGCTGTGCCTCATTTACAAAACGATCTGCCGTAGATCATCTGGACAAACGCATAATCCTCCGACGCAAACTGGTGATGTGCTGAATGTCGACTTTTGTTTGACCATACATAAATATATTTTACATAGTGACAATTTTATTTTGATGAGTCGTATTTGACTAGTCAGAATAATAATTAGTGATTATATGCAATTATATTCTGATTCAAGATCTCTGTATACGATTGAACTAGATATCGTCAATGGACACATCAGGCATTAAGGTAATTAGAAATATCTCTAATTAAATTTTGACTAGTCAAAATAATAAAATTATGTTTCCAGATACCAGAATCATGCTGAATTTGCTGTGGTGACGTGACCATTTGTGACATTTTTTTTTCTTTTTGCCTGCTCAGAAAAACAGTGGTAACAAGTGGAGGAAAATCGGAATGCAAAAAAGTTAGTCTTCATTTTTATAGAATACCGTAGTCGAAGACACCGTTTGAAGCTAAACGCAGAAGTTCATGGTTGCAAGCCATTAAACGGACAGGCTAGACTGATGAAACTACATTGATGAAGGGACATTCACGCTATGTTGTAATTACCGTAATTACAAGATTTCAACTTGCGTTCACGTCCTCATAGAGCTCGTAATTACAACCTGAAAGCTGGGAATTTTCTGAGAGCACCCATTTGCCATAAAAATGCATAATTCCCAGTCAGACAACATGAACAGCTCTGAATAGAAAGTCACATGTTGTCATCTTGAAATTACAGTAATTATATCATGGCGTGAATGCAGCATTAGCCTATTATTAAAGCATGCATTTGGTTTAAACAGTAGATCCCTTTTTTCTTGCAATTTCTTGCACTTGTAATCACTATGTTACAAGGTCTAAACGGTTCATCCAATCATTATATTCAGCCGAATGAAATAATTCGATGTCCTTCCTGCCTGTCAACCTATGTTTTTACATACCCCCACGCACCCTGTTCACGCAGACATCATACGTCATCACCGCATTTCATGCTATGCGGAGTTTAGACAGACGTCAGTCACGGAGCACCACAAACAAATAGCAGCCACCTTTTACAGTTCCTACCAAATCAAAACAAAGAGCTTATGCTGCGTTCATGCCATAACTACCGTGATTAAGAGATGGCAACCCGTGACATTCTAACCGGAGTTGTTCACATCCTCAGACTCAGAAATTAATCTGCAGCAGTCAGGTACAAGCTCTCAGGTGCAAGTTGTTTACATTATTATTGTAATGTTATGTGCTTTGAGACATGAGGTAGTTTAACTGGCATCTCTTGTGACGCTTTGCCGAGAGCAGCTGCGTGTTTGTGCGTTCATGTGTTTTGGACAAGGCATGGCTTTGGATGGCGATTTGCAGGGAGGGTGGGATCTTATGCTTTCAATGCTAGCAGGCTAATGTTAGCATTTCCCAGATCACCTACTGCACCTTTAAGTGAAGCACAAACTGTACCTGAGATTATCATTTTCATACTTTGTATGTTGTTGTTCCAGAGATGCAACATCACATAAATAGAAACCGTTTCTAATATAGAATCAGTGCGTATCGCCAGCGCGGCTAGTTAGAACAAAAATGGAAAAGATAACTTTTATCGTGTCGCGCCGTCGCGTCTAGTTAGAACACAGATAGGGTGTGGTTAGACCGTCAAGCTCCACCCACTGGCTCTGCAGTGAGCAGCCACTCTCACTTTCTGCCCCCAGAAAGGCCCCGCCCACAAAACACATAATCGCTGAAATTGTTTTTAGACTTTACTTAGATCCATCTTGTTGCCATAGCACTAACTGACACGGAAAAAGCTATTGGATGGAAGTCAATCACTTCAGGAATTATTCAATAATAGCTGGACGCATCACGTCTGGTAAAATGTCACCAGCATGCCATGCATTTAATGCTGTGATTTTAACTAAGCCTGAAGAAACATGGAATTACACATTAAAAATGTGAAACATTACAAATAAATGTGTGACGGAGAGGTTCAATGCTTTAAATTCGATGCAATCAATCAAATAAAAAAAATCCACAAGTTTAACTGGTATTAGAAGGTAATGAGTTCATTCATTAGCATTGTTGCCTCTGTTTTAGTGCAGGTTAACTCATGGCATTAAGGTAACAGTCCACAAGGTGGCAGTGTTGCATTATAGCAAGATATCAGTGGTGGCAATGTTCTGCTCTTTTAAGTGTAGAGACAATGAACGAAACACTTCTCTTAAATTATGGCAAATGTTGCATAAGACATGAGACATGTACAAATCGAGATGTAACATCTTACTTAAATTTCGAGTGAGTAAATGTAGGGTTCCTACTGTTTTTAAATGTGTTTGTTTGGGAATAAAAAAGCTGATGAAATTTAAACCTTAACATGCACTTATCAACATATATTAGGGATAGTTACCCAAAAATGTATTTACATGAGGGTGAGTAATAAATGACATTATTTTCATTTTTGGGTGAACTAACCCTTTACGGCTTAAGCAAAGCTATGCATGCATATTTCTTAAATCTATAAAGTAATTGTCACTATAAGAATGTTACTGGCATTCTTCCCAGTCAAAAAGCTAAATTCAACTCCCAAGAAAGATCTTCCTATAGTCGAAAATCTGATTAAAAAATCTTTAAATATATTTGACCATTAGATTTTGACAAGTAAAGCAATCCAATTCAAGATATTTAGGTATTATGACTAATTGCAATGTTACTTTCGGATATCTAAAATGTACATGATGAGGAACTAAAGATATCTTTAATCAGTGTTTGACTAGTCAAATTTAAGATATCGCAAATTAAATTTTTACTAATGAGAATTCAATAAGAGATATCTCTCATTAGTATTATACCAAATACAATTTCTACTAGTCAAAACTCCTTTGTAGCTATCAGAAAAAAAAAAAATCCAATGTAAGTCGATAGAAGTATATATGACTTGCACTGTAGATATCTTCAATGAATATTATGAGTCATAATTATGTGAAGATATCTCAATGCCAATTACAAGGAGACTGCAGAATAAACTTCTGGAATTGAAAGTTTGACTAGTCAAAACTAAATTACAACTAGTAGAGCCATTAATGGCTGCAAACAAAGCAGTCTGTTAAAAACACAATTTTATAATGTGGTAGTATGTCCAAAAATTTGCTTCCTCTTCGAGTCATTTTGGCTGCTAGGTTTCAACAAATGCTCTTTCTACATTCAAGAGGAATTTTTGAGGACTGCACCTTACAGCTTTTATAGCACAGTAATAAAAGTATGTATTTGGATTGGATTCCTCATGTCATGACAACTTTAACTCAGAGACAAACTTTTGAAATCATTGTTGGATATGGCTTTTGGTTTTGAAGTATCTCGGGCTGATCTTGAGTTCATGTAGACATAACACTCGTTCTCATTCACAGCTTATTTCATCATCATTCCTCATGGAAAACATCTCAGCTTTGAACCTGAACTCCACCGTCTCCTTGTGGCGCCGTCCGTTGTGGTACCAGTATGATGCATGTGCGGAGGCTCCTCATTGGTTTATCTTCTACTTCGGTGTCAAAGTATTAAACCTGTTTGCAGGATTCCCATTGAACGCCCTCGTGATGTGGCAGATTCTGAAAAAGAAGAGCGAGGGCTCGACATCAGACATCTTTATTTTCAACCTCTCTATCCTGGATGCCTATTTCGGCCTCATGACGCCAGTCGACATGGTCAACCGGCTGTACCTCAACGATCCCAAAATCTGGTACTCCCAACGTTTCGCCTACGGGCTGAAAGACGTGACTCCATTGTTTCTCACCTGTATTTGTCTGGACAGGTACGTCGCTGTGGTCCATCCCATCCTATTCACCGGGATCCGTGACAATCGCATCCGAATCGCCATCTCCATAGTGGTGTGGGGACTCATCCTGGCCTACTCGTTGACCAAATGCATCTTGGGCATCCTGAGTGTGAACGAGGTCTTCAGCGGCGTCATCCTCGCTGCCTTCTTCATCATGGTGTTCTGCAACCTGTCCATCATCTGGGTCCTCAGGAAAAGCGTTGCAGGGAAGGAAGTCATGAACCCGGTGAAGAAGAGGGCCTTCAAAATGGTGACTATCGTCCTTGCCATCATCGTGGTGAACTATCTGCCTCCGGTGGCTCTGTTGCCATTTGCGTCCACCTACTCGTTTGTGACGCTCCACTGTAAGGTTCTTCTCGCCGTGTTCTCCATCATGGACTTGAGCTGCACAATCGAGCCGTTGCTGTATATCTCTAAGATGGAGAGATCCGAGCTCTGTCCCTGCCTGCAGAGTCCCTCCAAGAACCCCATCAATGTGAGCGTCTGAAATGAAGTACCGTCTGAATTTGTGTTTGTGATTCTACACAGCAAATTCCCACAGTTAAATCAACTCTGCTCAGAGAACATATGGTCCCTCTCTACATATAGTTAAAATAACACTGAAGCAGAGTTGAAGTTAATAAGATAATATGCTGTTTTTGGAGTTGTTCATTCAGATCTTGAGAGATTTAATGTCTTTTATCTTCAGTTGATTTAATCTAAGACTGTGGCTGGAAGTCATTTGTAGTTATTGAGTTTCTCTTCAGTGATTCTGCTTGTTAACAGCAGGTGTTCATCACTAATGCTCAATCATAACTTAATTAATCACTTAATTATCTCATTAACTTTAACTCTGCTTCAGCGTTAATTTAACGCTATATAGAGAGGGACCATATGTAATCTGAGCAGAGTTGATTTAACTCTCGGGCTGTCGGTGTATCTCTCTAATCCAGTGGTTCTCAACTGGAGGTTCTCAGGTCTGTCGTGACTGGTCACTGAAAGTAGGGAATAAGACAACATTAAATGCAAATAATGAAACAAATATAAGCAAAATAGCATGATAGTCTCATCAACTTAATAAAGGAAAGAGAAAACACTACCCATATATTTAGTCACTGATGTCAAAGTTTCCATCAAACTCTACAGTATTTCAGCATAAATTTATCTTTCCAAAGTAAGATTTATTTTTACATTGACAGGGTTTGTGATGAAGGCATGTAATTTTGCATCTTATTTGGCTTTTTCAGAGTCTACTCATTATAATATCAACCCATTTTACTGTTTAAATGGTAAATGTTAGTACTGTGATGCATGACACAGGTAAGGTTTAGAGTATCGCCATTGTTTGAAATGCTGATTTTAGCAAAACCAGTTTAGAACCACTGATTTAATGAACTGCTCATCATTAACATGTTGACTATTAACATCTGCCAGTTTTTCTGAGTGTTGTGGGTCTTGTTTCCCCAGACGTCATGTTTGCCTCTTTCTGTGCAGCTCATTCATAACGTTTCATTCCTCATGACTCTTTTCTGATTGAGAAGATGAAGCTACAGAGCTGAACTTCACTTTCTTCTTATCACTGTTTTGAGTTTTTGTCGGATCATCTGATTCTTTTATTTCTCACAGATTAGATACCAGATGCATAATTAAGAACATAACGAACCACTAATTAAGATGTTAATTAAAATGCCTGGGGATTAATTAAGAATGGGCTGAGGTGACACAGATGGTACGAGCTTGTAATTGTGTAACTAGTTGATGCTATGAGATTAATTAACATGAAAAACATTTATAGTAGATGGTCATGTGAGCTGGTGTTGCAATTGATCTCTGGCTATTAGAGATGGTTTTATTGACTAGAGCAATAACGACAAGAAATATAAATATTTGTTGTATTTATGATGTATAAAGGAACTCCAAAAATGATATACTTACATGTCTGTTCATTTATTCTTCCATTCTAAAGTATAGCAGCCATGTGTAAATACTCTGAAATATCAAAAGAACAGGAGAGACTGATTTATCTTCATTTGAACGCAGTGAAAACTGTAAAACACACAGGCTTAACCCTATACATGTGTATGAAACCCCCTGAAACATTCACAAAACTACAGCTTTACTTGAAATTAACATGTAAATGAGTATATGAATACAACAGAGACAAAGATCTATTTGATCTCAAACTCCACTCATGTTGCTTTTAGTTCAGAAAAATAAAATTGAACATGAAATAACAAGGGTCTGCCAAATGCATAAATGTTGTGTAACACACAGGTTTGTCATCAGGAGTGGAAACCAACAAGAGAAATTCCCATCCATTCAAACCTCTTGGATTCATATGAAATCTGAATAAGTGAAATATACTACAAGTCAAATGCACGAATACACAGCATCTGAATGAAACAAAATGTGATATAAACTCACTGTTGTCAGTCACTGAACATTTGCACCAAAGACTAAAAAAAGAGAAACTGATATTCAACTTTACAATGTGTGTGAAATGAGAATGTAATAGATCAGTTACTGGGTGGAGTATCTGTATAAAAACAAAGGCATTCAAAGCTAAATTTGGAGTTAGTTGGAACTGTAAAGTTTTGGTTGAGCTCGCCAGTGAGTCAACTGAAATGAAACTGTGTTTTGGTACATAGTGTACACTGAAATGTTTATTGCTCTTAAAAGTAGTCTTACATATCGTTACCCACAGCTGTGGACTCCATTTGTCTGTGGCAAGATGTTACAGTAGATTTACTCATTTGTTCCTTGCATCACCTGTTTACAAGAAACTCTGTAGTTACGTCACAAAACTTTGATCATCCCCTTCCATCGAACTGCAGACTTCATCACAAACTTTTCCTGAAGACCCTCCTCTTCATCCAATCACAGATGAGTTCTTCTGCTACACTCCTTCTTGTTGACCAAAAAGAACCGCAACAATTGGCTGTGTCCAAAACGTTCCATCTCTGTCTCCCGTGGGATAAGCTTTTCATGGAGCACCCCAAGAGAGATGCTAAACTGAGGACGCGTCCAAGTTGGGTGATGGTCAGAGAAACGTCGGCAGAGAGCGACAATCGTACGGAGCTGTATTGAACAAGCAGCTGGTGAGGCTTCTGCAATCCTTTAACTTGATTTTATGATGAGGTTCTCATTGACAAACTTTTGTTATTGTTTGTGAAACATCGTCACTTTGTTGCTCTTTTTGAAGACAGATTATAAATCGACATCACGCTTGTTCACAGCTCATCATCATTCCTTAATGGAAAACATCTCGGCTTTGAACCTGAACTCCACCGCCTCTGGTTGGAAACAGCCTTTATGGTACCTCTTTGAGGCATGTGCGGAGGCTCCTCATTGGTTTATCTTCTACTTCGGTGTCAAAGTATTGAACCTGGTTGCAGGAGTCCCATTGAATGCCCTCGTGATGTGGCAGATTCTGAGAAAGAAGAGCGAGGGCTCAACATCCAACATCTTCATTTTCAACCTCTCTGTCCTGGATGCCTATTTCGGCCTCATGACGCCAGTTGACCTGGCAAACCGGCTGTACTTCAGCGATGACCACATCTGGTACTCCGTGCGTTTCGCCTATGGGCTGAAAGATGTGACTCCATTGTTTCTCACCTGTATTTGTCTGGACAGGTACGTCGCTGTGGTCCATCCCATCCTATTCACCGGGATCCGTGACAATCGCATCCGAATCGCCATCTCCATAGTGGTGTGGGGACTCATCCTGGCCTACTCGTTGACCAAATGCTTTTTGGGCGTCCTGAGTGTGAACGAGGTCTTCAGCGGCGTCATCCTCGCTGCCTTCTTCATCATGGTGTTCTGCAACCTGTCCATCATCTGGGTCCTCAGGAAAAGCGTTGCAGGGAAGGAAGTCATGAACCCGGTGAAGAAGAGGGCCTTCAAAATGGTGACTATCGTCCTTGCCATCATCGTGGTGAACTACTTACCTCCAGTGGCTCTGTTGCCATTTGCATCCACCTACTCGTTTGTGACGTTTCGGTGTAAGATCAGCCTTGCCGTGTTCTCCATCATGGACTTGAGCTGCACCATTGAGCCTTTGCTCTACATCTCTAAGATGGAGAGATCTGAGTACTGTCCGTGCCTGCAGAGTCCCTCCAAGAAACCTGTCAATGTTAGTGTCTGAAATGAAGCATGCATGATTTGCGACTCTGTCTCTCTCCAGTGTTTCTCAACTGGTGGGTTGGGAGCCAAAAATGGCCCTTAAGTCTGTTGTGATGGGGCAAACCATGTCAGATACAATGCAATAAAACTAACCATATGACATAAAAATAACCATTATGACAGCAAAATAAATAGACAGGGAACAAAACACTCTTCCTATAGTGTTGTTGTTGATGTCAAAGATTGTGTCCATCAAGCTCCACATTATTTTGGCACAATTTTATCTGTTACCAGGTAAAGGTCAAATTCAACAGATTGATTGACATTCTCTTAGAGAGAATGAAGATAATTTGAGCTGAGCTGAAACCACAATGTTAGTAAGCTTGCATATTACTGGGCCTATTATTCAGGGTCTGCTCACTATAAGGTAAATCCATTTCAACATTTGCTTGTGCTACTATTGTAAAGCTTTGCATTGTGTTGATGTAAAATCTTGACTCTGATTTCAGCAAAACTAGTTTAGAACCATTGATTTAATGAACTGCTCATTATTAACACGTTGATTCTATGAACATCTGCCAGTTTTTCTGAGCGTTGTGTCTTGTTTACCCAGACGTCATGTTTGTCTCTTTCTGTGCTGCTCATTCATAGCATTTCATTCCTCATGACTCTTTTCTGACTGAGAAGATGAAGCTACAGAGCTGAACTTCACTTTCTACTTGTCTCAGTTTTGTTTTGAGTTTTCATCAGATAACCTGATTCTTTTATTTCTCAGATTAGATTCTAGGTGCATAATTAAGAACATAACAAACCACTAATTAGATGTTAATTAAAATACCTAGGGATTAATTAAGAATGAGCTGAGGTGACACAGATGGTACGAGCTTGTAATTGTGTAACTAGATGATGCTATGAGATTAATTAATATGAAAAACATTTACAGTAGACGGTCATGTGAGCTTGTTGTCCTTGATCTCTGGCTACTAGAGATGGTTACATTAGGACAAGAAATATCAGTAGATGTGTGATGCATAAAGGAACTCCATTACTCCATACTTACATGTCTTTGTTCAATTATTCTTCCATTCTGAAATATAGCAACCATATGTAAATACTCTGAAACATCAAAATAACAAAAGAGGGACAGATTTATCTTCATTTAAACACAGGTTAAAGCACACAGGTTTGACACTATAAATGAGTATGAAACCCCTCTGAAACTAGGGTTGTCAAAAGTACCGACTGATTGACCATTGTGCTCACGCACTCAACAGATATGTCTGTGATTGGCTACAATGATCAACACTTCAAAAACATGTTGAATAGACATCTCTTCACAAAGCGCTTACACAGATACACACAGGAGCGTTTGAAAGCAGGCGTCTATCAGCTGATCGTGTGTATCAGGATGTACCAACTTGGTACCGAAGTTGGTACTTTTGACAGCCAAACATGAAACATTCACAAAACTCTACTTCTTTACATGAAATGAACACTTATGACTTGTTTCCAACTGAGCGATACAGTTCAGTTCAGTAAAGTACAGTACGATTCGGGGCGGCAAACCCTAATCCGGTTTGCATTTCCACCATCAACATTACCCTTACTTGATAGGCGTGGTGTATGCCGGAAAGTAGCGATCGACATCATTTTTGTGTGAAGAAGAAAGGGACAGCAAACAACAATGGAGGACATGGAGCAGCTTTGTCTGAGCAAAGGCTGAAGGCTGCAAAAGGAAAAACAGCCGAAAAATACACAGTGCTGCAACGGTCTTGTGTTGTCATTCACCTTGTAGCACGCGCAAGTGACGATTCTCTGTCAACCAATCAACGTTCTGCAGTGAGTGTAGCTCCACTCTTTTGGTAGTGGTACTATAGGTACTATTGTGCTTGGTACCCCAATGGAAGGGTCCCAAAAAGTGGTACGGTACGGTTCGGAATTAAGGTACCATTTACAACTTCTGACAATTGAAATGGCAAAAATTGCGTACTGTACTGAACTGTACTTAACCGTACCGCTCGGTGGAAACGAGCCATAAGTATGCAAATGAGTACTTGAATAAATGCCTCAGAAACAAAGATCTCAAAAATCAAATTTTCACAATTGTATTTAGTTGGAACAGTTATTATTATAACCATTTAAATGATCAGCGCTGGGTAATTCTGGCACAGATCTCTTGGAGACTTTCTCTGCTGGCTGGCGGACCACTGACTGACGTCACATAACCCGGATAGCGGTCAAAAAACTCAGGTGCTGGACAGGTGAGGCTCATCTCTGCCTCATCAGATGAAGAGACGAGTGGAATCAGTTTTGCATGAGCGTAATCAATTTCAAAGCCTTCGAAAATGAGCCCCACCCCCCATGCCCCAAGCCCCGCCTCTAAAAGGCGGGACACCTTTCGAGTCGCCATCAGCAGCTGTCTATAGTCGCTCTCCTCCAGTCGGAATATGTCACTGGACAGCGGTTTCCGCGGAACCAGCACAGTGAGTCCAGGTGTGTTGGGAAACGGTGTGAGGAAAGCAACATGGCCGTCATCTTCCCAAACTCTCCACTGCTTCTCTTCTCCGCGCACGATGCGTGGGAACAGCCCGGAGTCGGACCGGGTCACCCAGGAAGGTGTAGTTCGGAGTTGCTTTCGGTGTGGGCAGGTGAACCCGGATGCGGCTCTTGACTGCCTCTAGATCAGACTCCGTCCAGCGCGGTCCGCTCTTGGAACTGACGTATCCAGGGTCACATGCTTGGAAATCTTCCTCCACAGCAAGGTGAGGTTTCCAGTCTGACTCCAGACCGTGGAGGGGCACGACGTGAAGCTCGGTGCTGAGCCCATCAGCTCGTTTCTGTGGCGTATGGACCAAGGCACACCGCTGGACAGACAGACTCTCACAGAGCAGGTGCGCTACTGTTCTTGCGCCCAGAAGCAGATGCAGAAAAGCATCCTCAGGTAAGTGGAAGATGCTGCCGGTGCTGCCAGAGCTCTTATGGGTAACAACAGCAACCCCTGGTGTCCACGGGGAGTGGTGCAGATACGCCAACAGCTCTGACGTCTCCCAGATCACGTGCCTCTCTTTGAGCCCAGATGCTAACGATGATGACATTCTGTGAATGAAAGAAGGTGGCAGATATTAATGATAGTGCACTGTCATTTATGATTTAAAATTTATGATTTTATGACGTTCAGGGTGGAAAACAACAGGAAAATCATGACAAAAGGTACTGATGAAAATAATACAATATACAAATACATAAGCCGATCAGGCATAACATTATGAGCACCTTCCTAATATTGTGTTGTTCCCCTTTTGCTGCCAAATCAGCCCTGACCCGTCGAGGCATGGACTCCTCTAGACCCCTGAAGGTGTGCTGTGGTATCTGCACCAAGATGTTAGCAGCAGATCCTTTAAGTCCTGTAAGTTGTGAGGTGGATCCTCCATGGATTGGACTTGTTTGTTCAGCACATCCCACAGATGCTGAATTGGATTGAGATCTGGGGAATTTGGAAGTCAAGTCAACACCTCAAACTCATTGTTGTGCTCCTCAAACAATTCCTGAACCATTTCTGCTTTGTGGCAGGAGCATTATCCTGCTGAAAGAGCCACAGCCACCAGGGAATACCGTTTCCATGAAAGGGTGTACATGGTCTGCAACAATGCTTAGGTAGGTGGTACGTGTCAAAGTAACATTCACATGGATGGCAGGACCCAAGGTTTCCCAGCAGAACATTGCCCAAAGCATCACACTGCCTCCGCCGGCTTGCCTTCTTCCCATAGTGCATCCTGGTGCCATGTGTTCCCCAGGTAAGAGACGCACACGCACCCGGCCATCCACGTGATGTAGAAGAAAACGTGATTCATCAGACCAGGCCACCTTCTTCCATTGCTCTGTGGTCCAGTTCTGATGCTCATGTGTCCACTGTTGGCTCTTTTGGCGGTGGACAGGGGTCAGCATGGGCACCCTGACTGGTCTGCAGCTATGCAGCTCCATACGCAACAAACTGATGCACTGTGTATTCTGACACCTTTCTATCAGAACCAGCATTAACTTCTGGAGCAGTTTGAGCTACAGGAGCTCGTCTGTTGGATCGGACCACACGGGCCAGCCTTCAGTGAGCCTCGGCCGCCCATGACCCTGTCGCCGGTTCACCACTGTTCCTTCCTTGGAGCACTTTTGATAGATACTGACCACTGCAGACCGGGAACACCCCACAAGAGCTGCAGTTCTGGAGATGCTCTGACCCAGTCGTCTAGCATCACACTTTGGCCCTTGTCAAACTCAAATCCTTACGCTTACTCATTTCTCCTGCTTCTAACATCAACTTTGAGGACAAAATGTTCACTTGCTGCCTAATATATCCACCCACTAACAGGCGCCGTGATGAAGAGATGATCAGTCTTATTCACTTCACCTGTCAGTGCTTGTTATGTTATGCCTGATCGGTGTACACATTAATGACAGTAGAACACTGAAAAGTACAAATATAGACAAACAAAATAGTAGGTGCACTGGATAAATCTGGATGATGATGATGTTGATATAATGTGGAAAATGGTTAATCAGCCAAATTGATGTGCAGAACTTGTATGTATGCTAAAAAGTGCTTTCAGATTTTAGAGAATGATGTAATAATAATAATAAAATCATTTTAAAATATCTTAATATAATTTTTAACAGTTTATGTTCATGCAAAACAACAACTGGACCATGTTGGCTTTCATTATATATACAAAAAACGCTGGAAAAAATATTTTTTAATGTTCTGTAGAAAAAAAAAAAGTAAGTCAAACAAGTTTGGAATGACATGAAGGTGAGTAAAGGATCACTTTTGGTTAATCTATCACTTTACAACAACACACACACGCTCACTCGCTCACTCACTCACTCACTCAC